>OZ024741.1:343667136-343674636 GCA_964016885.1 Eledone cirrhosa
CCCCGAAAAAACCCCAGTTGATGGATGTGAATCCGAAATATATAGGGACTATTAAATCTCTCCCAAGGTAACTCTCTCTCTTGTGTTGTTATTATTATATTTATTCTTTTACTCTTCCCTTCATTCTACACATCTCACACATCTTATAAACACCACGCATCTCAACGTACACCCACCTACATATCTCTCTCTCCACCACCGGACCTTGTTACCCGGAGATTTACCCATTTGCATTGTCGAGGCTTCCAAACGACTTATAAATATTTACTTATTGTTCCACAATGCTTCAAGCAAACTTCAATACTCTCATATATATATATATATATATATATATATATATATATATATATATATATATATAGGTATTGCCTGGTCGAAGCACAGCTGGATTTATTCATTTGACATTATTTCTGCTGTCTGATGCGGCTCATTTTCATTTATTTGATGTCGTTAATATGCTGAATGTTTATTCATGGTGGAAGAAGCGTTATTTAAAAGTGCATTCCTTTGTATCCACATACGTTTTAACTACATTTGGAAATTCTAAGGTGAATTCAGCTTCATATATCATGGCTCCACATCTTACGTTTGCTCCAGTGGGCATCATTCCAGTCTCCGACACGAACAGCTTTTGTTACTGATTTTGGTAAGTTTGCTAGTAATTCTACGAGTTTAGAACCTTGGCACAGGAATAAACAATTCTGAAAGATTTTGTATTGAACATCTTTCTACAGCTATGGCCGATGGTAAACTGTTAATCTAATAGGGTTAAGCATTTTTTACGAAAGTCAGTTTTCACATTAAGGTAGGTGTAAACCATGTTATCTTCAGAAGTCTGTTTTCATGGGGAATGTGAATAATCTTACCCTTACAATCACTGCAATTAGGCCATTACAATAACAGCATGCTGCCTAATTGAACATTTCTTTGCTAGAAGATAGATAGGAGATACTCTTACTTATATTAGATACTACATTTCTGAAGACTATGGGGAGCTGACAGACGTTTCTATTAAAATTACCGAAATTGATCCTTTGGTTTATGGTATGGTTTACATGTGAGGGAGCCTAAGACGAATTTAACATTTAAAGATATAGCTTGAAATTAATATCTAAGCCATATCACATCAATTCTCTTTTGAAAGGTTGAGTTTTCTCCTATATGTTGTATATTCAAAAAATAACTACACAGTAGGTAGTATGCATGTATGTATGTATGTATGTATGTATGTATGTATGTATGTATGTAAGTATGTATGTATGTATGTATGTATGTATGTATGTATGTATGTATTTGTGTGTATGACGTATCTATTTAACACTCTTTCTCTCTCTACACACGGACATGCACAGACACACACACACACGCGCGCGCACACACGCACACACACACACAAACACACACAGACACACACAGATATATATATATATATATATAAATATTTTATGATAAGTATATATATACATATATATTAATGAATAAGCGGATAATGTGATCTGCAATAGACAGGCAATTGCTTCAGTTTATGCTGTTATAGGCAAATATTTATTGCTATCACATTTTACCTCAAGATCTGGCACGTATTTCTTACAAATAAATGAAATGAAGCAGGTAATATAGCGAAATGTATCTATCACGTTCACACGTTGAAATATGCTTATTTGAACTCACAATCGATGTGAAGCTAAAATCTTATTATCACGTTTAATCTGCCTCCACCTCGCCATAACTAAAACCCTCGCATCTACCTACCTACATACATACATACATACATACATACATACATACATACATACATACATACATACATACATATATATAATACATACCTGTCTATCTAACTATCTATCTATCGCCCGGGACCGATGGACAGCTTCCAAAAGTCCCTTGCCTGGCAGTGCTACCGAGGAGCTCTACCAGTTCGAGACAAGCTGTACAGACATGGGCGCCCGGGCAGTGACCCTGCAAAAAAGATCTGTCCGAGGTGCGTGCGAGACGAAGAAACCGTCGCGCACGCATTCATACACTGCCCGGGCGTCACCGACCTGTGGGGCTATGTAGAACGACTATTGTCGCGGGTGGACCAATCCGGTTGACCACCGAGTCCATTGTCATGATCAAACCGCCACCCTCCTTCAAACACGAAGGAGAGGCGGTTTTCCTTTGTGTGATAGCTATGGCGAAAGAGGTTGTATGGTGGACAAGGTTGAAAGGGCTGAGGTCAGACACCTTTCTCTCCGGCCAACAACTGATTCTTTTTTTCAAATACCACTTTGGAAGAAGAATCAGGATGGAAAGAGAGATGCTGTACCCCAGCAAGTTTTATGAAAGGTGGGTGAAAGTGGCGAGAATGGCCCGAGTGAATGGGCCTTCTCTCTATATCAGCCTGTAGGTTGAGGAAAAGGAGGAGGTGAGGAAAGGAGTACAAACTCTTCGTACTGCTGGAGATGAGGGTTGCACATTTTTTCGGGGGTATGTGTTACGCATATGAAGTGTCTCCCCCTACTGGGGAAAATCGACTAATTTTTAAATTGCATTTGTGATAATATTTTACACGTTTTTATTGTATGTAAACTTCCCCCTTTGTATTTGTCCCCTTCTTTTGTGCCCCTGTGGCTAATAAAGAAACATATCTATCCAGAAACATATCTATCTATCCATTTATCTATCTAACTAATTACCTATCTATTTATCTGTCTATCTGTCTATATATCTATCTATTTATCTATCTATCTGTCTGTCTGACTGTCTGTCCTTCTGCCTGTTGTCCGTCGGTCCGTCTATCTATCTATCTATCTATCTATCTATCTATCTATCTATCTATCTATCTATCTATCTATCTATCTATCTATCTATCTATCTGTCTGTCTGTCTGTCTATCTATCTAACGCTCTAATTTTATAAGAGTGGAATATATTACACTGAATAGTTTGGGTTTCAAATTATTCCGCGGGCTATTGTTTAAATTTTCTAAACTCACGTGTAGAGTTGCCTCACCCTATTTTATACACTATTTTATAGCATCTCTGAACATGAGCACATCATCCTTTACATCAATTCTATTTTCTCAGCACTTAAATGTCCGATCTCTCGACTACGAATATTGATTATTTATATATGGATGTGGTTCTCTGTCTGTCTCTGTTGATATCTGAAAAGCTATTGTTCGTCTATCTCGCCTTTTATACTTAAAGACTGTAGGAGAGTTGTTACTGTTCCTCATCTTACTAGTTTAAAGCGCCTAGCCGATATCTGGAAGATATGAAGTTCAGTTCCACAAAGTGGCCGATCTCAACTTCCTTTTCTGTCTTTCACGGTTCTTCACCCTATTTTATTAGGTATTTTATAGCATCTCTGCGCATGAGCACAGCATCCTTTACATTAATTACATATTCTCAACACTTCAATGTTAGATCTCTCGGCTAAGTATACTGTTTCTAAACTTAATTTTTTACTTAGAAAAATGTACTTTTTTTCAAAACATTTATTTATTGACTTCTTTCATTGCAACCCTCAGCATAACTCACTTCTGCGATATTTTGAATATGACAAAGCATATTTAGAGTAAGTTAGAAACGCCACGGCTGGTTAGGAAGTTGCAAGTACAATCCCTCAGTGGAGCTGTAAAATCATGTAGAACATTTCAGAAATTTAGCATAAAAAATGTATATACATACGTATAGATACAGATCAATGCACTTGTACACATATCTCAAAACATACACGTCCATAAACGCACACACACACACACACATGCACACACACATGCACACACACACACACACATGCACACACACACACACATATGCATATATATATATATATATTTAAAGGTTAAACAAGTTTCAATGAATAAATCAAAGAATGAGTTTTACAATAGATTGGAAGCACTCAACAGTTTTGGTTTTCCGGAGTTATTAATATTAATTCAAAATATTAACAAAATAGATATTCTTGTGATCAAGTATATTTTATTATACATATTTCAAAGGTACTGAGTTAACTTCAACAGTACGTCCTCATCAGATAAAATAAGATGATGCATGACATACCCTGACATAGTAGATGGTTAAGATTCAGTCATGGTAGTGAGTAATATATGACAAAATCCAATATTTATATACCTTAATATTGAAAACATGAGAAAAACACATAATACATAGAATAGAGAGGGTACGTGTGAGAAAGTTTAAAAAATACATGGTAGCAAAATTACTGTTAAATAATTTAAATTACTGAAGAAGGAGGAAAGAAAAAAAGAAAGGCATAGAGGAAGACACAGATGAGGGGATAAAATAGCTAGTAGGAGCCTAGAAAGCAAAGGAGAGTTGATTACAGAGAGAGAGGTAAAGAGAAATAACTTATACAATGTAATATTATAGGGAGATATTAAACTAAAACAATATTTTGGCTTAGCTTTAGGAAAAAGGAAAAAATATTTAAAAGTATTCATCAATCGGAATTTTAAATATAATTGTGTTTATTCATATGAAGGTTATTATCAGGTCCTTAGACCTACATCATCTAACTGCAACCTCTGTACTAAGGAGACCCTATTAATAATTACTAATTATGAAAACTTAATTAACAAAAAAGGTGAATTATTCTCAAACTGCCTTCATAAAGCTTTGTCTACTTTCCAAGCCTCGCATAAAGCCAGGAAAAAACACTAAATAAACAAGTTTTGACGTCTCTTATCAACTGTTGTACCTAAAACGTTATAGCAGTTCATAAAACTTTAATAATGTTTTATTTTCTATTCATTTATGATAGAATTAATGTTAGACTGAAGGGTCCTGTCTAGGTATATAAACATATTATTTGTTAACTTGTTCTTTTGATAAATTTGCACACCTTTGGATTATTTTAGATATATATGAGTTAGATTGGAGTTCTTATATATTTGTATTTGTTTTAAATATATAATTTGGATATATAACTTGTAAGATTACCGGTTATAATTGAACCGTAAATCATTCATGCATTTATATATTTTACTCATTTTGAGTATGTTTTGGAATTCAGAAAGTTAGATTTGTACATATATATTTTTATATATATTTAGGTATAAATGTCACAAATCATACTAGTCGACAAATATTGGTCTTTCTTTCCACTAAACTGGAGGTAAAACTACAATTATAACATTACTAATAATGATTGTAATTATTTATTTATTATATGTATATCGTTTCATTAATACCCATAATACTCTCTCTATATATTTGAACAAACTTGTTTATCTAGTATAATAACATGCTCCTAGTTACTTTTATAAGTAATTTGGATACTCAAATGACTCTTTATTGTTATAATTGTTAGATATTTCCGTAATGTTCTAAATTATATAACGATTATTACTTAATTTAATTTAATTTATTGTAATTAAATTCGGGTTACCTTCGGGTCATTCAAATCCTTAGCTCCTCTTTTTATCATCTTCGTGGACACTTAGAAGTGTTGTTTGTCTATTATATAAACTTTTAAAAAACCTTCTAGCATTTTAAACTATATATTTTTTAATATTGCGCATTTTTATGTTCGCAAACAATTCATTATTTTTATTTTTTTCATTTTTTTTTTTCATTGTTATTTTGTATCTGGTCCTCATCCTTAGGACTCATGAAGTTTTGACTTCTATATTTATAGTATATATCTATTAAATGATCCTATTGCAATAATTGATCTAAAACATTAACTTTAACAATATTTCCAGTAAATTATTTATAATATGGTATTATGTTATGTCTATTTGCGAGGTATCATCTTAAGTCTTTGAATAATCAGACTTTTTTAAGTGTAATTATAAGGCCAATTATATTTAAAATTCCGATTGATGAATACTTTAAAATATTTTTTCCTTTTTCATAAAACTAAGCCAAAATATTGTTTTAGTTTAATATCTCTCTATAATATTACATTGTATAAGTTATTCCTCTTTACCTCTCTCTCTGTAATCAACTCTCCTTTGCTTTCTAGGCTCCTACTAGCTATTTTATCCCCTCATCTGTGTCTTCCTCTATGCCTTTCTTTTTTTCTTTCCTCCTTCTTCAGTAATTTAAATTATTTAACAGTTATTTTGCTACCATGTATATTTTAAACTTTCTCACACGTACCCTCTCTATTCTATGTATTATGTGTTTTTCTCATGTTTTCAATATTAAGGTATATAAATATTGGATTTTGTCATATATTACTCACTATCATGACTGAATCTTAACCATCTACTATGTCAGGGCATGTCATGCATCATCTTATTTTATCTGATGAGGACGTACTGTTGAAGTTAACTCAGTAGCTCTGAAATATGTATAATAAAATATACTTGATCACAAGAATATCTATTTTGTTAATATTTTGAATTAATATATATATATATATATTTATTAAAATAACAGATTAAAGTTTAAGCAAAGAATCGCTGCTTTCACCCTGTTTGGATTTTAGTCTTCAAATTTATTATTATTACTATATATATATATATATATAATTTTTATAAGGTTGCAATAAATGCGTCTGTAGGCGGTATGCCGTTTGAGCACTCGATGCTCACGCGGAGCAGAGTATATTAATATGTATGACGAGGAATCAGTGATGTATATCTGAGTTCCTTGCGAGTGCAGAGATAGGTTCGATCTATAAAAGATCCTGTCTTGAGGTGATCGTCGGAGAAACACATGTAATATGTTAATAAATTGTTTTAATGTATAACTGATTCCTCGTCATCTATAATATATATATATATATATATATATATATATATATATATAATATAGATGAGATTCTACAGGACTAGAACTGTTTCATTCATTAGAAATCATCGGGAATCATCGAGATTCCTGATGATTTCTAATGAATGAAACAGTTCTAGTCCTGTAGAATCTCATCTATATTAAAATTGTTATACTCTGCTATGTATTGAGTACCTTACTTACAGTGGTTACCTCCGATTCAACCCGGAATAACGTATATATATATATATATATATATATATACGATATTAACAAATGGAAACTATATTTATAAAACCATATCTATTTCATTATACATATTTCAAGGATACCAAGTTAAATTATGGTATGCCTTCATCAGACAAAATACAATATATACCACTTTTATAAATAAACATTGACGTACCCTTTCAAAATGCGACCGTTACTTTTAGAAGCCATCAGGATGGCTTCCAAAAACTTGGTATCCTTGAAATATGTATAATGAAATAGATATAGTTTTATAAATATAGTTTCCATTTGTTAATATCGTATATCTACTCCAAATACTTGTCGAGTGCTTTATATCAGTTATAAAAATATTTACTTGTTGTATCCCAATTTAAATAGAACTTTTGCATATATATATATATATATGTATATTATATATGTATATTATATATGTATATATATATATATATATGTATATATATATGTGTGTGTGTGTGTGTGTGTGTGTGTGTATATATTGTTATACTTGGGGAGGGTCATATTGTAATAATATTGACCA
>OZ024741.1:343679636-343737136 GCA_964016885.1 Eledone cirrhosa
TTCTATTTCTTCCGTACTACTGCTTTTATTGATAATAAGCTGTACGCTTTTGTTATCATCGTTGAAATAGTCGTTGCGGTGAATCTTAGTGCTATTGTTCAAGATGATTCATTAGTTCAAAATATAGTTGTTGTTTTTCTCTAATAATATTTTTATAGAGGTGGATATTTTGTGTTATAATTATCAATGAACAAAGTTTTTTCGATGTTCTTTCACATGAGCGAACTATTTGTCTGTTCGACCATGAGGGTGCAATGGTGAAACTCCTATTCTATCATTTCTGACTAACAATTAGAACGTTTTTGCTTTAATCATATTTCGCTATAGGACTTACTTCAGGACAGTTAATGACAGCTCGACAAACTCATTTTACTAGTTGCATGTCTCTGGTAAAATTCTCTTGGATCATATTTGTCACTATGATCGCTTTGGCAAAATATGAGTCTGTTCTTGTCGTATTAATCTTAGCAATAGTAGTAGTGGTAGCGTTTACATCACTCAACATAGTAAGGGCTGATTTTTAAGGGCCGACCTATTCGCAAAACAAGAGTACAGCGACTTATTAACAAGGGCTTAACAAAACATTAACAATACAGATGTTAAAAACAAATGAAAAAGAAACTAACAAGGCCGGAGCGAACACGTGTGAAACAATCAAGAGCTATTGTTTCTGATTTAGGCACAAGGCCGACATTTTTGTAGGAGAGGGAAGTCGTTTAAATCAACCCAAACACCTTTCTCTCCGGACAACAACTCATCCCCTTTTTTAAGTAACACTTCAGAAGGAAGGTGAGAGTGGAGAGAGAGGTGCTACACCCCAGCAAATTCGCTGAAAAGTGGGTGAATGCAGCGAAAATGGCCCGAGTGAATGGGCCTTCTCTGTATATAAATCTGTAGGTTGAGGGAAGACGGAAACACCTACAAAACATGTTCCTGGTATTAAAGGTTGTTCCCATCCACGGAGTGTAAAACAACCCTGCAGTAACGTTCCTCCCTACTGGGAACTTCAATTGTTATTTTATTATATATAGTTTATTGTTATTAATTAATGTTAAAGTTATATGATTTTTATGTAAAACCCCCGCCGTCACGTCTTGTAATGTCCTATTTTTGTACACCCCTGTGGCAAATAAAGAAAGATATCTATATATTATATATATATATGTCTATATATAAACATATATATATATATATATATATATATATATGTATATATATAGTAATAATAATAATAATAATGATTTCATTTATTGGCCACAAGGGCCGACATATAGGGGACAACACAATAGACAGGGACAGTGGGGGTTTACATAGAGATCGAGTAAGTATAAATAACAAAAAAAACAAAATAACAATAAAAATACAACAATGAAAGTTCCCCAATAAGAGGGATCACCACCCAGGGTTGACTCAAGCACCCCACCAGTCCTGAGCCACCCGACGCTCCTAGGGCACCCGGGAAGGGCACCCCTCTCCTTCTCGAATTCACCAGCCTACAGGCGCATGATCAGAGTAGGCCCACTCACGCGGGCCATTCTCGCCACATTCACCCACCTTTCAGTAAATGTACTGGGGGGGCAGCACTTCTCTCTCCACCCTCACCTTCCTTTCCAAGTGAAACTTGAAGAAGTTGATGAGGGATTGGCCGAAGAGAAAAGTGTCTGTCTTCAGTCCTTTCAACCTGGTCCACCATGCAACCTCTTTCGCTACTGCCACCAGGCAGAGGAAAATTGCCTGCCCTTCCTGACCAAAAGAAGGCGGCGGGTCAATCTTCACTATGGACTCGGACGATAGCCGGATCCGTTCTACACGCGACAATAGCTGTTCGACATAACCCCACAAGTCAGCAATGCACGGACACTGGACGAGTGCGTGCAGAACGGTTTCGTCGCTCTGCGCGCATCTCGGGCAGGTTCGTCTGACAGCACTTCCGTGCCCGTAGAGTTTATCCCGAACCGGCAGCGCCCCCCGGTAGCACTGCCAAGCGAGGGATTTCTGGAAGTTATCCATCGTCCCCGGCTCGAAAGTCCTCCGGAACATACTGGTCAGTTCTACTTCGTTGACGCCTAGAGCCTCTCCTAGTACGTCATCGTACTTGCCCTCCACTAATCCTCTATAGAAATCTTGAGTGGAAGTTCCACTGACCGCATTGCCCACCTTGCAGAGTGCAGTGAGCGCCTGGCAACATTCCAGATGCCAGTCGTCCAGTCTCGGTCTCTTCTTGACCCAGGACTGCAGCTCAGTCAAAGAGATGAGCTGCGGAAAGGCCCGTCTAACAAACGGCGACCACACCTGTTCACCGTTTAGGCAAAATATCTGGAGATGTCGCAGCCTCAGCGCATGTCTGCGCATCATTAGCCACGGCATGCCCAGCCCTCCACGAAGAGGGTGCTGGCAGCAGATGGACCGCCTCACCAACGCGACCCGTCCCCTCCACAAAAATTTGAAAAGGAGCCGTTCCAAATTGGCGAGGCGTGGACGGGGGCGAGGCACGACGGTCAGGCGGTAGTAGATGACGGACGCGATGTACGCGTTCGCCACCTCCGCCCGCCCTTTCAGTGATAGCTTTCTCTCAGCCCATTTCTGGATGAGGTTGGCTATCCTGCTCGTCACCTCGTCCCAATTCTTATCCACCTGGAGGTCTGGTCCGAACCAAACCCCGAGCAACTTTACCGGTCCGTCTGTCCAGCGCCCAACGACGCTGTTGGACGGCATGGACTTGCCTCTCCAGGTGCCGAGCTGCAAGCCCACCGACTTTTCCGGGTTAAGTTTTGCTCCCGTCAACCTTTCATATTCCTCCAAATGGGTGCGGATCACCTCGATTTCCGAGGTGTCCGACACCATCACGGTGATGTCGTCCGCATAAGCGGACGCAGCCTTTCTACGTCCCGGTTCGAGCGGGATGCCCTGCAACAACTCCAGCTTCCGCAGTAGAGGCTCAAGAGTCAATACGTACAGAAGTGAGGAGAGAGGGCACCCTTGACGGACCGATCGAGAGATCTGAAACGGTTCCGAGAGGTGGCCATTAACTTTGACCACCGAGCAGATGCCGCTGTACATTGCAGCGATCCAGCTTCTGAAGACGGGGCCGAAGCCAGCCGCCTCGAGGACAGCCTCCAAGTACCGATGGTCGACCCTATCGAATGCTTTCGATTGATCAAAATTGATCAGAGCCCCACCGAAGCCAGGTTTGCACCCAACCCTCTCTATGATGTATCGCATGAGGTGGAGGTTGTCGTGTATGGACCTGGTCGGTATTGCGCAAGTTTGCGCCTCCCCAACCAAATCTTTGACGACAAGCGCCAACCTTTTCGCTAACACCTTGGCTAAAATCTTAAACTCTGTGTTGAGCAGAGTTATGGGCCTGAAATTATCTAGTGTGTCCCTCTTGTTCTCGTCTTTCCTTATCAGCGTCACTACGCCACGGCTCACAGAACTGGGAATGCTCCCGTTCTGCTGCCAGTTGCAGTAGAGCGCTTCGAGGAGATCGGAGAACAAGTCTGGCATATTTACGTAAAGCTCGTAGGGCAGACCATCCAAACCGGGTGACTTGTGACTCGAGCAGCCGACAAGGGCGTCCTGAATTTCGACTGATGTTATCGGCTCTTCGCAGCGCTCAGCGTCGGCCGTCGAGAGGCGTGGCAAGCCGTCGAGGTAGGGACTGAAGTCCGCCGCCGTCTCCGACTCACCCATCCTCCCGAACAATCGAGCAAAGTGCTGGCGAAAGGCCTCACACATCTGCTTGGAATCGCTCAGTTCGTGTCCATCTCGATCCGTCAAAGACCGAATTGTGGTTTTATTTCCACGCTGCGTCTCTGCAAAGCGAGCCCATCGGGCAGCTTTGGTTCCCTCGTTCCTCAGAGCACGCGCCTTAGCTCTGACAATGCAACCTTCGTGTTTCGCATTGAAGAAATGGTCTAGTGCCATTCTCGCCGCTAGCACGTCTGTTGCAATGCCACTACAAATAGCCTCGTCCAACTTAGCTATCAGCCCCTCCTCCTTTCTATTTTTCTCTATTGCTACTTCTTTGCTAAATCCTATCGAGGTTGCTCTAATCTCTCTTTTGAGAACCTCCACCACCTGTTGTTGACAACCCCCCCTGTCAACTTTTGCTTAACTAAGTTGTTGACCCGGTCCCTGTAAGCTTTACGTGCCGGAAACGACATGTTTAGCTTCCAGTAGCTAGGTCCTAACCTACGTGTCTTATCTAGGTCGACCATACAGATCACAAGCTTGTGATCTGAATAGGCAACCGTTTTAAAATGTGGACATCCTACACTATTTCTATCTCTTTTCCTAATGAAAATCCTATCTATGTACGATCTAGATGACCCTATGCGATTGGTCCAGGTCCATACTGGCGCATTAGGGAAATCTAGTCGGTACCTGTCAGACAGTTGAAACTGGCTGATCAGGTACTTGAGGCTTTTGCACCCCCCGCTCCTATCAGATACTCCCACACAATCCCAGCGTGCTTCTAAGATGCCATTCCAATCCCCTATTAACAGTAAAGGGCGAGACGTAAGCAGAAAGTTTTCCAGGCGCCTAAAAAAGTCCGGCCGACCGGCCCCAGTAGGGGCGTAGACGGCCACCAGTCTAAAGGCACCACCTTCGCTATTGCTCACGTCCAGGACCACCAACTTTCCGTCAGGATCCCGGAAGATTGACCTTACCTCGAGATCCAGACATTTCCTAAACAGCACAGCCACTCCACCTCCCATTCCCGGCCGACTAACAGATGCAAAGATCTGATAATCGTCGAAAATCGGCGCCAGTGCGCGTGTGTCGGAAATTCTGGTCTCGCTGATGGCAATTACATCCATTCCTAGTGACCTGAGGTCGTTGAGCAAGTGACCTTGCTTCCAGGGCGACCCCAGGCCACGAACATTTAAACTTCCTACTCTTATGGCCATGCTGGCAGGATGAATGGGAGAGGAAAGGTTTACTTACCTTCCGGGGTCTTGTGAAGGTCGGGTGGTTCGACCTCCATGGTTTGTGGGGTTTCTTTTGGGAACCCCTTTAATAGTCTTGAAGTGGGTTTTACGTTCGGGGTTCCCACATCCCGAGGAAAGCTCTTTCGAATTTCTTTGTATGAAGCAAGCGACATTCGCATCAGAAGCAAATTATCTGGTACGCGAAATGTGCTCGCTTCAAATGTTTCCCCCTCTTTTTCGATGTTTGTGCTTCGTGCTACATGGGCCATCAATTCCTTGTTGGCCCTTCTGGCAAGCACGAAGTTTTTAATGTTTTGTTGCTCGGGTTTTATTTGTTCGTGTGATTGTGGTGGTGATAGCTTTGTTAGTGTTGTTTCTATTGTGTCTGCGTTTGTTGTGGGTGGGGTGTCTGTAGTTTCTGATGCTTGTGTGTCTATTTGTTCTTGTGTCTGTTTAGCTTGTTTGCGTTTGGGGGATTTTGGTGGTTGTGTTGGTGATGCTGTGGGGAAAATGTTTGTGTGGGTGGTGTGTGTATTTTTTTTTGTGGGGGTGTTTGTGCTTTGTGGATTTCTTTTTTTTTGTGTTTTGTTTTTTGTATTTTGGGGGACTTTGGTTTTCCCTCATCTTCACTGCTGGAGGATGAGGGGTCTGTGGCTGTGAGCGTGTTTGTGTCTGAGTGAGTGTTTATGTTCTTGTTCGTGTGTATTTTTTTTTTTGGGGGGGGGATGGGAGAGCTTTCCTCGTTTCCCCCCTGGATGTGCAATTTTGGTGGTTCCATTGTTGACGGTGTTGCTGGTGGTCCTTGTCCCGGCGTCGCCAGCAGTGGAATCTTTCGACCCCTTGCGCTTTTCGGCAGTTGAGGGCAGAAGGCTCGCAAGTGTGTCGTTTCCCCACAAAGGAAACAATGCGGCCTTTTGCCCTCAGTCATTATATGCAATACCCTCCCGTTTTGGAGGTGGATGTGGTCCGGGATTGCTTTTACGTTTTCGGGTCTGATTTGGAGCAGTATCTCCAGATCAACCCCGGACCAGTCGTCCCTGGCAGTTCTCGTTGCCTCTACCGGGACTGTATCCGTTCCTTCCACGATTACGCAACCCAGGAGCCACCACATATCAAGTCCTGGTGGAATCCTGGGAATGCGCACACGTGCTATTCGTTTTCCCATGTGGGAGGGGTACATTATGACCTTGCTGGTTTTGCAAGGGGTCATTGAATGCTTCACAGCGAGGGCTTCAGACTTGAACAGCACCGAAACGGTGCCGTATTGCCTGCCCCTCTCTATGAAGTCTGTGTCCTCTTTGATGTATTTCGGTGCGGCTTCTATATCAGCTTGGGCGATTATCGCTGCCCTCTTTGTCTCTACTGAGATGCATCTGAAATGCACCGTTCTTTTTTCCACTGCCTCAATGGCTTCTGCCGGGACAGTTAAGTTTGCCCAGGTCTGCTCTTGATTTATGATTTTCCAGGCCTGGGCCAACTTTTCCTCTCTGTTGGTTAAGTCGATGCTGTAGCATGGTCTCCTTTTAGCCGCTGCCACAGCAGCGAAGGTGTTCTTGTTGGTGTTGTCACTGTTGTTGTTCTTGTTGGTGTTGCTGCTGCTATTGCTGTTGTTGTTCTCCCCTGTGTCGTGGTTACCCTCTGTGCTGTTGGCCTTGTTGGTGCTGCTGCTGTCGCTACTATTACTCTCTGTGCTGTTCGTTCTGTTGGTGCTCTCGCTATTACCACCTTCTGCGCTGTTCGGCTTGTTGGTGTTGGTGTTGTCGCTGTTACCACCTTCCGCGCCGCTCGGCCCGTTGGTGCTGGCACTGTCGCTGCTCACACTCGTGCTGGTGGCGCTCCTCGCCCCACCTCTCCTCTCAACGCTCAAGTCGCCGTTGCACGACAGCAGACCCGCCTCTAGGGGGCGTGGCTCCGCCATGTTTTTTTGAGAAAAAAAATTATTATTTTTCCAAAATAAAGTTCAAATATTTGGGCCAAAAGGCCCAAATATTATGAGTTATTCCTTCACAGGATACAAATGAATGTCTTATAATGCTTCAGCGGTACAAAAAAATAAACAATTCTCCACAATTAATCCTCAAAAAATTGCTTACTCACGGAGCTTCAAAAAACGTACATCCACTTTCGTCAATAATAATAATAATAATAATAATGTTTTCTTTATTAACCACAAGGGTTTACATAAAGTAGACATTAAGGACAGTACAGGACAATACAGGACGGTACAAATGGGCATTTCTGCGTGTAAAAAAAACAGAGGATGTAATAAAATAACAAAGAAAAAAATTCCCCAATAGGGGGGAGACTTCTGAGGGACATTTGCGGAGAAAGCCCATTAAAAGACTACAGTGACCCTGACCACCAGGGCAAGTGCCCTCTCCCAGTTTTCCACTTTTAATTTACAGACACATACTCAGAGAAAGCCCATTCATTCGGGCCATACTTGCTTCTCTCACCCATTTTTCAACAAAATGCTGGGAAGAGAGCACTTCCCTCTCTACCCTGATTTTACTTTTCAAATGAAATTTGAAAAAGTTAATCAGGGCATCACCGAAGAGGTAAGTGCTCGTCTTCAGCCCTTTCAAACGTGTCCACCATACTATCTCTTTCGCCATGGCCACCAGACAGATAAAAACTGCCTGCCCTTCCCGGCTAAAGGAAGATGGCGGGGCAATCCTCACGATGGACTCAGCTGATAGCTGGATCCGTCCTACACGTGACAGCAGGTGTTCGACATAAACCCACAAGTCAACAATGCTCGGACACTGGACGAGTGCGTGCAGGACGGTTTCGTCGCCCTGCGCGCATCTCGGACATGCCCGGCTGACGGCACCTCCATGCCTGTAGAGTTTATCCCGAACTGGCAAAGCTCCCCGGTAGCACTGCCAAGCGAGGGATTTCTGGAAGTTGTCCATAGGCCCCGGCCCGAAAGTCCTTCCGAAGAGATTGGCTAGTTGATTTTCGTCGACGCCTAGAGTTTCTCCAAGCACGTCGTCGCTCTTCCCCTCCACTAATCCTCTATAGAACGCCAAGGTGGTGTTTCCACCGATCACATTGCCCGATTGGTCGAGGGCTGTGAGCGCCTGAAGACATTCCAGTCTCCAAGCGCTCCCTGTCGATCTTCACTTGATCCAGGACTGCAGCTCCGCCAAGGAGACGAGCTGGGGAAAGACGTGTCTAGCAAACGGCGACCACACCTGATCACCGTCGAGGAAGAGGTGGCGATGTCGAAGCCTCAGCGCGTGTCTGCGCATCATCAGCCACGGCATGCTCAGCCCTCCACGTAACGGGTGTTGACAGCAGATGGACCGCATGACCATCGGAGCGCGCCCTTTCCACAAAAAGCGAAAGAGCAAACGCTCCAGCGCAGTCAGGCTGGGCTTAGGACAAGGTACGACGGTCAGGCGGTAGTAGATAACGGACGCGATGTACGCGTTAGCCACCTCCGCTCGACCTTTCAGGGAGAGCTTCCTCTCGGCCCATTTCTGGGTGAGAGAAGCCACCCTGCACGTCACCTCGTCCTAGTTTTTGTCCGTCTGGAGGTCCGGATTGAACCAGACCCCTAGCAATTTAACCGGTCAGTCCATCCAGCGCCCGACGACGCTGTTGGACGGCATGGACCTGCCTCTCCAGGTGTCAAGCTGCAGGCCCACTGACTTTTCCTGGTTGATCATTGCTCCTGTCACCGCTTCGTATTCTCTTAGTGTAGTGCTGATCGCCTCGATGTGTTTGGCGTTCGACACCACTACGGTGACATCGTCCGCATATGCTGACACGGATGTTCCGCATCCTAGTTCGCGCGGGACCCCCCTCAACGTATCCAGTTTGTGCAGTAATGGCTCGATAGTCAATATGTACAAAAGGGACGAAAGGGGACATCCTTGGCGGAGCGAGCGCATGATGTTGAACGGTTCCGAAAGGTGACCGTTCACTCTCACTACAGAACAGATGTCGCTGTGCATGGCAGCGATCCAGCCTCTGAAGACGGGCCCAAATCCAGCCGCCCTCAGGACTGCCGCTAGGTAACGATGGTCGATCCTATCGAAGGCTTTCGACTGATCTAAATTTATCAAAGACCCACCCGTGCCAGATTCCCTAGCTACCCTCTCTACGATGTATCGCATGAGGTTGTCGTGGATGGATCTGTCGAGAATGGCGTATGTCTGCGCCTCTCCCACCAGACCGCCAACGACAAGCGCCAACCTCTTTGCCAGCTCCTTGGCCAAAATCTTGAACTCTGTGTTTAGCAGAGTTATGGGCCTAAAATTATCTATGTTATGCCCCTTGTTCGGATCCTTTCTCAGCAGCGCCACCACTCCTCGGCTCACAGAGCTGGGAATTCTCCCGTTCTGTTGCCAGTTGCAGTAGACGTCCGCCAAGAGGCCTCCGAACAAGTTTGGCATTTGTACGTAAAGTTCATAGGGCAGACCATCCAAACCAGGCGATTTACCCCTTGTACAGCCAGTCAATGGCTCCCGTACTTCAGCGGCTGTTATCGGCTTTTCGTAACATTCAGCCTCAGTGGCCGAGAGCGGCGGCAGTCCGTCGAAGTAGACACTAAAGTCCATCCATCGATCCGGCCCGCCACTACCCCCGAACAGTTGAGCGAAGTGTCGCTGAAAAGGTTCACACATTTGCCCGGGATCGAGTAGCATGCGCCCATCGTGGTCCACCAAATACCGGATCGTGGCTTTGTTGCCACGATGCGCCTCCGCAACTCGGGCCCATTGAACGGCTTTCGTCCCCTCGTGTCTGAGAGCACGCACCCTAGCTCTGACAACGCAGCCTTCGTGCTTTGCATTGAAGAATTGGTCAAGGGCCAATTTCGCTGCAAGTACGTCGGTCGCGATGCCTTTGCAAAGCGCATCGTCTAATTGTGTAACTAATTCTCCCTCTGCTCTATTTTTCTCTATTGCTAAAGCCTTTCTAAACTTAATGGACTCTATTCTAATTGCTCTTTTCAGGTCAAACCACCACTTGTTGTTGACGATGGCCCCCGTCAACGCCCGCTTAACTAGTTCGCTAATCCGGTCTCTGTAGGCCTTGCGCGCTGGTAAGGACGCGTTTAGCTTCCAGTAGCCGGGTCCTCGTCTATGAAGCCTATCTAAGTCAAGCACACAGATCACGAATTTGTGGTCCGTGTAGCTGACTATCTTGAATTGTGGACAGCCTATGCTAGACCTATCTATTTCCCTACAAAATACTCTATCTAGATATGATCTGGATGACCCTATGCGATTTGTCCAAGTCCACATTTGTACATTCGGAAAATCCAATCGGTACCTGTCAGACAGTTCTAAACGCCTGAGCAGGTTGGTGAGACTCTTGCACCCTCCTCCCCTATCCACTAATCCCACACAATCCCAGCGTGCATCTAAGATCCCGTTCCAGTCGCCCACTAACACTAAAGAACGGGACGTTCCAAGAAAGGTCTCCAGACGCCGGAAGAAATCAGGCCGCCCTGCTCCTGTCGGAGCATAGACGGCCACTAACCTGAAAGCTTGCCCGTCTCCGCTAGTCACGTCCAGCACCACCAAATTACCTTCTGGATCCAGGAAGATGGCCTGTATGGCGAGATCCAAACCTCTCCGAAAAACACAGCAACCCCTCCCCCCGATCCCGCACGGCTGGGAGATGCGTACACATCGTAGCCGCCGAAGATCGGTGCGAAGGCCCGTGCTTCGGAGATTCTGGTCTCGCTGATGGCCACTACATCTATGTTTAGTGACCTGAGGTCGTTGAGCAGGTGGCCCTGCTTCCATGACGACCCCAAGCCACGCGCATTTATGCTGCCTATTCTGAGTGAGGTCATGTTGAAAAGGAGTGGAAAAGATGGGAAAGACCACTTACCTTACTTCTCGTAGAGGAAGGACGGTTTTTCCATCCTTTTCACTGCTTGTGGCCTCCTCAGGAAGGATGTCCTTATAAATCCTCCTGGAGAGTGCATGTCGGAAGTCTCCGATGTCTTTGGGGGATTTTTGTTTTAGTGTCATGTACGTTTTCTGTGTGATGCGAGTGATTTGTATGTGTGGAGGTGGTGTGAATTTTGGGGTTGTTGTGTAGTCTTTTTCTGTGATGCTGGTGTTGTGTTGGATGTAGTGTAATAATTGGTTGTTGTTCAAATTTAATGCTGTGTAGTGTGTATCGTTTTGGTTGTTTTGTTTTGTTTGCGTTTGTTGTGAATTTCTTTCTGTTTCGCATTTTGGTGACTTATGTGGTGTAGGTGATGGTGGTGTTGGGGTTAATGATGGTGATGGTGTTGGTGTTTGGAGTGATGGGGTTGGTGATGCTGGTGTGGATGGTGGCATATCTGTCCTAACTTTTTTGTTTGTTAATTTATTTTTTTCCCTCTGTATTTTGTTTTTGGAGGGGGAAGGAAGAGAATTTTTTCTTTTTTGGTTTCTTTTTTTTTTTTCCTGATACCGTTTCCTACTCCTCGTCGTCACAATCTGTTGTGATAGGCCGGGGAGTGGAAAATCCTCCACAGGCGTTAGTTTTGGTTGTGGCGTGGTGGATGGTGTAGGCGCTGGTGCTAGTTCTGGCGCGTTGAGTGGTGGTGTTGGTGGTTTTGCTAATGTTGCTGGGGTTGTTGCTGTTGCAGTTGCTTCTGTTGTTGCTGCTACATTTGTTCCTGACATCTCTGCTGCTGGTGGTGTTGATGGTTGAGTCACTGGGGTGGGTAGGAGAGGTGGCCTCATCCTTTTAGCCTGAGGGCAGAAAGCCCTTAGGTGGGTTCTTTCACCACAAACGACACACCTAGGCCTTCTGCCCTCGACAATTACGGTGAGGTGGCTGCCGTCAGTGAGGTCTATTACCTCTGGGATCTCCTCAATGCTTTTATGGTCCGCTTGGATCAGGAGCTCCATCCCAGATCCGGACCAGTTCTGCTGCTTTTCTTTCGCTATTTCTATTATCTTGGTGTTGGCTTCGGTGCCGGCGAGGACGGCAGCTATTAGCCAGGGAATTTCGATGGCCGGTGGAACGTGGGTGACCCTGATCTTTACGAGTCTCTGTCCACAATAGTTTGGGACGAGTGTGAAGTCGTCACTTCTTAATGGGGCCATGGAGTGTTCTCTAGCCTCCTCTGCTGTTTCAAAGAACAAGTCCACGGTTCCATACTTCTGCCCACGTCTGATGTGGGTTTTCTTTGCCCACACATGTCCCAAAGCTTTTTGGTTTTGGGACTCGGATGCCCGTTCCACTCGGCGCGATTTTACATTAATTGTTCGATAAGACACGGTGCATAGGCGCCGATGCTCCATTTTATTAGGTGGGGGTGGGGGTGAGGCTGACCCTGTACCCTTCTTTCTTTACCATTCTCTTGGCTTCATCTAATTCCTCCTGAGTTACCTGAAATGCTTCGCACTCTTTTGCTACTCTGTCAAAACTCAGGGTGGTTTTCTTAATGTCATTGTTGCTGTTGTTGTTATCGTTATTTTTGTTATTATTAATTTCAGTTTCAGTTGTGGTGGTGGTGGCGTCAGTGGTGTTCCGTGTGGAAGAGTTCATTTTGGTTGAATTCATTTCGACATCACGAGTTAATTTATTTTTTTCTTTTGTTTCTGTTGTCCCGGTGGTGGTAGGGTGGTGGTTGTCGCGGTGGTGGTGGTGGTGGCGGCTTTAACACCTGCAGTCATTGGTAATGGCGGGAAATGAATGTCTGCCAGAGACAAATTTAAAATATTGCTACTGCTTATATTTTTAGTGTTGGCAAACGTAGTAATATTTACAATGGTGGTGTCGGTGTGAGGTGTTAGTTTGTGAGGAAGGCTCTCAGCTGCTTGGTGCAGAGGTGAATCAGCCATGATTTTTTCAAAGAAATTTTTTGATAATCATAAAAGTTTAAATTTTGGGCACAATGCCCGAATCTTTTGGGGTGTCCTTTTCGGAAAACAATGTATGTGCGCTTATATACAGTTGACAATAAAAAATTTCCATAAATGGTAATTTTTAACAAACGAAAATAACAAACCTTTGCGGAGCTCACGATGATACGATTTACTACGTAAGTCGCCAATAATAATAATAATAATAATAATAATAAAGCACCAGACTCAGCTCGCAGAAAATTCGGATCCATAATATCCTGTTATATCGCTTAAATATTCAATTTTGTATTAGACATTTTATATTCAAAAAAGAAAATGGCTATAAATGGAAGAAAACCCCTCTGTCTACACTATATAGGACTGCCAAACAACAGCAATTTCACCAACACCACAAACTAGATACACCACCTATCCCATCACCCCTCTGTGTACACTAAATACAACAGCCAGATAACGGAAATTTCACCACCACCACCACCACCAATCCCAGCATAATAATAATAATTACTATTATTGTATCTCAAGTTTTCTCAAAATGTTTAATTCAAATATTAAGAAAATATGTCAACACATATATTAAACATACGCGACAAACCGCATAGATATACAGATCAAACACACGGATACTACTACAGTCTAATTCAAGAAAACTCAGTAACGACAACGCCATCACTATAGTCACCGCCGCCACCAGTCCATCCATCATTGCTACCACTATCCCATCACCGCCGCCACCACTCCCTCATTGCTACCACCACTATTCCCCCACTACCTTCTATTAACTTAAGAAAGAGGAAGGTGGCGGTATCACTAGACAAGGGAGAGGCTAGCAAAATATACAAATAGACTGACTTAGTGACTCGGTCAAACGTCAACGACTATGGCACTGCTGGCTCCCCCTACCCCACCAACAATAGAAAAAGCCCCAGCACCACCACCGACATAGCCAACAACAATAACAGGCAACTTCAGCAAAAAGTATATTATATTATTAATAATAATTTCATTCTTAAGCCACGCAATGCTCACATTAAGGAACCACTCATGATAATAACAATTTAAAAAACAACAAAAAAGAAAACCCCGTGACCAAGAAATAAAGGGATGGCGGCGGGCGGGGAATACCCCTCTAGTCTTGGTTGACACTCGTCCAAGAAGTGGTAACACGAAATGATTACCCCTTGGCGGTTAAGGATAAAACGCGACAAAATAAAGTAAATGTCAAATGATAAAATCTCATACCGGATCGGCCGTCACCCGGGTCAAAAAGGGCCGCGTCCCTCAGAGAGGAACCAGATTGGGGTCGACAAAAACAGCTAATGGTTCAAACCTTCCCATCACTTCGGAGCTGGAGACCTACCATAACCGGAATACTCCTACTGTTAGCCCTCCATGCTCACCACCAAGAAGTCCAAAGAAAAAGAGAGAAAAATGGTCAAGGGAAGACAATAAAGAAGTACTTGAGGCTTTCTACACTGCCATGTACTACCCATCAAATAGATCGATAACAGAACAGACATATATCTACTGGAAAAAGAAACATCCCGAAAACAGAGGCTATATTGACAGTAACAAACTAGCCAATATACGAAGAAATATTGTTAAAAAAAAGTTACTAACTGATATAGAAATTGATCAGATCAAGCTATTAGCACAAAGTCAGCGAAGGGAAAATGAAACATGTGTCAGTGAAAACGAGGTAAATTTTAACACTTCAAATCCCCGGGTTGGGATGGAAACACTGACAACAGAACAAATTAAAGAAAGGATCGAAAAAGTGGAGAGAGTGCATACTCAAGATGAAACTCAAAATGAAAACAATGAGATCGTAAATTATAAAGAAATGAATGAGAATGAACTCGCCAACTTGAAGGATGAAATTATGATCGAATGGATGAAAATGAAAGAATCTGACATGGGGGAACGAGACACTCTCCCTAACATCCAGAACTCCAAACAGAACCAAAAGATAATACACAAGACTAACATAATTCTCAAAAACATTATCATCACAAACAAACTAAACATTACTGATTTAAATCATCTCTATTATGCATCGGCTAAAGTCACCACTCACTTATGTGGAGTAAAAATGAAAAAGCAAAGGAATTCCTCCAAGAAATCTACTTGGCAAGAGAACATCAATCGCCAAATAAACCTCTCCGATCTGACATAGAAATTTTAACAAACTACAAAGTAGGTGAACATGTTAAACAAACTAAACTTAGAAAATTGAAAAGAAAATACTGTATAAAATCAACAAGTGACATTGACATGCTGATAGAAATAATCAAGCAAAAACTGTCGGCCAAAGCTGCTCGTATAAGGCGCTTTGAAAAATGATCTAGATACTATAAGGACAATAATATGTTCAAAAACAACCAAAGAAACTTCTACAGAAAAATTGGCAAGTCAACAATAACTGCTAAATCAATACCACCCAAGGAAGAAGTGCAAGAATTCTGGGAAAAGATCTGGGCCGAAGATAATATACATGCCCCATGGACAGACAGACAAATGAAAGATACAGCTCACCTTGAGGAACAAACATGGGAAAATATAACAGTTGAACAGTTGCGTTTGGCTCTTAGAAAAACCTGCAAATGGAAATCCCCAGGAAAAGACAAAATACCAAATTTTTGGATAAATGCCTTCACAGGGTCTTATGAGCTGTTAGCCCAGCTTTACAATGAAATAGTTAAGGAGCCAGAAAGATACTATCATGGCTAGTTAACGGCATTACATTCCTGCTTCTGAAGAATGATGAGACAAACAATCCCAAAAATTACAGACTTGCTTTACCAAAATGTATAAAATTTTAACATCAGTCCTAACTGAATATACATATGACCACCTGATAACAGATGACCTATTTCCCAATGAGCAGAAAGGGTGTAAACGAGGCTCACATGACTGTAAGGTCAGGTTTTGGTTAACAAAATGATACTGGAAGATTGTCATAATAGACACAAAAATCTATCAACTGCTTGGATAGATTATAAAAAAGCATTCGATAGTTTGCCACACAGTTGGATTGAAAATCACTGGAAGCTGGAGAAGTTAATATTAGTTGTGGAATTTTTCAGGGTGACTCTTTATCACCGCTTTTATTCTGCATCGCACTTATGCCATTGAGTAAAATGCTCAATGAAACAAAACATGGATATAAAGTCTATGACAAAACCATTAATCACTTGTTCTACATGGATGACCTGAAACTATTTGCAAAAAATGATGAACACTTGCAAGGGCTATTATCCACTGTGGAGCAGTTCAGTGATGACATTAAAATGGAGTTTGGACTAGATAAATGCGTCAAGCAACGTTCACCAGAGGAAAGTTGCTGAAAAGTTCAGACATTAATCTTAATCGGGGGAATGTGATAAGAGAACTTGATTAAGAGGAAACTTACAAATATCTTGGTGTTTGTGAAGGAGACGGAATCAAGCACTCGACAATGAGGAAAAGGATAAGGAAGGAATGTTACCGCAGAGTAAGAGCAATCTTAAGAACGGAATTGAATGCAAGGAATAGGATCGATGCCATAAACAGGCTTGCCATACCAGTAGTAACCTACAGTTACAATGTCATCAACTGGTCAAGCACAGAGATCTGTAGGCTCGATACAAAAATTCTAAAATTCTTAACCATGCACAGAATGCATCACCCTAAGGCAGATAAAGATAGAATTTATCTCCCTAGGAAAGAAGGTGTACGTGGGTTAATCCAGTTAGATATTGCGTTGAAAACTGCATCAATTGGATTATCTACATATCTAAGGGAATCACATGATTGGATGATCAAACTCGTTTTGAAACACGAAAGCATCAAAAGATCATACTTCATTACAAAAGATGCACAAGAGCTCTGTTTTATAAGTAGCAGAGCTTTGATAAGTACCAAAAAGTACGAAACAGAGCTCTGTCAGCTTTATCTCCCCTGTTTGCTGAAAATTTAAAGTAAGTGAGACTGTCACTACTCTAAAACAATAGCGTAAGGTCTACGAAATGCTTTTAATTAAGCATATAGTGTATTGCAAAATACACTATATATACATTCATATATATATCGCTATTTCAGAGCACCAATTCTAATTTTCAATTTCTGCTTGACTGGCAACCGCTCTGTATAATCAGTTCCTGATTATTACTAGAATTCTATAAGAATCAAACATTCATGATTTTCAGCAAACAGGCGGAGTACTTAGCTTTTATGAGTACCAAAAAGTACGAAACAGAGCTCTGTCAGACTTATCTCACCTGTTTGCTGAAAATTTAAAGTAAAACAATAGCGTAAGGTCTTTGAAATGCTTTTAATTAAGTATACAGTGTATTGCAAAATACACTATATATACATTCATATATATATATATATATATATATATATATATATATATATATATGAATAATATTATTTTTATTATTATTATTGTATATATATATATATATATTATATATATATATATATATATATATATATTAATAAAAGGAATTCCAACTTTGTCTGTTTTGCTCGTTTTATTTAAAGTCCTTTAAAATTATAATGGTTTTAGAATGAAATAGTATGGTAGAATATTAAATGTTAAGTGTTAATTGAACAAGTACTTTCATGCTTTCGCAATCTTCAGGTTCATATTCTGTGGTTCATATTCAGTTAAGTTTGCAATTTTCAACAGTTGAAAATTGCAAACTTAACTGTCACCACAGAATATGAACCTGAAAATTGCGAAAGCATGAAAGTACTTGTTCACTTAACATTTAATATTCTACCATACTATTTCATTCTAATACCATTATAATTTTAAAGGACTTTAAATAAAACAAGCAAATCAGACAAAGTTGGTATTCCTTTTATTAATATAATCTTATAGACACAATCATATACACCCGTGTATATATATATATATATATATATATATATATATATATATATATATATATATATATATATATATATATAGGAACCAGTAAGACCCCGACAGCTGAGCTCAAGCCGTTTCGACGGCTAATTCTGGACTAAATGAAAATTTATCCTGGTATTTAAATAGCCGATCTTCTCAAGGGGTAATTCCATATATGGTCAAAGTGATTGTCAAAAATCAGTAGTAATTCTGTGGTTGCAAATTAGTAGGGGAGATGGTGGCTAAACCTGCCAGTAGGAGAAAGAGGGGAGGGGGTGGAGTAGACCCAATCAAGCGTTGGTAGTGCCAGCTACAGCTGGGCATGAGGTCAAAGAAGATACATGGGAGGGGGAGGGGGAGGAAGTCGGAACGGTAGGCAGAACAATGGGGGATAGAAATAGGAAAGAAAAAATACTGAGAGTGAAGAAAAGCAAATAAGTGTAAAGAAAAAGAAAAAGTAAAGTAAATTAAATTCAACGACCTAGGTGTCAGGCTATTGTTAGGCGAGAATAAAATAAATAAAGAAAGAAAGAAGTAAATAAATAAATAAATAAATAAATAAGGAAATAAGTAAGAGAACTAGGTGGGACGGATAAGGCAAGGACCCTTTTAAGAGGTATAAGTACGTAAATGATACGGTGACGGGTCAACAAAAGGGGCCAAAATACTAAAGAGACTACCACGAAATAAACAATAAAGGTTTCCATCCCGGGCCAGCAACGACCCAGTGCAGCAAAGTGAACTTGTACGAGATAATAATTCTGAGTCCCGGGAAAAATATATACTAATGCTAACTCTAAAAGATCTAAAACAAGCTACATGAAAGTTCGTACGAAATAAAGGTAGAATACGGAGAAATAAATTCAGAATCCACCCCGCCCAGAAGAAAAGCGAAGCAAGAAATACTGAAACGAAAAAATAAGGCATAAGTGCCACTAAGAGATATAGAGGGCACAGAGAATAGTGGGAGCGGTCGGAAAAAGGGGGAAAGTATCCGGGGTCTAAGCCGACTGCTATAAAGGGCGGAGTCCACCAAATCTATAAAAGACTAGGGGAGGGGGGGGGGGGTACTAAGGCTACATGGGGCCAAAGGGCAGCCTCGGGTGGGCGAGAAAAGACGCCGACAAAGGAGAAGAGCTGGGATAGAAGGACAAAGGAGAGAGGGGGGGGGAAGGAAATAAAGGAAGCGATAAAAGAATACAAAGAAGATCTTACGTCTTCCTTGGCAAGCAGGGGTTACCCATTGCAAAATCGGCAACTGGGGTGTTATAGCCCTAGTCTACCCCCCCGGGTCATTATGGGGTTTGAGGGCGAGGTAAGTCCTACGCAATCTATGTTTACATGCAGTAACCAGTTCATCTTTCTTGTTTAGGAGTTGGTCCGTCGAAAACAGCATTTGTAAAGTTTCCTCCGAGCATAGATTGCACGGACGGCGTCCTCCCGTGTAAGAATTGGCTCTGGACAGTAATCTCCAAGTGACATCATAGGTGATGTTGTTGTCCTTGAGGTCCCATATGTGGCCCGAAAGTGTAGTGGCGTGACGCCGGGCCGGGTTTCGGAAGGTATGTCTATGTTGGTATAGCCGGGTCTTGAAGTCACATGCGGTAAGTCCTATATAGGCTTTGTTGGAGGTATCCGTCCTCACGTTGCACTGGTAGATCACATTACGGTCTCTGCATCTATTGTCGAGTGGGCAAATAGATCTATCCGGGCAGTTACACCTCCTGGTCGGTTCTCCACTGCTAATTAGGTTATTTCTGCCATCGGGGTTGAGTTTTTTGTTGTTAGAGGAGACGATGTTTTGTGCGAAGTTTGGTGTAGTGCTGTAAGAGAGTTTGATGGTATTTTTGTTAATTATGTTGTGGTAGCGGTGTTGTAATGGGAAGTGTTTTTCAATGAGCCTAAAGAATAGTTTCCCGATGGGAGTAGTCACCTCTGCGTTGTGGGGAGGATTGAACCATGTTACATTGCGTGAGCGGCGGTGTCTCCTGCTGGTTTCGCTAATGGGAGCTGGGCAGTAGGATATTTCCTCCCGGAAACCACTCCGCTTGAGGGCCTGATTGTAATAAGGCGCATGTTCATCGAATATCCGCTCTGGTTCCTATTACCCACTCTACTACCTCAAGTATTGAGTACTTTGGTGCGTTATGGTCCACCTGGTTCCTTACCACATTTCCTTCGTTATATATATATATATATATATATATATATATATATATATATATATATATATATATATATATATATATATTAAAATAACAGATTAAAGTTTAAGCAAAGAATCGCTGCTTTCACCCTTAACGGGATCTTCTGAAACTAAAAAATCAATCTGTGAACGCAGAAGTAAATATTTCGAAAAACGTTACACACTATATATACATATATATATATACACTATATATATATAAATATACACACACATATAGCGTCATAATGCCATAATGCCGACATACAGACAGATATTATAAGGGCGCAATGTTATATCTATGTATCTATGTAAAACGAAAACTAAGAGTTATAGAGAGATATCCCTAAATCGCGTAATGCGGTACCTAGGGCATTGAATATTTGAAATATTCTTTGCTCAAAACACTCACAGGACTATAAGTATTACATGTGTAAAGCTTGAAAACAATCGTTGGGTGGTCCTCGAGGTTTAGTGTGTCAGACAGACAGACATTCTCTGTTTTATATATATATATATATATATATATATATATAATAATAATAATGAGTTGACGGACTCAGTATATTTATCAATGCCAAGACCGGTTGTATCTCAGCGTACTCAATAGGTAATGTAGGATACATTCCCAGAGTATACACATAGTTATTCGCTTCAATACAACACACGTAAAACGTGTGCCTATAGTAGTTCAGGGACTCGAGTTTCGGCCACACTTAATGCAACAGTAGAGTGCGCTGTACTCTCTGTCTGCATATATTATGGAACAATGTATAATCGGCGCATGTGGCTTCATCAGCGGGTATGGCCTAATCAATACCCAATCGATCGACAGAATCCAAACACCAGCCCATGCCGGCTATGACTGTTTGTGAAGGCGGAAAAGTAAAGTGATTAGCAACTGGAATCTGATACGACTCTGATACAACTCTGTCTCCCGACCAGCCACCAATTTACAAACTTTACGTGGTGGCGGTATATCAGAAAACATATATTTTCGCTCCCGTCAAAAGGTACAGCCAACGTGTCTCAAATACAAATTAATAATATAGTGAAAAGATGGTTATTAGAAAGAGAAGTCCCACATCGATGTATAATAGAACGCTGCTTTCACCCTTAATGGGCTCTTCAGAAGATCTCGTTAAGGGTGAAAGCAGCGATTCTTTGCTTAAACTTTAATCTGTTATTTTAATATATATATATGTATAATGATAATAGTTGCATTCAGAATAACATATTTTCTGTTTAAAGTTAATGGATGTCTTTTAGACAATTTTTCTCGTAGATTATTGATATACAAATATGTAATCATATTCTTCGAAAGTCCGTATATATATATATAGATAGATAGATAGATAGATAGATAGATAGATAGATAGATAGATAGATAGATAGATAGATAGATAGATAGATAGATAGATAGATAGATAGATAGATAGATAGATAGATAGATAGATAGATAAATAGATAGATAGATAGATAGATAGATATACATACACACACGAATACACGTCCACAGAAACAAACACATGAGAATGTTTATATATATATATATATATATATATATATATATATGTGTGTGTATATATATATATATATAAGTATATATATATATATTTATATATATATATATATATATATATATATATACATACATATATATATATACACATGTGTTTATTTATATGTGTGTATATGAAGTTATTTGACATTATATTTTAAAACCAAACTTTGTTCTAAGTTCCATATATTAAGATTGATATGTTGTAACTAACGCTCAGATTAAAGTCATGAATCTGGATGAAGAAAAATAAAGTTGGAACATGTATAAAGTATTTAAATTCTAATCTGAAAAAATATTAAATATATCGTTCATGTTAGTTTATGTTGTTAGATTTTGTAACTAATACAGTAGAAATAGTTTATTTTAGTTTATATATTACCTGTTGACTTCTCACTGGCGTGATACGAAATGTTTTGTCCGTCTTTGTATAATGTCTGTTATTGATTATTACTTTACTGTTGAAGGCAGTCGATTAGGAGGATCAGTTGAACCTCAGACAAAATGTCTGACGGCATTTATTCCGATTCTTTATGTCTGTGTTCAAATCTTTCGAAGGTAGGCTATTCTTTCTATCCTTTATAGTTAGATGATAAAATAAAGTATCCGCCAAGGGCTGGTGTCGACAATAATCGACTTTTACTCAGCCCGTTTCTTATCCTAAATTGTTGGTCTTAATTCAAAATTAGAAATTATTGTTGTTGCTCTTGTTGTTGGTTAGGATCAGGTTATGGCTGAATGAGCAGAAGTATCATCAATAGTATTGGAATCATGGCCACCCATTTTTATTTCAGACATAAATTATATTGTTTTACAGACATAATATACAGTGTTATTCAATCATAATGTACATTGGTTTGTTTTTTTATACATAATGTGTTTTCATACATACTCTACACTGTTTCTTCAGACATACTTAACAGTGTTTCTTCAGACATACAGTACAGTGTTTTTCAGACATATTGTAAAGTCTTTCAGACATAATATACATTGTCTTTAGTTCAGACATACTGTAAAGTGTTGTTTTAGATATAATGTAAATTGTGTTTTGTTCAGACATACTGTACAGTGTTTTTCAGACATAATATAGTGCTTTTGTCAGATACAGTGTACAGGGATTTTCAGACATAATTTACATTGATTTTTACAGACATAATAAACATTGTGTTTTTTTCAGATATACTGTACATTGGGTTTTTGTCGTCAGACATATTGAACATTGCGTTTTGTTCAGACAAATTGTACAGTGTTTTTGAGACATATTATACATTGCACTTTGTTCAGACATATACATTGGTTTGTTTTTTTAGACATAAATTATAACGGGTTTGTTCATATTTGCTTTACAAAGTTGTTCAGACATAATGTATATTGGGCATTTTGCAGACACAAACTACAATGTTTTTTTAAAGATATACTGTACAGTGTGTCTTCAGACATAAAGTACAGTCTTTTTTCAAACATACTGTACATTGCTTCTCAGACATACTGCACAGAGATTTTTCAGACATTCCGTACAATTGTTTTGCTATTTTTTTTTCCAGACATTAAGTACAGTGTTTGTTCAGACATAAAATACAGTGTTTGTTTTCAGACATAATGTATATTGTTTGTTTAGACATAACGTACGTGTTGTTCGGACATAATACACAGTGTTTTTCAGACATAATCTACAATGAGTTATTCTTACATGACAAAGTACAGTCATTTTTTTCAGACATAATGTACAGTGCTTTATGTTCAACCGTAGTGAGTCTTGCTTTTTGTTTTTCAGATCATGCCTTAAATTGTTGTTTGAAAGAGAATTAGCTGGAACGTCTTATGATGATGATGATGATGATGATGATGATGATGATGACGATGATGACGAGGATTACGATGACGATGATGATGATAATGATGATGATATTAATTCAAATCCTGCAGAGAGGGGAATCGACTTTCTATTTCATCCGCCCAGGGTGTCATTATCAGGGAGGAAAATAAGCTTCGGTGCAATATGGTAGTCGATTCTATCGACTATACAACGTTTAACTCGACATATATATTTTTTTTTTTTGGGGGGGGGGGGGGGGGGGGTTTGCTTGTGTCAAAGTTAGAAATCAATTATTTACATTCAACTAGTAAGACTTTGGAAATGGAAGACACAGCAGAACGGCATCTGTGTTTGATGCTTTATCTGTGTGTAACACCGTCTGTCTGGTAATGTCATTACCAAAATGTATTACCAGACAAACACTATTTTCAGTTTTCTTTATGTAACCTTCCATTATTCATACGCAATAAAGCATTCTATTTTGCAAGAAAGCATGATTAATATATAGGATTTCTAACTCTAGATCTGCTGACAGAAGCAAGACAGAATTGATTTTTTCGCAGCTTTAACATATTTGATTATTGTTGATTTTGTTTCCGTATTCTTTAACCCTGTATGTTCTCTAATTGGACAGACCCGTGATCAAAGTTATCCCAATCATGGTCAACTATTTTCTTTTTTCATTATTTGCATATGGGCACGATGTAAGCCCTGGCCGTGTGACTACGTTGTTTACTTTTCAATAAGAACATTCTGGAAACAATCCCTGTACGCCACAATTTTGGCAAATATCTTCTAATCGAAACTCGGGACGACTCAAATTTTGAGACTGCAATTGGATCGGTGACAATTATGCGAAAAGCCACCGGATATATTGTATCTCTTAGTGGGTGATACCATTAATCAGTTGCTAAAGTGGTTTAACAACACCAACTGGCTTTTATGTACTTTAAGCTGGTTGTCCTTTGTTGTAAACATTTGTACAAGTGTGTGAACTGATATCATACGATTAATAGTCCCCCTTTTGCTATCCCTCCCAATGTTTGGAGACCCTGTAAAATACTCAAGTGTGCTAACTTTCCACATAAACTTCCAAAATATTAAACTCAATTATCCAATGTGTCCTTTCATTTTTAAGACGGTAGAACATGCCTTGAGGTGGATTCGGCTGCTATGCTAAGCAGTCCAGTAGTTAATGCAGTCATAAATACACTTTGAGATAAAAACAACGTGGTTGCGACAGTTGGAAAGCATCTTGTCATACATGTAATCATTAAAGGAAAAGACAAAAGCACGTGTTTTGGTGAAAATATCTTATTTATTTGACCTTTGGGATAAAAACTGTTCTGAATATGATGGCAGATAACGTTAACTATAGGTAGAACTGATGTCAGAATTGCTTATTAACAAATATAGATATATCACCCTGCAGGTATCAACTACAAATTCCATGAAAATGGCTGACCACTGGGATTCCACGTTCGCCATAAAGTGTCGTATTATTTCTTTCGAGTCGATAGAGTAATAAAGTACTGTACATTATGAGTGTATTTCTTTCTATATCATTTTCTATCAACATAATCTTATCAAGTGTAAAACCTAATTCCCGTTGGTTTGAATCCGGAGAGTCTCTAAGAAAGAAATAGTTACATATTTACATATGTTGAAGGTGAAATAAACGATTATACGAAGCTCTGAATTTAGAATTAAGCTCCTTTGCGACTATTCACTATATCTTTTTACTGGACACGTATTTCCATGTTTGGTTGCTATTTTCTATCTTTAACTGTAGGTAAACTTTGATCAACCAAATCTATGATAATGATGTTCTAGTCATGACGATTTGTTTTTCAGAAACAGTGAATTTAAGCTTAAATTATTCAATGTATCATTTTTAACACAGTTGTGTGCTATTTAAGGGAAATTTGGCTGCTAATTCTACCGAGAAATGTGATGTCGTAGAGGGTCGCTTACTGGATTATTAACGTTCAATATTAAATCAAGCTGTCGAAAATCATCTCTATACCTTCTAAGATTATTACCTACACAACATTGATGTTCTTTCCAAAGGTTTTTTTTCTCTTATCCGATTAATCCCATGAAACCGGAGATAATATCTATAGCTATGGGTATTCTAAAGAACTCTAGGCATATATATTATTTCTGTACTTCAAGCATATGTGCATTTTTACATCCACATATATTGTACGGGAAATATGTTTGGGTCTAGTATTTTACGTGGATTGTTTTTGTGGCTTGTATATAATATGTAGAATTTTTCTGGATTATAAGTATGTATGTTATATGATTTTTTTCTCTTTCTGTTTCCCCAGAGAGTATGTTTTATTTTGTAATTTTTTTTCTATATATCCGTATTTGCTTTTCTTTAGAATTATATTTTTCAAGGAAGCCCAAAAATCTCTATATTTCTTTCTAAATTATAAACCTTTTGGTTATTTTGTGATGTAAATACTTTTTTCTGGATATTTATTGATTTTATTCAGTAAATCTTACTCGGATGTATTTCTTTGTATCGTATTGTCTCGAATCTGGAAATGTAATATAACATACGTATGTTTTCTGCATTTATATAATATATCTATATATGTGTAACTCTATATACATTTACATTTCTGTCTGAGTTCGAATGCATTTTTATGGCCTATATTGTTTTAGTATTTCGGCCTCATGTAATAGTATATCACCACAGTCTTCGTTTTGTTGTTGGTTTTGCTGTTTATACTAGTATCAGGCAAACTCCAGTAAACCAATGACCAAAATATAACGGCCATGGTTCGCTCTTCTTTTTAAAAAAAAGTATCTAGTACTATATTATTCACTAGCAGTAAAGCCCGGCGTTGCTCGGGGTCGCTCAGTAGCTGTGTTAAAGTTACAATGTTAAGTTTCTTTCTTGGCTTAAAAACTGTAGTGTCTACTGTGCAGACTTGCATGTGGTGTTTTTGATTAATATTCCCTCAACCAACAATATGCCTTATGAAGTTAAGAAAACATAACGATAACCCGAATGTTATAACAAAAGAGGATGCTGGGGATAGAAACTGCATTGGTTATTTATTAACAAAGATCGCAAATGTAAACACTGCAACGCAGAGAAAAACATTAGCGTAACCAAATTATCAGTTATGTCTGTCTGCACGCCTATATCACCTCTCTGCACGACTGTCTGTCTGCACGCCTATATCACCTCTCTGCACGACTGTCTGTCTGCACGCGTATATCACCTCTCTGCACGACTGTCTGTCTGCACGCGTATATCACCTCTCTGCACGACTGTCTGTCTGCACGACTGTCTGTCTGCACGCCTAACGACGAAATATTTGCTTGTTTTACGTAGTCTTTAAATAGACTTGTTTTCAAGTAAAAATATTGTTTTAAAATGCTTTTAAATGGAAATGAAGCAAAACGGAAGCTTAGTGTTCGAACTGATGAATTTTGCAGGTCAATATTTTGCTGGCTCGAAAACTGTTAAAGCCAGCGTAATTTTTTACGTAAGACGCTCAATGTAAACAGAACAAAGGGAAATAACTGATAACTTACGCTCAAAAATCGATACATTATATTCGATTTCGTCACATAGGGTGGGTCAATTTGAAATTTTTTTTTCCGATGTCTTCGCTAGGGCTCAATGTACAAGTATAGCAATTTCGGTGCAATTCCGTGAGAGATTCTAAGAGGAGATGTGTGCCAAAAATCGATAGACAGACAGACAACCACAGTTTTATATATATAGATTGTTTCGTTCTCATTTTTAAGACAGATGTATTTTATATGAGATTTGACTGCTATTCCTACCAGTTCAAACCACCATATTGGTACACAATTTGAGTTGTCTCTTTGATAAGCTCGAATGGTACAGTTTAATGGTACATACTGGGCAGTGCTGCTTTACTAGTTGATTTTTAAGAACACAGTTTTAGTGGCACAGTTTTGATGGCATACTTTAGTTTATGTTTTAAGGATATTTTAAGCGGTCTACTTTAATGGTATATTTTGAGTGGTAATGATTTAATAGAAGGCGGCGAATAGAATATCAGATAGAATGCCTTGCAGTATTCGTTCTGGCCCTGCGCTCTAAGTCAAAATCCCGCCGAGGTCATGTTTGCTTTTCATCCTTTTGAGGTCGATAACAAAAAGTACCAGTCCAGGCTGGGATTGACTTATTCTCCATATCTCTTTCTCACTTCCTCTCTATCTTTTCTCTCATTTTCTGGAGAGAAGATGGACTCCATCAGGCTTAAAGTGCCCAAGAAACACCGTATATTGTCACAGCACGTTTATGGCTCTATAGGATGTTAGGGATTAAAAGAGAAAGGTCTGATGGTACATCTTCAGCGATACTGTTTATGTGGTACAACATTAATAGTAACATTTGTACAAATGCAATTCATATATTGGTATTTATCTAATGTGGGATTTAAAAGTATTCATAATAGGTTATATGCTAATTTTGAGGGAAATAATAAAAACAAATTCAATATATATAATAACAAAAACACAAACAAACAAAATATCTGACCTTCCCCTTCCGCGGTAGTAAAACCGCTATCTTGATGGTACATGCAATGGTACCTTCTCCAACGGCAACTTTGTAAATTCGGTGACAGAGTCGGGTTTCCATGCTCGACAAGTCGAAGATCACAAGTTGTCGAACTTTCTCCGATATGAGGTGGCCAGCACCAAGTATTATGCATGCGTGAATGGGCTCCCCAACACCATTTCAGATCTTATAATCGGGGTAGCAATGTTTGCGAACACTTTGGGGGTTTAAGGCAACACATATTACTTGGAAATGAAGAAGTAAAGAAAATTTAATTATTGGGTTTTAAATTATATTCATATCTATGAAATAACAACATAAAAAACAACCCTGCACCCCAGCATTATTGAGATTAAAATTAGATTAAGTGAGGTGGATAGAAGAAACCAAAGCAGTTAATGAAGAACCTTAGATTGTAAACGTCATAAAACATTGATTGATAGCTTTCAAGTTAAATATTAAGGGGAACAGATTTAGACAGAACAGACTTTTATTAAAAAAACATCTGACGAACTTTGAAGAATGTCCACAGTCTATTTAAGGACATATTGATTATTATATAAAATATATGAACATAATATACAGATCATTGGGTTGTTCGTGGTTCGTAGGATCGATCAAATATAAGAACATAAATATCTTCTAAAACAAAACGTGCAATGAATTAATTGTTGTTCCTACGAAATATAGACATTAAAATGCCAAAAAGTATACATACCTAGGTAATGTGTGCTAGGTAATTTTATTGATATCACATCCCAAAGGGTGGCTTTAAAACATATGATATACAATGGAGAATCTATATATGTCCATATAGCGCTCTGATGAAAATTCATCAAATTCGGTTATAAACAGAAAAGTGGGGTTCTCTGAAAATACGTATGTCAGTAAAATTAACGCAGCGAAACCACAGCACAAGAGAACAGAAAGTGAGAAACCAGTCAGTTTGATATATACCATATACATATACATACTCTTCCCCATATATATATATATATATATATATATATATATATATTAGAAAGTGAGGTTTTTTTTACAAAATGAAAAATAACCGAGGTGTCCTACACGAGTGAAAGTATAAAGAAAAAGAGATGAAATCGAAAATGCAACTGAAGTCTTTTTTTTTTTTTTTTTTTTTTTAAATATATATATATTTATTTGGTTCCTTTACCGGTTTCGCAGTTCTTCTGCTTTTCAAAAGGTGAGTTGAGATGGAGGGGTCTGTGGTTTTTCTAAAAACCACAGACCCCTCCATCTCAACTCACCTTTTGAAAAGCAGAAGAACTGCGAAACCGGTAAAGGAACCAAATAAATATATATATATTTAAAATAAAAAAAAAAAAAAAGACTTCAGTTGCATTTTCGATTTCATTTCTTTTTCTTTATATATATATATATATATATATATATATATATATATATATATATATGCGGACCGTTTCAAAAACATACTTACATGTTTACATTTATAATTTGCTTGTTTGTCATTCACTTGCTAAGTACATAGCTTCTAATTCGAATGGAAGGAGACGTGTATTGGTGTAATGGTAGCACATTGGTCTGGGTAATCAAAGATGTGTGTTCGACTCCCATGTACGCAACACTCATCTTTTTCCATTTCTCCGAGGGTTATAAACCCCACTATCAGGCTAGAAATTTCTTTAGTCTAAAATACGGTGAAAGCTTATAATTTCTAATTTCTAATTTTCAAACTCGCGCACCGTTTCAAAAACATACTTACATGTTTACATTTATAATTTGCTTGTATATATATATATATATGGGGAAGAGTGTGTATATGTATATGATGTTTCGCTGGATAAATTTACTTACAACTTATATATATAGATATTTAGAAACAGAGACTTATATATATTTATGTATATATATATATATATATATATATATTATATATATATATATATATATTATATATATATATATATATATATTATATATATATATATATATATATTATATATATATATATATATATAGTTGTGTATAATGGTAGCTATTGTGTATTTTGTATGTATGTGTGTATATATATATATATATATATGTGTGTGTGCATATATATGTATGTGTATGTATGTGTGTATGTATATATGTGTGTGTATGAGTGTGTATATATATATATAAATGTATATAAGGTTGTGCGTATGTATGTGTGCGCGGTATGTATGTATATATGTGTATGTTTCAGTAGGCCATGCTTATCCCACGGATACGTGGCGTGAATTAAGAGGCCGTTATAAGGCTTGAGGCGATATGTATCTACAAGTGGGTCAGACTGGGTCCTTGGAAGTGATGGAGAGAGCGTGTGTGTATATATACATATATGTATGTATGTGGGGGTGGGGTTTTCGCATGTAGGCGTACGTGTGTGTATGCATGAATATGTCTGTGTCTGCATGTGTGTGTATGTGTATATGTGTGTGTATATTCGGAAGTGTGAACAGACGTGTGAGATACTGAACCCAGCATGACTCCATTGAAATGTGTCGGACGGAAAATGGCTGATTTATATATACCTGTATATATATATATATATATATATATAGTATAAAGAAAACGAAAAATCTGTGATGCATCTGGACTTAATTTATTGCGTGTTACAATTGTTTCGCCGGCAGGTAGCTCGAGACATGGTCTTTGTATGGATCTGGCTGATTCTACTGCTGCAGGTTCTTTCAGACACGGGTATTTCGTTCGGAGCAAATCTTATCACTGGCGTGTTATCATGAAAAAAACCCTAAAAAAAAACTACTTCCACTCTTGTCATGCCATTGGCTGTTTTTACTCCACGTCATCACAAGTTCTGGTCAGTATTTATCAGTATTTACTGGCACACGTGTCATCAGCCATTTTCCGTCCGACACAAATATATATATATATATATATATATATATATATATATATATATATATTTAAAAGGAGGTGTAACACACAAGTTATGATACATTGGTAAACAGAATAGAAAATACTGACAAATTGTTCTCAGTGAAAAATAGTTTAATTGGGAATAAGTGAGAATTAGTAATATTATTGGTTAGTATTCAGTTTTGGTTTTTAGTTTCACCGGTTGCGCATTTCTAATGCTTTTCAAAAATAATTTTGAGATACAGCGTCCGTGATGTTTGCTCTGATCTGATTAGTTTTGGGAATTCTACCTATTTTTATGTTAAAAAAAGTGGCTCCAGCGATATTAAAATAAGTTTTGCGCCAATTCGTGTTGCAAAAATTATTGTGGTCAAAACAATTTTGATTGGTCGGTAGAGGTCATGTGAATGTAAAAAATTGATTTTGCGCCAAATGTGGTTTGTGTCGGCTGACTGAGAAATAAGTCTTTCACAACAAATATGTGTGTGTGTGTGTGGTAGTAGTAGTAAAGAGGTTCGTTGTTGTGATAATGGTCAGCAGGGATGTGTGTGCGAACCGCAGCCTGTTGACAGTTCAAATGCCTATTAAGACAAGTGTGTGTATGTGTGTGTGTGTGTGTGTGTGTGTGTGTGTGTGTGTGTGTGTGTGTGTGTGTGTGTGTGTGTGTGTGTGTGTGTGTGTGTGTGTGTGTGTCTCTTTGTATGTTAATGTACGCGTGTGTATGTGTGTGTGTATATATATGTGTGTGTGTATGAGAGAATGTGTGTTTTTGTGTGTGTGGGTGGACCAGTATTTCTTTCTGGTAAAATGGTGTACATTATTCGATATTTTCAGTAAAATCTTTTATAGATAATGCCACCCACACCTAGCGCATCAGCAAGGAATCTTACTTTATTAACAAATACGGACTCCGTCTAAACACTTCTAAACACTTCTCCCTAAGACGAACCCACAACATACACACGTCAACATACATACCTACATCAGCATACATCTCTACCCACATATAAACACAATGACATACGTAAACACACATGTTCTATAGTGCAACACAAATATACACAAATTTGCATACCTTTTGATGTCTATAGATATAAACGTGCCGACACACACACATACATAAACGCACACATGCATTACACACTGATGGGCACATACATATTTGTGCACAGGTATTCCAATACGGCAAGGCCTAATGAATTCCCCTTGCAGTACGTACAATCTGGACACACTCCAGATACATATTTGTGCACAGGTATACAATTTCTGGACACACTCCAGATACATATTTGTGCACAGGTATTACAATACGGCAAGGCCTAATGGATCCCCCTTGCAGTACGTACAATCTGGACACACTCACACACACCTTGGTATTATGCCAATACTATATATAATTTTATTATTAAGGTTTTATTATTAAGGTTTTTGATGTTCTATTGAGAGAATCGATTTAACTGAAAATATCGAATAATGTACACCATTTTACCAGAAAAAAATACTGGTCCACCCACACACACACACATTCTCTCACACACACACACACATATATACACACACACATACACACGCGTACATTAACATACAAAGACACACACACACACACTTCTCCGTATAAGACAAGAGCTGAAAAATATCTTTTAACATGTTAAAATATCCCCCACACACTTACAGACACATTCCTACTGACCATCCTCTACCACGAATTACTCTGCTACACACACACACACACACACACACACACACACACACACACACACACACACACACACACACACACTTGTCTTAATAGGCATTTGAACTGTAAACAGGCTGCGGTTCGCACACACATCCCTGCACACACGAACCTCTTTACTACTACTACACACACACACACACACACATATTTGTTGTGAAAGACTTATTTCTCAGTCAGCCGACACAAACCTACATTTGGCGCAAAATACATTTTTTACATTCACATGACCTCTACCGACCAATCAAAATTGTTTTGACCACAAGAATTTTTGCAACACGAATTGGCGCAAAACTTATTTTAATACCGCTGGAGCCACTTTGTTTAACATAAAAACAGGTAGAATTCCCAAAACTAATCAGATCAGAGCAAACATCACGGACGCTCTATCTCAAAATTATTTTTGAAAAGCATTAGGAATGCGCAACCGGTGAAACTAAAAACCAAACCTGAATACTAACCAATACTATTACTAATTCTCACTTATTCCTAATTAAACTATTATTCACTGTGAACAATTTGTCAGCATTTTCTATTCCGTTTACCAATATATATATATATATATATATATATTCATATATATATATATATATTTATATATATATATATGTACATATATATATATATATGTACATATGTATATATATATATATATATACATATATATATATATATACATATATATATCTGTATATATATATATAAACAGAGCCTAATATATATATATATATATATATATATATATATATATATATATATATATATACATAAATGTATATAAGTCTCTTCTTCTAAATATCTATATATATAAGTTCCAAGTAAATTTATCCTGCGTAGAACATTTTTCTAATTCAATTGACGATTTCATTTTTTTTTTAAATTTTTAGTATAGGGAATAAGAAGGATTAAAATAATCTACTCCTACGTATATGTTGCGACAACAACCGCAAAAATATATGTGGTTCCATTTAGGTCATGTCGATATGTATATATATATATATATAAGGTGTCCCCCAAAATGTATACACACGTCAACACCATTCTAATCAACGTGTGTATACATTTTTGGGAACACCCTCTATATATTATATATAAATGCATATATATATATATAATACAGTATGTTATTTGAAGGCAAGGACAATGCAAAATAGACGCTGGATTTTGAAATAAATTGACGTTATCGAAGAGGTTGGTGTGTAACCTGTTATATTATTTACCGGTCCTAATATTTCGGGTCAAAATACCCTTCGTCGGAAAAACGAATGACGAATCGTTAGCCACAACAATAGCACAAACTCCAACCCAGTTTCTTATCATTGTCTTTTGATGAAAAGACTTTCTTGTTTATTTCGAAATCTACCGACTATTTTACTTTCTTGTAGCCTTCAAATAATATACTGCTTTATACACACTAGCAGTAGAAGAACCGCCCTTCAGGCGGTTTTCTGCTAGCATATGTAGTGGGCATATTGGTTTTATACGCAAATATATGATACCTAAATTCAAAATTAAATTGACAATATCTTGTTCTTCGCACACTTATTTCTGAGAGGGTCATGGGTGCAGTGTCCTCAAACACTCCCTCCGCGGGTCTGTCAGAAGCAAACATCTCTAACTGGTCCAGCTGGATCCAAAAGTGCGACCAGCCAAGCTCATGGATCTTATCTAACTATCTTGCTCAGCGCCTTCCTGTTGGTTGGTTTTGCCTGTAAAATCCGTCCAGCGATTTATTCCTGAGGCATTCTATCCTCACGCCCATAGTATTGGAGCTGTGATCTCTCAATTCGGAGAAGTAGTGGTTCTACCTGGAGTGACTCTCTGATTTCCGAGCTACGCACTTTATCGAGTAACGTTACTCCAAAGACCCTTCTGAGGAACCCCATTTCGGCTGCTTGTATTCGTTATCATATTATTTCAGTCATTATCCATATTCATGACCATAGGTAAGGGTTGACACGATTACCGAATTGAAGATAGCAAGTTTGGCTTTTACACCTACCTCCCTTTTCTGATTACTGAATGCTGAAGTTGGCGCATTACTAACTCAGCTTTTGCAATTCTTGCACTTAATTCAGCCTCCTGCCTTCCATCACTCGAGAACACGGCCTCGAGATACTTGAACTTCTCGACCTGCTTCAGTGGAACTCCATTCACATGTATATAAATTTGATCGACTGCTCGTCATGCATTGTGTGTGAATGTATGTGTGTGTAAAAGGAAGGAAAGGGATACACACATATATGTCTCTAAATTAAAAACGGTGACATTCACACACACACACACACACACACACACATACACACATATATATATGTATATATATATATATATATATATATATATATATATATATATATATATATATATATACATATATAAAATTGTATTCATTGAGTAATCAACGAACCATATTATTCTTTGGTTATATATATATATATATATATATATATATATATATAGTAATAATAATAAATGTGAAGACTAAAACCCAAAGAGGACTCGATAAGGATAAATATATATCAAATATATAAGAATCGTAGAGCAAATATTTATTAAAATAACAGATTAATGTTTAAGCAAAGAATCGCTGCTTTCACGCTTAACGGATATTCTGAAACTAACAAAGTCAATCTGTGAATGCAGAAGTAAATATTTCAAAAAAAGGTTGCAACTGGAGGAAGACAGGTTCGTGGAAACGTTCCCTGGCAAAGAACAGGAAAAAAGCGATAATACGTCATTATTTGGAACGGTGAAAAACAATTACACGCAAAGACAAAACCTCGTTTATGGTATAAAAGAAGTCGTAGACTAATATTCTTTTAGGTGGTTCATAGTGACGTTTTCCGGTAATGAACGGAAAAAACGAGAATAATACGTCATATGTGGAGCGGCGAGAACAATTGCACGCTTTTCTTTTGTGTACGTGCGTATATTTGTATACCTATGGCGAGTGTTTTCGCGTATGATTGTGTATGTCTGTATATGGATGCGTGTATGTATATATTTTGAGTTCAATTACCTCTATATTTTATTTACTTTATTCTTAACTCTGAAGCCGAGAATCATTCGGTTTCCTAGTTAGAATTTTAGTCTACGACTTCAGTTATACCATTTACGTGGTTTTATCTTTGCGTGCAATTCTTCTCCCCGCTCCACATATGACGTATTATCTTCGTTTTTTCCGTTCATTGCCAGAGAACGTCTCTATGAACCACCTAATAGAAGATGAAAGAATGGTATTTAACTAATGTATTGGTACGCGATGGGGCCCACCCACAGGCCCGGCGGACAGAATGGAGAAGGCGTTTCCCCGGAGGACGGCAAGGGAGACGCGCTGGAAAAGCCACTCCAACTCGCGGGGCTCACACCTGCGGCTGGCCAGCTCAGCGCCTATGGTGGTGAGTAAGGAGGTAGCCCTGGGGACGTGGACACCAGAAGTTTCCACTGCCAGGGGAACGACCGCAAACCTGTCGGAGAGCGACCGGTATTTGAGGAGTTTGGCCCCGTCAGCCCGACGTGCAGCAGAACCTAGGTCAGTTGCAGACTGTACCAGGTTGCGGCTCCAGAAAGTGTCGGTGCAAGTGGCATCCCAGACGAGGGGTTTGCCACCGCGGAACGAGAAGATGGTCATGCCATCTGGCCTTTTGCCGTCCCCTCGATCCAGCTCCACCGGCTCGAGCTGGGAAGAGAAGCCTGCAGCGTCCAAGTCATGCTTAATGACCTCGTTGAGGGCAGTATGGCGTGGAATGCGGCCGGCACTGTGGCGACAGGAAAGCGGGTGGAGGCCGAAAGAGTCCACGGTGGAACCCCAGCGACATTGGTGTGGCTGGCAGATCCGGAGGTCGAGCCTCAGGGAAACGCCGATTCGCAGGCTATGCTTGTCTAGCTGAGTGCCAGTGGAGAAGGAGGGTCGAGCATGGAGCCAGGCAACACTGGGGTTTGGCCCGCACGAAAACAAGCAAGGCGGTGTAGGTCGAGCTGGTGCGTGAGCCTGTCAAATGCCATGCTGCACTGGATGGCATCCCAAGTGCGTTGGGGGGGACTTGACGTCAACAGGGGAAGAAGGAGGAGGGACGTCTACTGGGCTAAGTCCCAGCCAGTCCCACATCTTACAGGCGGCCTCACGTTCTCTGAACACAGAGGGTTCTGTTGTCTTTTGAAGAACCCTGCCTACGAGGACGCGGCACGAGGTTATCGACGAAAGATACGGTGGCAAAGCTAGTGAGATCGGGGACCGGAGGCCTAGGCCGCCATACCTGACCGGTAAAGTGGCCTGTTACCACCTATGTCGTCAAACTTGACGTTGCATATCCCCTCGGCTGCTGCTCGGATACAAGTATCGAGGTCAGCGAGGAGAGATGTCTGGGTGTAGCATGGAGCGCTGCGGAGTGTAGAGAGGAGCTTCGGCATGGAGTAGCAGTTCCTCAGCAGAAAGAGAGCTGGGTGGCCGTCAGTCAAGCCCAGTCGGCTAGTGAGAGTCTGGAGCTGTTGAAGCCTGGACCTGATGGTGGAGCGGATGGCCGGTGGGTAGATGGGTGACCCGAGGATGAGGAAATCCTCTTTGGGGGTCATCTGAACCTGGCGGAGAATGGACCGCACGTCCAAGACGGTGGCTGCAAAGCTCGCAGCATCGAGACTGACGTTCACCACCTCCAACTTAGCCGAGTTGACCTGAAGGCCGATTCCCGCCAGAGCAGGAATCACCGATTGAAACTCTTGGCAGACCGTCCGTACGGGTCCGCCCAACGTAGCATCATCCAGATACCAAACGTTGAGAGGGGCCGTGACGACTTCTTTTATACCATAAACGTGGTTTTGTCTTGGCGTGTAGTTGTTTTTCACATCTCCAAATAATGACGTATTATATTCGTTTTTTTCCCGTTCTTTGCCAGGGAACGTTTCCACGAACAAAAGTATCGTCTTTCTGTCTTACTCCAGTTGCAACGTTTTTCGAAATATTCACTTCTGCGTTCACAGATTGACTTTGTTAGTCTCAGAAGATCCCGTTAAGGGTGAAAGCAGCGATTCTTTGCTTAAACTTTAATCTGTTATTTTAATAAATATATATATACATCACCCTCCCAAAGCATTGCAATATCGGTTTCAACACACGTTTTCAGATAAAGAATCTTGCTAAACAAATTCAGAAACGAAATATATATATATATATATATATATATATATATATATATATATATATATATATATATATATATATATATATATATATATATGTTTATATAACCAAAGTTTAATATGGTTGGTTGATTACTCAATGAATACAATTTTACAATAGATTAAATGCACTCAACAGAAAAGGCTTTCCTGGTGTTTTTAATATTATTCAAAATATTAACAAATGAAAGATATTCACATAATCAAAATATATGCTTTATTATATATATTTCAAAGGTACTGTGTAGTTTTTTCAGTACGTCTTCATCAGATAAAATATATGATTTGCTATATGACATACCGCTACGGTCTTGATTATACAATTCCAGTATTGGCAGTGATTAATTTCATCAAATTTCAATGTTTATACCACAAATATGATAAACGTAAAGAAGAAAAGGACGTAGAGCAAATTAGAGATATGAGAGAGGGTGTATATAAGAAGGAAGGGAAGAAAAAAAAATACATACATAAATACATACATAAATAGATAAATGAATAGAAAATAAAAGGATGAATGAGTAAAAGAAATATATAAAAAAATATATAAAAAAGAAGAGACGAATAACGACAAAAGAAGGAAGGTATGAGGAAAGTAAAGGAACAGAGGGGGGTAAAGAAAATAAAGAGAAATAAAGGAACATCAAATAGAGGGGGATAGAGAAAAACCAGTTGTTTTCAAATTCTCGATCTAATAGGACATCCAATCAATTCATATAATCAATTGAATATCTTTTGTAATTGATTATGTATTAGGTAATTATACTTATATATTATATCAAAATTAATCAGTATAGATTATTTTCTACAGCAATCACATATATAGTTTAATTAAAAAATTATATAATTTAATTTAACTCATTATAGATTATTATTTTTAATTTTAAGGTAAGATATTCTATAAATATTTTGTTACAACTTTAAAAGAATTAATCTTTAAAGCGTATTTAAATAATTATTATATACGTATTACAATCTAATACCATACATAAATCACCATCAATACATATAATATATTTAGATCATATATTACTCAAATTATTTAATTATGATGTTCTCTTTATAAAATCTTCACTATTCTTTAATTTTCATTTAATTTCTAGGATTAAACTGCAGTTATATTTACTCTCAAAAGTTCAAATTCCTTTAATTTAATGAAAGGTTATATTTACTTCTGTATTTACTTATTTTGGTATATAGATTCACTTTAATAATAGTCTGTATATTATTAGTCAACATATTTCAAAACTAATATAATTTAGCAAGCTAGTGAAAAATAAAATAAATTTTTACGGACAATGTAAACAAAAGGAAGATAACTCACTCACCATATACAAACATTTATAACATATCTCTACTCTCACATTCCGCGATATTTCGAAAACCATAAATCCTCTATTGCAAATATCATAAAAGATGTCTAGTTAAATATTGAACTGTCCTAATCAAAACATAGGATAACGAGACTCTTAATAAAATAATTCTAATACATATAAATATCAATAAATTATTATCACAATAAGGCAAAAACATATATATATTAAATTATTTAATTCTCAATATTTTTTTGAAACTTGTACAATGCCTGGAAAGTTTTAACAATTTTATGGTGACAACTACTGAATAATTCGTTTTTTTAATTTTTTTTTATTAAATTGTCATAATTTGCAATTATCTGTAGAGTCTCGAAGTTACAAAGATTGCAATTTTGCGAAATAGTTGCGTTCTGATAGGAATTGGCATCCTTTAATTTGGTCCAAGAGATGTAGTATTTAATATTATTGTCCTTTAAAGACCATATCAATTGCGAAAGTGAAGTAGAACATTTCTTATCTGGTTTACCAAAAGAATGTCTATGATTATACCAACGTTCCTTAAATTTGGATTAAGTGACACCAATATAGTTATATATATTATTATTTGTCTTAATGGTACATTTATATACTAGATTCTTGTCAAGGCAATTATTTTGTAACAGACATTCGGACTTCTTTCTACAATTACATTTCTTCTCAATGTTATTTCCAGACTTTAAACTATTCATATTATTATTTACAAGTGTTCTACTATTATTCGTATTTAAACTATTATTTTTTATTCCTGTTAACTTATGTATTGTTATTATTATTATTATTATTATTATTATTATTATTATTATTATTATTATTATTATTGTTGTTATTACTCTTTGAGTCTCAGTCATTGATGTTAGTTAACTGGAAAGTTTGTTGACATGGATATCAATCCACTACCTGCAGCCTCAGATATTCAGGACGTATCGGAGGGTTCTTGCTGTTCCCAGCAAGCATGCCTTTTGAAGCGTTCCAAAAAGCGTGAAGAGGCCAATTTTCTTTAACCATCCCTGGAAACTTTTTGAGATAGTCCCTAGTGCGCCTATAACAATCGGGATCACTTTGACTTCATGGCAGTTCTAAATCCTTTTTACCTCACACTTTAAGTCCTGGTATCGGTTAATTTTTCCCTCTCCTTCTCTTGCACTCTCGTGTCGAATGGGCAGGCCACATCCACAATCAGGCACGATCTTTTTTCTTTGTCGACAACCACCAGGTCAGGTCTATTGTGTTCCAGTTTCTTGTCCGTCTGTATCCTAAAATCCCACAGCACCTTCACCTGATCGTTTTCTATCACCGCCTCTGGCTTATGCTCATACTACTTCTCAGAATGTGGTAATTATTATTATAACCACTCATTAAATTAAAGGAATTTAAGCTTTTGAGAGTAAATATAACTGCAGTTTAATCCTAGAAATTAAATGAAAATTAAAGGATAGGGAAGATTTTATAAAGAGAACATCATAATTAAATAATTTGAGTAATATATGATCTAAATATATTATATGTATTGATGGTGATTTATGTATGGTATTAGATTGTAATACGTATACAATAATTATTTAAATACGCTTTAAAGATTAATTCTTTTAAAGTTGTAACAAAATATTTATAGAATATCTTACCTTAAAATTAAAAATAATTGTTTCTACTTTAGGCACAAGGCCAGCAATTACCCAGTGCATTACTGGTACTTTATTTTATCGACCCCGTAAGGATGAAAGGCAAAGTCAACCTCGGCGGGATTTGAACTCAGATCGTAAAGGGACGTAACTATGCTGGAAAGCATGGCGTCAAACCCTTACCGATACTGCCAATCCACCGCCCTTAAAATTAAAAATAATAATCTATAATGAGTTAAATTAAATTATATACATTTTTAATTAAACTATATATGTGATTGCTATAGAAAATAATCTATACTGATTAATTTTGATATAAGATATAAGCATAATTAGCTAATGCATAATCAAATACAAAAGATATTCAATTGATTATGTGAATTGATTGGATGTCCTATTAGATCGAGCATTTGAAAACCACGGTTTTTTCTCTATCCCCCTCTATTTGATGTTCCTTTATTTCTCTTTATTTTCTTTACCCCCCCCCCCTCCTGTTCCTTTACTTTCCTCACACCTTCCCTCTTTTGTCGTTATTCGTCTTTTCTTTTTTATATATTTTTTTATATATTTCTTTTACTCATTCATCCTTTTATTTTTTATTCATTTATCTATTTATGTATGTATTTATTTATTCTTTCTTGCCTTCCCTCTTATTTACACCCTCTCTCATATCTGTAATTTGTTCTACGTCCTTTTCTTCAAGTTTATCATATTATTTGTGGTATATAAACATTGAGATTTGATGAAATTAATCACTGCCAATACTGGAATTGTATAATCAAGACCGTAGCATATATCAAATCATATATTTTATCTGATGAAGACGTACTTAAAAAACAACACAGTACCTTTGAAATATATATAATAAAGCATACATTTTGATTATGTGAACATCTTTCATTTGTTAATATTTTGAATTATATATATATATATATATATATATATATATATACATGGAACACAAACACGTCTCTAATTCAAGAATGCCGACAAATTCAAGCGTGCGCACATCCACACACTGTACTATTACTACTTAAGAGCTTTGTCCCGGGCAAACATCCCCTCAATTTTGGAACCATGTTGATTGTCCAGAATTGATAGGAAGACCTGGCGGTCTTTCTCTGTGTTTCTGGTCAAAACGAAGGTGTCTTATCTGGGACGTCACAGTTAGCGACTCTTTTATTCTTCCGACATCCTCGATGCAACGGTTATGGCGCGAGCTACAGCATCCGCAGCTGAACGGAACAAAATCCTAAAATACCGTGTTCTGTCGGCTAACTACATTTTCCAGCTTGTATTGTTCGAGACGTTCGGGGGAGTCGGGCTATTGATTTCGAGATGTTTATCTTCACTGGCGGCTTGCTTAAGTTTATGAGGGCACTTGGTTGTTCCAGCACCTCAGCCTCGCCATCACCCGAGGTAACGCTGCGAGCGTGCTGGCTGGCCTACAAAAATATTAGAAACGTTTCCCAGTGCTCCTCGAGATACTATTGTCTTTTACTCTGGTAGCTGCTCATTTGTCTTTCCCTTTTGTATATCTTTTGTTGTATGCTTAGATGTGTTTTTCTTTTTCTTTCCCTCTTTCTTTTTTGTTCCTTTCCTTTTCCTTTGTATATATTATATTTGTTGTTGCTTTTCGTCCTGTGAGCATTATATCATATTTTTTTATCCTGCCGTGGTTAACTTTACGTTTTATCCTTACGGGGTAGATAAAATAAAGCACCAGTAATGAACTTTAGTAATTGCTGGCCTTGTGCCAAAAGTGGAAACAATTATATATTTTATATAAATTTGAATAAACCCTTAACAAATAAGTGTGTGTGTGTATGCTTGTGTACAAATAAATAAATAATTATATAAACGTATAGAAGTAAATAAATACGTATATAACAAGCGCACACACATACCTACAAATAAATACACGAATGTTCGGAGACGTAAGTCAACTAAAACAAGAAGTACACATATACACACACCCACCATACGTACGAACCTGCACACTCACGCGTATGTGTGTGTGGATGTGCATATACATTCATTTATATGTATGAGTATATAACTAAAATCGTGCAAACAGACAAACACAGGAGTCGATAAAATAAAGTACCAGTAATGTACTGAGTAATAGCTGGCCTTGTGCCTAAAGTAGAGACAATTATTTATTAAAATGTCGGTAGATTGGCAGTATCGGTAGAGGGTCGGACGCCATGCTTTGACGCATAGAGTTACGAACTTGCCATTCTGAGTTCAAATCCCGCCGAGGTTAAACTTTGCCTTTCATCCTTACGGGGTCGATAAAATAAAGTACCAGTAATGCGCTAGGTATTTGCTGGCCTTGTGCCAAAAAGTAGAAACAATTATTTATTAAAAGTAATCCAAATTATTTTACTATTTTTATATAGATAGACAATGTTCCAAGAAAACTAAACCACCTTCATATATATATATAGAAGTGGGTACACAATAGTTAGTTCACCACACCGAGAACAATTGTTTCACCTAAGCTGATCCTCAGCTCGGATTCCGAGCTGAGGATCCGCTAAGGCGAAACAATTGTTCTCGGTATGGTCAACTAACTGTTGTGTACCCATTTCTACCTGACTCGTCCCATGGACTGAATACTCTACCACTACGGATATTACCTTCCAGTATTCCACCACTATATATATATATATATATATATATATATAGATATATATATATATATATATATATATATATACATATATAGATATATATATACTATATATATGGAGATATAAAAGATACAGAAGCGAAAACCAATCCAAACTAAACAGTGAGTGTGTTTTATTATTATTTCTGGCAATATTATAACAATATGACCCTCCCCAAATATAAAACACACACACACACACACACACACACACACACACACACACACACACACACACACACACACACACACACACACACACACACACACACACACACACACACACACACACACACATACACACACACACACACACACACACACACACACACACACACACACACACATACATAGATACATATATATATATATATATAGTAATAATAATAAAATTGAAGACTATAATCCAAAGAGGGCTTGATAAAGAAAATATATATCAAATATATAAGAACCGTAGAGCAAATATTTATTAAAATAACAGATTAAAGTTTAAGCAAAGAATCGCTGCTTTCACCCTTAACGGGATCTTCTGAAACTAACAAAGTCAATCTGTAAACGCAGAACTGGATATTTCAAAACCCGTTGCAACCGGAGGAAGACAGGAAGACGATACTTTGGTTCGTGGTAACGTTCGCTGGCAAAGAACGGGAAAAAACGAATAATACGTCATTAATAGGAGCGGTGTAAAACAATTACGCGCAAAGACAAAACCACGTTTATGGTATAAAAGAGGTCGTAGACTAATGTTCTCTTAGGTGGTGCATAGAGACGTTCTCTGGCAATGAACGAAAAAACGAAGATAATAAGTCATATGTGGAGCGTGGAGAACAATAGCACGCAAAGACAAAACCACGTAAATGGTATAGCAGAAATCGTAGACTAAAATTCTAACTAGGAGACCAAATGAATCTCCGCTACAGAGTTAAGAACAAAGTAAATAAATACAATACAGAGATAATAGAAACAAATAAATACATACACGCAAACAGATACGTACATACACAAGCATACGCAAAACCTTACCATGGGTATACAAAACCACGCACATATAAATATGTGTGTGTGTATGCTTGTGTACAAATAAATAAATAATTATATAAACGTATATAAGTAAATAAATACGTATATAACAAGCGCACACGCATACCTACATATAAATACACGAATGTTCGGAGACGTAAGTCAACTAAAACAAGAAGTACACATATACACACACCCACCATACGTACGAACCTGCACACTCACGCGGACGCAAAACTCCCGAATACACATAGCCAAACCCTAAATACCAGAATATGTAAAAATTATACGCTATAACAGTCAAATATACGTACGAGAAGGTATACATACCTTCACAAAACATACGGGTAATATATACTTACCTATGCAAATAAGTAAAGGAATAAACAAAACATATACTTAGCTCCCACATCAAGACGTAAAATATCCACGTATAGTTCGTGCTATCCGTTAGGTTATAACGTGGGGCTGTAATACAGGAAAGTTTTGTGCAATTTATGTTTACAAGCCGAAATTGCCTCAGATTTTTTGTTTAAGATGTGGTCTGTAGCGTAGAGTATTTCCAGGGCCTCAGCGGCGCAGAGGTCACATGGTCTTTTATTTCCGTTATACGATCTATCCCTAGCTAGGATCTCCCAGTGTAACTTATATTGGGTGTGGTTGTCTTTTAGACTCCAGATATAAGCTGAAAGTGACGTCATATTCCTTCTTAGAGGGTAACGAAAAGAATGGGTATGCATGTAAAGACGCTGCTTGAAACTATTGGCGGTTAACCCTATGTAGGCCCTACGGGACGTGGGTGTTACAACCTTACATTTGTAGACAATGTTATTAGAGAGGCATTTCCCGGATAGGGGGCAAACAGCCCGATTCCTAAAATTACAGTTAGTACTAATTACGGGGTTGCACGTGTTCCTACGGCTAGGTAGTTCAGCTAAATTTGAAGCTGTGATGTTATGTGCAAGGTTAGGAGTCGTAGAGTAAAGAATTTTAATAGTATTTCTATTAAAAATGTTACTATATTTATGTGTAGGAGGAAAATGCTTCGTAATAATGGAAAGAAAGATCTTAGCTAATGGTGTGGCCACCTCCATATTATATGGTGGGTTAAACCAACAAATGCGACGGGATCTATTTCTTCTAGGTCTATTTTCGTACTCTGTATATGCTACCTTATCGACAAATCCACTTTGAGCCAGAGCTTCATTGTAATAAGTGGAATGGTCGTTGAAAATGCGCTCGTTGGTGGAAAGACGGGAAAGCCTCAACGAAACGTTTCTTACCAGGTTCTTGGTTATGCTGGCAGGATGGTTGGAATGCTTACTTATGTAATTAAGCGTATCATTCGGCTTTCTATACGGGTAATACAACCCATTCAATAAATTGAGGGTAACGTCGAGGTAATTAACGACCGAGAGATTGACCTCAACCTGTATAGAGAGGTTGAAGCCTTTAAAGAAGGCTGTGAGTTCTTTTCTGAACCTGTCGCAAGCACGAGGTCCGCACTTTGTCATGGTCAAAAGACCATCGTCACGGTACAAACCACCGACCGCGTTGGGGAATTCGTCCTTGATAGAGAAAAGAAGGAAAAGGCCAATAAGATCAGTAACCTCCGCAGAGTCATTGGCGCCCATACTCTCGTCGAATGGGGTACTATTGGATTTTTTAATCCAAATAAAGTCGTCGAAATTAATCACCGACTTTCGGGCATTAAGGATGACATCAACTTCAAAATCCTTAACCACTGTGAGTGTTTTAGCGAAATTGATAGCTCTAAGGAGAAGTGGTAAAGTGATGGAGGAGTAGTAATTGTTGATATCGAATTGGATAAAACGGCAATGTTCCTTGTTACATATGCCGTTGAACCAATCAATCACCGCGAAAGAATTGTTCCACAGTGCGAGAGGGGCCAAACTTCTAATTTCAGGTATAATTCTATCAAGAATCGTTTTACTAAGTCTACCTAAATCGGACGTCGTAGGGTTAATAAGCCGAATAGAGGGGTTGTTCGGAAAATTGGATTTGTGATCCTTCAGGGTAAATTTTTTACTCTACGACTCCTAACCTTGCACATAACAAATAGTAGAAAGGAAAAAGATATTTTCTGTAGAAAATATTGACCTTGTTTTTTGCCACAAAGAAGCTTTAGAGTTATTGAAATATTAATTCCATCCCTAGCAGTAATTTTAGATTAAGGGCGATGGAGAAAATGTTGCTACAAAGAGGGGTTCGGAGTGAAAATTTATTTAATGTGGAAACTGGTATTGTAAATAAATTAATGTTTTGAAATTTCACCAAAAATATCTCTTCAACATTGTCTACAGAGAACATCTTTTTCCTTTCTACTATTTGCTTTTCATACATATGAACTCGTGTGTTACCTTTCTACTATATATATATATATATATATATATATATATAGAGAGAGAGAGAGAGAGAGACAGGTAGAACAATGGAAGGTAATTTCCGTAGTGGTAGAGCACTCAGTCCATGGTATATATATATATATATATATATATATATATATATATATATAGAAAGACGATCGACTTTTGTCAAATCGGACCGAGGGAACAATGTTTCCAATTGCTAATACTATCTATCGGTCACAACTCCAGGTAGAAGGAGCAACGTGAAATAAAGTGTCTTGCTCAAGGACATAACGCATCGCCTGGTCCAGGAATCGAACTCACAACCTTACGATTGCGAATCCAATTCTCTAACCACTCAGCTACACGCCATATATATAAGTATGTATACGTACATACATATATGTATACAGACGTACAGTAGTGTGTATATACATACATAAATGCACACATATATATATATGTACGTATGGGTTTACCGAACATTTATTAAAATGCTCGGTTTGTTTGTAAATAAACAGCCCGAATTATTAGCCGTGCAGTGTTCGGCAACCATTGTTATCCTTTTGTTCAACACTGACAAAGGAACAATGAACTAGTTTTTAGCGTATTAGCTTATTAGCTGTCATCATCACCGTCAGTCGATTGAACGTTTGAAAGTATATACTTTCCTTATGCGTATTAACGGTTTATCGTTCCTTTGTCAGTGTTGAACAAAAGGGCAACGATGGTTGCCGAACACTGTACGGTTAATAATTCGGGCTGTTTGTTTAAAACAAACCGAGCATTGTAATAAATGTTCGGTGAATCCATACGTATATATATATAAGTGTGCATGTATGTATGTATATACATACTACTGTACGTCTGTATTCATATATGTATGTACGCATACATACTTATATTTAAGTATCAGCCGTACTAAGAGTGAGAAATGAAATTTCATTTTTTCCATTTATCGTTTTCGGTACGCCCGGCCGACTAACTCACTCAATATGCAAATTAGGCTGCTCAGCCGTTAATATGCATAAGGAAAGTATATACTTTCAAACGTTCAATCGACTGACAGGAAGGTATACGGTGCTGATGACAGCTAATAAGCTAGAAACTAGTTCATGGTTCCTTTGTCAGTGTTGAACAAAAGGGCAACGATGGTTGCCGAACACTGCACGGCTAATAATTCGGGCTGTATGTTTTCAAACAAACCGAGTATTATCATAAATGTTCCGTAAACCATACGTACATATATATATATATATATATATATATATATATATATATATATATATATATATATATATATATATATATATATATATATATATATATGCATGTATGTATGTATATACATTCTACTGTACATCTGTATACATATATGTATGTACGTATACATACTTATATTTGAGTATCAGCCGTACTAAGAGTGAGAAATGAATTTTCATTTTTTCCATTTATATACGTATATATATATATATATTGAAGTTGCGGCGCTCAGCCACCATCCACGAAAAGACAATATGAAATCATATAAAAATGAGAAAGCTCAACGCTAGAACAGCCCTTAAAACAGCCAAATGATGTCATAGGCAGCAATTGTCAAACATGCCTCAGAGGACAGAGACCAGCGGTGAGTGATCGACAAAGAGACAGTCCACAAGGTGGGTGACAGGCAGATGAAATATAGAAAAGATTGAAAGAGGAGGAGGACAAGAAGGTGTGTGTTGGGGCAAAGAAGTGACTGGAAGAAGGAAATAAAGAAAGGCAATATACAAAACAAGTTCACACACATAGAAATCTTCACCCTCATCAACTTTCAAACCAGCACAATTTAATTTTGATTCATTGAGAGAACCATTTGAAAATGCTGTAACACGCAACAGAAGCATAAATCCTTCTGCTGGTTTGATGTGTCTGTGATAAAACAAACAGCACAGATAGAAGGACGAAAGAAGACAAAGAAAAAAAAAACACGTTAGTGGACCTCCGAATTTATGCGTTTAGTCTTCCATAGTCGTATTCCCGACTACATGTAAAGTTGTTTTCGTATCCGGATGTTTTCGTGTTTGGTGACATTCGGACATGCAGTTGGTAAAAAACCATCTTTTTGTATTATTTAACGATTAGATGAATTCCATACAGAGAAATAAAATGCTACTTCCTTCTGTATTTGTAACTCATTTAAATAATATATTAATCTTTGGTTATTTATTTATTTATCCATTTTATATATACTATGTAATGTAAAACTATTATGACTGGGAATTTACAAATTGGCTTAAACTGTGAACTGTCTTACTGTGGATAATAAAATCACACCCAAGCATTGAATATGTATGTATGTATGTATGTATGCATGTATGTATGTATGTATGTATGTATGTATGTATGTATGTATGTATATATGTATGTTCTAGTTATATAATTTTATAAATATTTACGAATAGTGAGAGTCTGTTTCTAACATAGATACAATACTCTCTCATTGGAATTTACACATCAACAAGGTAGATATGTAAGCGTGTCTGCATGCATGCATGTGTAACTATGAATGTTAATGTCTGTGTGTGGGGGGGGGGTGTTTTGAGTTATATGTGGGCATGTGCATATGCTTTGTATCTGTAAAAGTGTACAGAATTTTTGGAATGTTTTACATATGTTTACTGTACCATTAATGGATTGTACTTGGAATTTCCTAACTAGTTGCGTTCTTTCTGCTGCTGTGAAACCCAGCTTCTCGATTTATAGTCATATATGAGCATTTATCTTGGCCAGCCTCCATTTCTATATCCTTTGAGAATGTTGTAAGCAGATCAAGATTTTTCTTCATCCCATCAATGTTCTTGGCATAGAGTTTCAGGTCATCCACAAAGAAATTATGGGTTAAGTTCATATTTCTGTCCTCCTGTTAGCCAATCATATATCCTTCACAATCCCTGAGCAGAAAGGATAAGGGGTTTAATGACAGGATAAATAGTATCACAGAGAGACTGTCTCCTTGAAATATACCCCTGTGATATTCTATTTTATCAGTGAAAATAGAGTCCTCCTCTGCTTTTGTCTTTAGGATAGTAATCCAAGAGGATGACAGTTTCTCTACTGCTCTGATAATAATGCCTGGGACTTTAGCAAATCGGAGGGCCTCTATCATCGAAGAGGGGGGAATAGAATCAAATGCGTTCCTGTAGTCCAGCCAAACTGTAGCCATATTCCTCCTAAGTTCTCGCATCTTCGGCATCGTAGTTTTGTTGATTAGGAGTTTTTCAGCACACCTCCAAATACTTTTCTTTCCAGCTGCTTGTTCATCTGTGATGATGTCATTACTGTCGCAGTGATCTTTGAGGAATAGGTTCAGGCATGATGTATACATCTTATACATCAGGTTCTGGCATGCAATGGGTCGGTAATTTTTGCCAAGTGGGTGTCTTTGTTCTTGGTGACCAGTATTGTTTGTGCTAATGTCAACCATTCTGGTATATGTGCATCTCCCTTGAGAGCTTGCTAGTAGAGGTCGATAAGGTACATTCGATAAAATATCAGTTTTTTGTACCAGTAGCCGACAATCAAGTCGCTTCCTGGTGTTTTTCTATCACAGTTTCAAGGCTATCCTCCTTTATTTCGTATGTTTTTGTTGTAGTGTAGGAGCAATAGTTCTTTTAGATTTCTTTTAGCCACACTGCATCTTGGTTGAAATTCTTCTTTCCACCTCATATTTTTCTCTAGAAGGAATGTCTTTCTGGGATGGGGCCTCAGTAACATTTATTACTTCTTAATCTTTTATTAATTACTTTTCTGTCATCTACTCTCTTCTGGTATCGACGTTTCTCGCTGACAGCTCTCAATTCTTGTTTGAGGGTGTTCAGTTCTTGTTGTACTGTTAGCAAACAACGTTTCTATTTTATTTTTCACTTATTGTTGGTGAGGAATGAAGTTTTCAGTTTTTGTTTGCAAGTAAGGAGCAATGTCACACATCCTATAGTTTTTCGTAGGTCAGCAATCATTTTTTTTCTATTTTGGTTATAGGTGATGGTATTTTTAGTGGTGTTTTGTTCTTATTAATATCTCTGTTAACACCAATGTAATGCTTCACAGGTATTGATTTGCCAAAATGTGTGGGTTGTAATTCGTCGTAAATACTCATCCCCTATTTTGTCAATAGTATGTAAGATTTCATTATTTGGTTTTATTTTGTTTAGTATTGTTGTTTTACTACGTTCATCGAGAGAAATGTTTATACATGAATTAATTTCTCTTTGATAGATTTCGTTGTATGTATGTATTTATGTATGTATGTTCTTCTGGTTTTATAATTTCACAAAGTTTTACCAATAGACACAAGACTCTCTCATTCGAATTTACACAACATCAACTAGGTAGATATGTATGTATGCATGCATGTGTAGATATGGATGTTATTGTATGTGTGGATGTATATGTTTTGAGTTGTATGTGTGCATGTGTATATGCTTTGTATCTGTACATGTGGATATGTATGCATGTATATATGTTTTTATGGCTTTATAATTTCACAAATGTTTGCCAATAGAGAGTGAGTCGGTTTCTAACATAGATACAAACTCTCTCATTGGAATTTACACAACATGTATGTATGTATGTATGAATGTATATATGTATGTATGTATGTATATATGTATATATATATGTGGATGTCAGGTCACCAGTTGGTGCTACTGGTAACATGTATCCCAGTACAACCTATCCCATGGTCGGGTCATTGGCGACTAAACTGGCTACCCTACCAAGGTTTCTTGGTGAGGAGGATAACTTTGGACATCCTGCAGGACTAAAATCAAAACCCGTCAAAGGGCAAAGGAGCTCTTAAGAGTCAATGGCCATCCAAAATCTCCGGGAGAGATGACCCCTTAGCCTTTGTCAAGGCAGAATTCTAGGAGAAGGAAAACTCTGATGTAACACCTGCAACCCTGATGGTATCCGATGATGTTGACTTGTTCTTCTTTTTGGTAAATATCATCTTGGTTAAGGGAGTGGGACTGGCTTTGTGCAGTGCCTTTGCTCACTATAAAAGCTTCACGACACAGGCATTGCTTTATATCTGGAGATCTCTCTGCACTTGTCGTCACATGGTACCATGGGCCCAGCACTATGTGTCGATAATTGTCACAAGTGTAGTGTTTGTACCAGAGTTTTCAAGTCGCTGGCTGGACTAAAAAGTGACGCTCGTTCAGCGCATCGGCTGGAGTTCTCCTACATGGATATAAAGTAGTGGCCGTACTCGAAAACGAGTTGGCAGCCACCATATATATGTATGTGTGTGTATATATATATATATATATATAGAGAGAGAGAGAGAGAAAGAGAGAGAGAGATAGATAGTATTAATATATAAGGGAACAAAAAATGATTGTTGCATCATATACATATTTTATTACATATCACATATGTTTCATTGTCGATCAGCTCGAGGAACGATCTATTAATGATCGAAGCTGACTCTAATAATATATATATATATATATATATATATATATATATATATATATATATATATATATATATATATATATATATATATATATATATGTATATATATATATATATGTATATATATATATATATAAACAAATATCATCATGCAATAACATTTATGTTTTCATCAGATAAAATAGGAAGACATGATATGAAGGTTAAAAAACACTTGTGGATAGTGCAGCTTTAAATCAACATATGAACAGTAGACAGTAGTTTTAGATTGATGTGTGATATTGGGAAAAAAAACTTTTTGAGGGGGGGGGGTGGAAAGGATGAAAAAGAGGAGGAGATGAGAGTAAAAAGTGGAGGGGGAGGAGTATAATGAGGAAGGATGAGATAGGAGGAGAGATGGGTGATAGAGAGAGAGAGATAGCTTTGATAACTGAGAAAAATATATTGTTTTACATAGAGAGGTTGAAAAACCGTTGGAAGATAATGTATAAATTAAAAGAATTTGAAAATTAACGAAGAGAAAAATAATGTAAAGTTAAGGTTTGTATATTGAAGGGTTTAATAATATGTGCGATGGAAAGAAAATGTTAATATGTATTAAGAATAATATTTAAGGGTTTAATAATATGTGCGATGGAAAGAAAATGTGGATATGTATTATTAAAAATAGCAAAGGTAATGTAAGTAAGAATATATTGTGAAAAAAGTAGAAGATGGGATGAAATAGTTAGATGAGCATGAAAGTGAGAAAAAAATAATTGTTTCTACTTTAGGCACAAGGCCAGCAATTGCACAGTGCATTACTGGTACTTTATTTTATCGACCCCGTAAGGATGAAAGGCAAAGTCAATCTCGGCGGGATTTGAACTCAGATCGTAAAGGGACGTAACTATGCTGGAAAGCATGGCGTCCGACCCTCTACCGATACTGCCAATCCACCGCCCTTAGTGAGAAAAAAATAATGAATTGAGGATGAATAATCTCACGTCAAAAAAATGTTTATGTTTACGAAGGATTTTTTCAAGGTGATATCAAGTAAGAATATATTGTATTGTGTAATAATTGTTTCTATGTTAGGCACAGTGAGAAAAGGTACAGATTAGGGGTTAGAAATTAAAGAAAAAGAAAATAAAAGGAAAAGGAAGAAAGGGAAGTGATAAATAGGAGTGATATAGAATGAGTAACAAGTATTGTATAATGTATAATAAATAACTTTGAAATAAGGTAGAAAGATGGGTATATTTTTAAAGAAGTATATATATATACATGTGCCTTTGAGAAAAGGATTCTAAATTGATAAAGTATTGGATATTAGCTGTATACTTTATGGAATGTTCTGTGGAATTTATGCAAGCAGAGAGAAAACAAGTCAGTGCGTCTATTTATTATAGAATCTAAATTAGATATAATGGTAAATTTTTCATTTAGACAGAGATTGCAAGTCTTGGATAGAGAACTGTTCAAGTATGGATAAGCAGAAGAAACCTTTTTCCAAGAGATGTTATATTTAATATTTTTGTCTTTCAAGGACCATATGAGTTCTGAGAGAGCCGTGTTGGTTCTTTTAAGTTGGTATTTAAAAGATGAATGATGATTATAAAGACTAGCTTTAAAGGAGGTGGAAGTGGAGCCAAAATAGGTGAAGGAATTGGTGTCAGTTATAACTTTACATTCGTAGATTAAGTTTTTATCAAGACAATGGTTGTTGAGAGGACATTTATTTTTAACAGGGCAATTGCAATTGCGATTAGAGAGATTATTAACGAGTGACCTAGTGTTATCTATAGAAGGAATTGGATTGGAGAAGTTATTTGCGATAGGAATAATAGTTTCTTGATTTAGAATGGGATTAAGAACATTTAGCGAAGTTGTGTTTGACGTTATATTTGGGTTTTCAGAAATTAGTCTAGAGTTTACAATGACGTCGGGAGTACTATTACTATTATTATGATATTCAGTGTTGGAAGGAAGAGATTTAGTATTTAGTATTTTATTGTTGTGTTTAGAGATAATGTTGGAAATGTTGGAGGATGTCGAATAGGAAAATTTTATAGTGTGTTTGTTAAATATTTTACTATAGATATGTGAGGGAGGGAAGCATTTATTTAAGGCACTAAAGAATAATTTAGGAATATTATTATTAATAGAGATGGAGAAAGGAGCATTATACCAGATTATGTTTTTGTATCTAGGTCTTTTATTAAAGTTATTGGAATGATCATGATTGATTATTCTACTGTAAGATCTTCTAGAATTTGTTTCTTTACTATATTTGATTTTATCAGGATAGCCGGATTTAGAAAGCGCGTTATTATAATAATTGGCGTTAGCACCAAAGATGTTTTTATTAGAATATAGGTTTGATATTCTTTTTCCAATATTACTATCTCTCTCTCTCTATCACTCATCTCTCCTCCTATCTCATCCTTCCTCATTATACTCCTCCCCCTCCACTTTTTTCTCTCATCTCCTCCTCTTTTTCATCCTCCCCCCCAAAAACATTTTTTTTCTCAATATCACACATCAATCTAAAACTACTTTTCATATGTTGATTTAAAACTGCACTATCCACAAGTGTTTTTTAACCTTCATATCATGTCTTCCTATTTTATCTGATGAAAACACAAATGTTATTGCATGATGATATTTGTTTTTGAAATGCGCATAATAAAATACATGGAACTCTTTTAACCATCATTTGATCTTATATATTATCTTATATTATATATATATATATATATATATATATATATATATATATATATATATACAATTATCAAAGTTGTGTTCAAATCCTTTAATAGCTGACAATCGTTTCTTCCAAACCTCGTTTGGAGTCATCGAAGCATTATCAATGTTCGCACATATAATTACCCTCCTATTCAACTGGACAATAATATAGATACATATAAATTAATGTTGTGAGCAACAGTTTCGTATTTACAAGGTGGAATCGATGTGACATATTTTACGAGAATTGTACAATAATTGTACAAACATTCAAGTTAAAATTCAAATCAAAATCAAAATTAAAATCAAAAGCACGGAGTGGAATACATGCAACAGTTAAAACAAGGGAATAGTACAAATATTAAAGAGGCATTGAGGAAGCAGTTTTGAGAAAGGAAGAGTGCGATAACAAATCATATGCAGGCATGTGGATAGTGTGATTGCGTAAGTCATATATATGAGGAGACAAAGCAAAGCTATTATGCATATATAGATGAATAAATACATTATCATATTTGCTTCAACTGCAGTATTTATTCATCTATATATGCATAATAGCTTTGCTTGTCTCATTCTCATGTATATGACTTACGCAGTCACACTATCCACACGCCTGCATATGATTTGTTATCGCACTCTTCCTTTCTCAAAACTGCTTCCTCAATGCCTCTTTAATATTTGGACTATTCCCTTGTTTTAACTGTTGCATGTATTCCACTCCGTGCTTTTGATTTTAATTTTGATTTTGATTTGAATTTGAAGATGAATGTTTGTACAATTGTTGTAAAATATATATCAATTCCATTCCACCCTGTAAATACGAAACAGTTGCTCACAACATCAATTTATATGTATCTATAATATTGTTCAGTTGAATAGGAGGGTAATTATATGTGCAAACAATGATAATGCTCCGATGACTCCAAACGAGAGTTTGGAAGAAACGATTGTCAGCTATTAAATGATTTGAACACAACTTTGATAATTGTATAATTTATTTATTTAACTGCTCTGTAAAACAACTGATGTTCTTACATTGAGCTATTTCTCTTACTGATAATAAGGTAATTAAGAAATTACTGACCTTCCTGTTTATAGTTGTTTATACTAATTACATAACTATAAATAGTATTATTATATATATATATATATGAGAAATTCGGGAAATTTTCATATCACCTACTCTATTACCCTAAGTATCGAGTACTCTGGTGAGTAATGGTCTAACTGGTTTGTAGCGCCTTCATTCCGATATAAATACACACGCACACACCCCACTCACACACACACACACATATATATATATATATATATATATATATATATATATATATATGTATATAAATATATAATATATATATAAATATATTATATATATATATATATATATATATATATATATATATATATATATATATATATATATATATATATGTGTGTGTGTGTTTGTGTGTGTATATATCTATATATGTGTGTATATATATATATATGTGTGTGTGTGTGTGTGTGTATACGTATATATTATATATATATACATATATATAATATATTTATATATATATATATTATATATTTGAAGGCATGTGGCTGAGTGGTTAGAGAATTGGATTCGCAATCGTAAGGTTGTGAGTTCGATTCCTGGACAGGGCGATGCGTTATGTCCTTGAGCAAGACACTTCATTTCACGTTGCTCCTTCTACCTGGAGTTGCGACCGATAGATCGTATTAGCAATTGGAAAGACCAACGGAAACATTGTTTCGTCGGTCCGATTTGTCGAAAGTCGATCGTGCCTATATATATATATATATGTGCGTGCGCGTGTGCGTGCGTCTATGTGTGTATACATATATATATATAACGAAGGAAGTGTGGTAAGGAACCAGGTGGACCATAACGCACCAGTGTATTTAATACTTAGGGTAGTAGAGTGAGTAAGAGGAAACATTTCAAGATCCCGACGTCAGAGCTCAAGCTACTTCTCGACTAAATTAGATTTTTAGCGTGGTAATAAAATCGCCGAAATTTTGAAGGGGTAATTCTATATCTTGCATTTCTGAATCTTGTAGTTGTCAAAAGGATTGGTCAACATTTCTTGTAGCCACAATTAAATCTTTCATGACGTTGAGTGGGGGGGGGGGGGTAGCTGAACTTGCCTGTAGAAGAAAGAGGGAGTGGGTTAAGCTGGTCAAGCGTTGAAAGTGAATTCTATACAGCAAATTCTAAGGAATGTGGATGAATTAGGCTAGCTAGAAAGCAGGCGAAAAAAGAATTCTAGAGGAATCTGAGAGTGGGAAGTTATGAAATTAAAAAATTAAAAAGTTAATAAATTAAAATAAAAATATTGAAAAATAATAGGTAAAATAATATAAAAAAATTAAATAATAAAAAATAATAAAAAAATCTAGAGTCTAAAACAGCTGCTATATTTTTAGCTGGTATTGCGTTTTCGGCCAATTCTATATAGAATTTACTGTGGTGGGATACTGAGGCTACAAAAGCCCGATGGGCTGCCTCAGGGTAAGCGAAACAGACAAAAGAAAAGGAAGAGGAGAGGGAGTGGAAGGAGGTGAGAAGAAGAGATAAAGGCAATTAACGAAAAGAATTACATCTACCTATGTATGCTGGGGTTTCCCCTATCTTGTTCGGCAAGTGGGGAAAAGAAGGATGTTACAGCCATTGTCTACCCCCCG
>OZ024741.1:343747136-343754636 GCA_964016885.1 Eledone cirrhosa
AAAGACAAAAACATTCCGTACACTATTGATTGGTCTACTTTAGACCATTCAAGAGAATACCAAAGGGGCACAAAGAAATGTTCTTTGTGTACTACAGAAAAATTTAGAATTCTCCAGAACTTGAAAACCCCTACCACTTGTCTCAACTCTAAGACCGAGATCTTTAGATGTTGTCCGCACCTGAAATCGCATCTACATTTTAACTGGATTAACATACCAACGATTACTCAACCACCTTGAGCTTCTTCTTTACTTATCACACTTTCCACTCACTTCCAATTTCATTACCTTTTGAACACATACTTTCTACCAATATATACTTTTTCTCCCTCATCTCTTTCTATATATCATTTGACTTACACCCCCCTACTATCTACCATACCTTTAATACATACACACACACCACCTTTATCCTTTACCCAGATCACTTTTTAACTATATACCCTTATCCAGATCTCATCACAAACACTTACTCTCTACTGCAACATTTACACCCCTTTTCTCCCTTACCTGTTCTTAATAATTGTTTTTATTTTTTTATTTTAGTTCGATTGGCAGTATCGGTAGAAGGTAGGACGCCATGCTTTCCAGCAAAGAGTTACGGCCCTTTATGGTCTGAGTTCAAATCACGCCGAGAGTAACTTTGCCTTTCATCCTTACGGGGTCGATAAAATAAAGTACCAGTAATACACTGGAATAATTGCTGGCCTTGTGCCAAAAGTAGAAACAATTATTTTATTTTAGTTCAGTTTTACTCCTCTTTGTCCTTACTTATCCACTAGGTTTTTAATTGTACTCACATAAGGTTATATGTGGGCGCATATGTACTTACATATATACGTGTTTTTATATTTATATGTATGTGTGTGAGTGTGTGTATGTGTATATATACATATATATATATATATATATATATATATATATATATATATATATATGTGTGTGTGTGTGTGTGTGTGTGTGTTTGTATGTATAAATATATATGTACAATGATATTAAATAAATGGAAACTATATTTATAAAACCATATTTATTTTATTATATATATTTCAAGGGTACCAAGACATCATTGGTACGCTTTCATCAGATAAAATACAAAGTTTGTTTTATAAATAGAGACGTGCCCATGAAAATCATACCTTATCGATTGGAAATTCACTGGATAATGGAAATATATTAGGGATTATTCAAACGTATGTGTGAGTATGCAAATGAATATGTAAATAATTGAAAAACAACCGTTTATTTAAACGAATATGGAGAGAGAAGAGATAAGGGGAGAAGGATAAAAATAGTACGAGAGAGAGTGAGAGAAAAATAAACAAAAGAAGATGAATAAACTCATATAACGTTAATTTGAGGGAAATATATTCTAAGTATATATCTTAACAGTACGTGTATTTACGATTATTAGTTGTTTAAAATTCATTTATAATATAATATATTCTTTTATAAGTAGATAAATAAATAAATACATAAATAAATAAATAAATAAATAAATAAGTAAATAGAAGGGTATACCATGTTATAGATAATTGTTCTAATGAGTTATGAGGGATATTGTTTTTTTATTTAATGTAAATAAATATTAAGTTAAATTAACTGAGTTAATAAGAATATCTATATTTATGTTTTAAAATGGGAAGATACGGAAAAACTCCAGTTTAATTTATTTATTCGTTAGTGTGAGACTATTTAGTCAAAATAAGTATAGATGCTGAAAGATACATTTAGCCATAATCAGTTAGTGGTTATAAATCTATTAAAGAATATTGAAAAAATATTAAAAATTTGAGAAATTCTTTTTTTAAAATAATTTATAAGAGATAAGTAATTTTTAAAGAAATAAAAATTAAAGAAATAAAAATAAAGAATTAAAAATTATTAAAATTAAAATTACAATTAAAATAATAAAAAAATTAGAATTATATACGTATATATTTTATGAAACTTTAAGAAGTGGAATTATAGCAAATGTTATAGATATGATTTAGAGATATCAATATATTAAAATCAAGTGGATAAGATTGTTATGGATATAAGTATAATTATAATTTATATATAGTTCTGAATGTTGAATTCAGGCGATGTCTACAAGAATTAAATAAATTCTTTCCTAGATTAATAGAGTTCTTACATTTAAGTATGAAAAAAATTTCCTCAACACACAATTTGCAGAATCTAGTTAAAGCTGCGTTTGAGTACGCGGGTGCTTTTTTAAACTGTTTCCCAAGCTAATGAATAGTCCATATTCTTGCATTTTAAGTTCCTTATCAGGTTTGAAAGAGAAGTTGAAGATTTTTTATCAAATCTTCGGAAAGAGCATTTGTGGTTAGTCCAGCCACTTTTAAATTCTGTAGAAGTTGCACTGACATAGTTAAATATATTATCACTGGTTTTAACTGTATATTTATATACCACGTCCTTATCTAAACACTTATTTTGTAAAGGATAGTTTGATTTAATATTCATTTTAATATTTAATATTCATTTCCATAACAATCTTATCTACTTGGTTTTAATATATTGATATCTCTAAATCATAATATCTATAACATTTTCTATAATTCTACTTCTTAAAGTTTCATAAAATATATACGTATATAATTCTAATTTTTTTAAAATTTTAATTGTAATTTTAATTTTAATAATTTTTAATTCTTTATTTTTATTTCTTTAATTTTTATTTCTTTAAAAATTACTTCTCTTATAAATTATTATTTTTTTTAATTTTCTCAATATTTTAATATTTTTTCAATAATTTTTAATAGATTTACAACCACTAACTGATTTTGGCTAAATGTATCTTTCAACATCTATACATATTTTGACTAAATAGTCTCACACTAACGAATAAATAAATTAAACTGGAGTTTTTCCGTATCTTCCCATTTTAAAACATATAAATATAAATATTCTTATTAACTCAGTTAATTTAATTTAATTTAACTTAATATTTATTTACATTAAATACAAAACCAATATCCCTCATAACTCATTAGAACAATTATCTATAACATGATATACCCATCTATTTATTTATTTATTTATTTATTTATGTATTTATTTATTTATCTACTTATAACAGAAAATATTATATTATAAACGAATTTTAAACAATTAGTAATCGTAAATAAACATACTATTAAGATATATACTTAGAATATATTTCCTTCAAATTAACGTTATATGAGTTTTATTTATCTTCTCTTGTTTATTTCTTCTCTCTCTCGTACTATTTTTATCCTTCTACCCTTATCTCTTCTCTCTCTCCATAGTCGTTTTAATAAACGGTTGTTTTTTCAATTATTTACATATTCATTTTCATATTCACACATAAGTTTGAATAATCCCTAATATATTTCCACTATCCAGTGAATTTCCAACCGATAAGGTACGATTTTCATGGGTACGTCTCTATTTATAAAACAAACGTTCTATTTTATCTCATGAAAGCGTACCAATGCTGTCTTGGTACCCTTGAAATATATATAATAAAATAAATATGGTTTTATAAATATAGTTTCCATTTATTTAATATCATTGAATATTTACCCAGTAAACTGTTGAGTGCTCTAAATCGGTTATAAACATTTATATTTGTCGGACTTCCAACAAATTAAATTCCCCTTCTACTTATATATATATATGTACATATTTGTTTATATGTATTTGTATATATGTATGCATGTGTTTGTATATATGTTTTGTGTATATGTGTGTATGGATTTACGTAAATGTTTATGTTTATTTGTATGCGTGTGTTGATTTCTTATTGTGTGCGTGTGTGCGCACGCGTATGTGTACGTATGTACGTGGGCTATGTACCTTTGAGATTCATTTTTCTATTTTATTGTAGTGTTTTTTTTGTATGTATAAGCATGTGGAGCTGTGTGGCTATGCATGTATGTGTGTGTATATATATGTGTGTGTGTATGTGTGTGTGTGTATATATATATATATATATATATAAGTATGCACATGTATGTGTATGTGTACGTATATTTATTTTATATTTATATATATACACATATATGTGTGTGTGTTTGCATGTGTGTATAGTTACGTATGCATGTATATGCGTATATGTGTATGTATGTGTGTGTGTATATATATATATATATTTGGTGATACATATCTTGTGTAATTGTTTAGATTTAAGTTGTTTTTATTTATACCCCCCTCCCTCCACACAGTCACACCTATCGTTGTCAACATGTCCCCCTTTTTTTACTTTATTTGGATTTTATTTTTTATTTTGATTTTTACTTTCTTATAAATATATATATATATACATATATTCTTTGTATCTTTTGTTCTTATTTATTTATTTAACTACTCTGCGTATTCGTGTGTACATTTTTGAGTGCATATATATCTGTGTATATGTATGTGAATGTATTTTTGAATATATCTGTGTATATGTATGTGTATGTATTTATGTTCCTGTCCATATTTCTATGTAGACGCAAATACGCTTGTGTGAGAAAGTATACGTCTACGTACTTTTTAGTATATACGCGTAGTTGAGTGTGTGTATCTTTACGTTCTGGATATTTATATTTATATATATATATTTTCATTTTTTTCCCCTATGTCCTTTTCGCCCGTTTTTTTCGGCCTCACTTTCATATTTCCTAAATTTTGTTATCAAATCCATATTTAATAAATACACCATGTTTTTTTTATTCACTCTGACGACTGAAGACAGACACAACCACTGGTAAACGAAATAATTTTCTTATGTTGTTTATTACATAACTAATAAGCTCTGTAGCCTACATAGAGCACTCTTTTTCCCCGTACCTTTCTGACGGAAGTACTTCATTTACACCCACAAACACACCCATATATATATATATATATATATATATATATATATATATATATATATATGAAAGTAAAGATCAAAATCAAAAACAAAATAAAGTTAAAAAAGGGGGGTGGACGTGTTGACAACGATAGGTGTGAGTGGGTGGGGGAGGTGGGGATGAATAAAAACAACTTAAATATTAACAAATACACAAGATACGCATATATATATATATATATATATATATATATATATATACACATACATAGACATATACACATATACATGCATATATACCTATACACACATGCAAACACACGTATATATTTGTATATATATATAAAATAAATATATGTACACATACACATACATGTGCATACATATATATATATATATACATATATATATATACACACATATACACACACATACGCACTTATATATAGAGAGAGACATACATACAAACATATATAAACACATCCAGATGCATACACATACAAAAAACACTACAATAATTTAGAAAAATGAATATCAAAAAAAGGTACATACGTACACATACGCGTGCGCACACACACACACACAATAAGAAATCAACACACGCATACAAAAAAAAACCAGATGCGTAAATCTATACACACATATAAACACATATATACTCATATACACAAAAACAGATATACAAGCACAAGCATACATATATACAAATACATATAACGAAAATACATACATACATATATACATATATATATACAAACACATATATACATATATATATATATATATATATATATATATATACATACATACACACACACACACACACACATACATATCAATAGAAAAACACGTATATATGTAAGTACACATAAGCCTGTCTGCATATGCGCCCACCTATAACCTTATGTGAGTACACTTAAAAACCTAGTGGGTAAATAAGGACAAAGGGGAGTAAAACTGAAATAAAATAATAAAAATAATTATTAAGAACAGGTAAGGGGGGAAAGGGGTGTAAAGGTTGTAGTAGAGAGTAAGGGTCAGTGATGTGATCTGGATAAGGTTATATAGTTAAAAAGTGATCTGGGTAAAGGATAAAGGTGGTATCCTTTACCCATATCACTTTTTAACTATATACCCTTATCCAGATCTCATCACAAACCCTTACTCTCTACTACAACCTTTACACCCCTTTCCCCCTTACCTGTTCTTAATAATTATTTTTATTATTTTTTATTTCAGTTCTACTCCCCTTTGTCCTTATTTACCCACTAGGTTTTTAAGTGTATCCACATAAGGTTATACGTGGGCGCATATGCAGACAGGCTTATGTGTACTTACATATATACGTGTTTTTATTTATATATGTGTGTGTGTGTGTGTGTGTGTGTGTGTGTGTGTGTGTGTGTGTGTGTGTGTGTGTGTGTGTGTGTGTGTGTGTGTGTGTGTGTGTGTGTGTGTGTGTGTGTTTGTATGTGTATGTGTGTGTATATATATATATTTGTATATATATGTGTTTGTATATATATATGTATATATAAGTATGTATGTATTTTTTTATATGTATTTGTATATATGTATGCTTGTGCTTGTATATATGTTTTTGTGTATATGAGTATATGTGTGTTTATATGTGTGTATAGATTTACTATATTTTTTTTTATGCGTGTGTTGATTTCTAATTGTGTGCGTGTGTGCGCACGCGTATGTATATATATATATATATATATATATATGTGTGTGTGTGTGTGTGTGTGTGTGTGTGTGTGTGTAAAAGACAGCCGAAAAATTTGAAGCAATTACTAACAAAGGCAAAGTTTGACCTTAACAACAAAGACCAATCATTCACTGTATCTAAATGCAATGATAGTCGATGTGGCACATGTCAATCCATACACACCGCTCAATATATGAACCCCCAAACTGGAAAAATATTCCCAAATGCAAATATGTACTGTAAAAGCAGAAATCAAATTTACTGCATTAAATGCCCGAATTGTGAAGAACTATATGTCGGTCATACTGGAAATGCATTATCCGAACGTGCACGTGTGCACCGACAGAAAATCAGAGACCCAAATGTCCGTCAGATACCCCTGAGTAACCATCTAGCAACATGTGGTCAAAATATATTTATAATTTTTCCATTCTACAAATTACACAGCCCAAGTGAAATCAAGAGAAAAATTAAAGAAAACAATGTTATTGATAAATTCCAACCCAAGCTAAATGAACAATAATAATGCTTAGGGATATTACTTCTACTATGACTACGCCGACGACCATGTCGCCTACCACAACTAACAACAACAACCACAACAACAATAATAATAATAAGAGTGATGTTGATGGTGATGATTACTGAAGACTTTTTATAAAAACCCTAGAAAATGCTATTTTCATCATTTCTAAAAATAGCAAAAGAATTGATGCTTTGGATAGGGTGAAATAGAAATCGTTAGACATGCTCAACCAACCGTGACGCCTAAACCAATCAGCTTTAGTAATCCAGTGAAACTACACACCGATTGGTCGAAATACAGTTTGCAAAACTTAGCATTCTGTAGCCGCTTTTCACTGTATGTAAGGCACAAAATTTACCCATCTCATTACAGTTGAAAATTGCAAACTTGACTGTGACCCCAGAATGTGAACCTGAAGATTGCGAAAGCATGAAAGTACTTGTTCAATTA
>OZ024741.1:343759636-343762136 GCA_964016885.1 Eledone cirrhosa
CAAATCTTTCTATATATATATATATATATATATATATATATATATATATATATATATATATATATATATATAAAAATATACATACATATATATGTATTGATCTATGTATACAAAAATAGACTGAAATATCTAAACATATCTATATACATAAAGTGTTAGTGTATTTATATATATATATACATTTAGGAAAATCTGCTTCGTAGAATCGAGACGTATCCGAGGACCGCGCGATTTCAGTGTCAGGTTCGATCATCACATCGATCATGCCTCGAACTGGTCGCCCGAGAAACAATTGTAATACGTCCATCAAATTCCTTTCGTCGCAACACTGATACTGTTTTTTTTCTGTGATATATATACATATATATATGTATATGCGTGAAGCCTTATATAGGCAAGTTCCTACACACACGCACACACACACTCACGAACACACACACATATATAAATATATGTATATAAGAATATTTTCGAAACAGCGAGTGGATTTGAAATTATTAGAAATGTTAGCTATCGCCGTATTTTGACTAAAGAAATTATTTAGCCTGATAGTGGGGTTAAGAACCCTCGGAGAAATGGAAAAAGATGAGTATTGACGTACATGTACGTCAATACTCATCTTTTTCCATTCTCCGAGGGTTCTTAACCCCACTATCAGGCTAAATAATTTCTTAAATTTGTTTAGTAAAAATACGGCGAAAGCTAACATTTCTAATAATATATATGTATATGTTTGCTCACTTATGCGTGTATGTGTGAGAGTGTGCGTGTACGTCTGTAAGTCTGTGTATATATATATATATGTGTGAGTATGTGTCTGTGTTACTGTGTGTAGCATAGCGCACTGGTGCTTTGGGCTGCTAGCTACTATAATTAGTCGCCTTATTTCAACACGGACATTCCTCCATTCCCAATTTCTTTCTTGTAAAATACCACTAAAAACACCAAACAAACAAACATTACAATGAGTTAGCAAAAAAAAAAATATATATATATATAGAAGTAAATAAAATTAAAAAAATTATAAAAAGTAAATAATAGAAATGGATAAATGAACGAATGGAAGAAAATGGAATCTGATACATAAAACAAAAAAATTCTGTTCTTCATTCCAAGCATCGTCTTCCTTTTATGGTATTTCTTACAGAACGAATATCGCCTTTAGCTGGGTTTGACCCTGAAAATCGATAGTCGCATCTGCATATAGTCTTAAATACTTAGTGTCACCTTCCTTATGTAAGTCTCTTCTTCTTCTTCTTCTAGCTTCCTCTCTGTAAAGACCACCACCACCTCAGCCGCTGCCAACACCACCTCCACCACCACCATTATCATCACCATTACCGATACCTCCATCACCTTCATTTATCAATATCAGCACCACCACCACCCTCATTATCACCATCACCGATACTTCCATCACCATCATTTATCAATATCACCACCACCACCAGCACCAGCACCACCATCATCACCGACACCTCAACCGCCACCATCATTTCTACCATTATCAAAACCACCATCACCACCAACAACAACAACGTTATGACGACGACGGTCACCCCATCATCACCTACATCACCTCACAATCGACCCCCACCATCACCTTTATTCTCGCCCGCACCACCACCATCGTCATCAACACTAGCACCGCCATCACTACCACCATCATCATTGCTACCCACACCAACAACACCAACACCAACACCACCACTACAGCCACCACCACCACCACCACAACCACCACTACAACCCCAACCACCAATACAACTACCACCACCACCACCAATACAACCACCACCACCACTCCAACACTACAACCACCACTACAACCACAATCACCACCACCACCATCAACACCACCACTCCAATACTACAACCACTACTACAACCACAACCACCACCACCAGTACAACCACCACTAAAACCACAACCACCACCACAACCACCAACTCCAACACCAGCACCACCACCACCACTACAACTACAACCACCAATACAATCACCAATACAACCACCATTACAACCACCACTAGAACTACCAAAACCACCACCACTACAACCACAACCACCACTACAACCGCTACTACAACCACAACCACTACTACAACCACCACTACAACCACCACTACAACCACAACCACCACTACAACCACCACTACAACCACCATTACAACCATCCTACAACCACCACTAGAACTACCACAACCACCACCACTACATCCACAACCACCACTACTAAACACCACCACCACAACAACCACCGACACCACCACCACAACCACCACCACAACCACCACCACACAACCACCACCACCACAACCACCACCACAACCACCACCATCAACCACCGCCACTACCACAATCACCAGCACTCCAACACTAGAACCACCACCACCACCACCATCACAACCACCACCACCACAACCATCACAACCATCACCACCACCAACAACACAACCACCACCACCACCACCACAACGAGCACAAGCACCACCACCAC
>OZ024741.1:343767136-343779636 GCA_964016885.1 Eledone cirrhosa
GATGTTTGTTTACAAACACACCAAGCATTATAATAAATGTTTGGTGAATCCACACGTACATATATATATGTGTGCATGTATGTATATATATATACATACTACTGTACGTCTGTATACATATATGTATGTACGTATACATACTTATATTTAAGTAACAGCCGTACTAAGAGTGGGAAATGAAATTTCGTTTCATTTTTTCCGTTTATATATATATATATATATATATATATATATATATATATATATATATACATATATATATACATATATACATATATATTCATATATATATCTATATATATAAAACTGTCTGTCTGTCTGTCTGTGTGTCCTCATTTGTGCATAGTCTATACAAATCCACATTTCTACTCCGATTGACTTCAAACTTGCATTTCTATATTCCTTGCGGTCTAAAGATACTAACTGCAGCTTTTATTTTTCAATTTTCTGTCGTTAAAAGTGTGTTATCGATTTCCGTCGAGCCCTTATAATATCTGTCTGTATATCTGCTTGTCTGCATAACGACATTCTGACGAACATGTCATTGATACACACACACACACACACACACACACACACACAGATATGTATATATATATATATATATATATATATATATATATATATATATATATATATATATATATATATACATCTAAAGAGAGAAGGGATGGTGTAGAGAGAGTGAGATAAGCCGTTATACAGAGAGAGGAACAAGATATTCAGATAGAGAGAGAGAGAATGGCGACGAACGCTGGTTCACACACCACACACACACACAAACAGATATATATATATATATAAACAGAGAGAGAGGCGGGGGGGTATCTGCGTGTTCTTTATTGTTCTTCATTCTGTAGAGGAAGAGAGCGGGAGGGGGTATGAGTGAGAGAGAGAGAGAGAGCGAGAGAGCGAGAGAAAGAGAGAGAGAAGGTATAAGAAAAAAGGGAGAGAGGGGTTGAGAAAGAAAAAAAGAGAGTGAGGAACTAACTTTTATTTATTTATCTATTCTTTACACATTGCTCAACTCTCTCCTTTCCTCAACCTTCTTTCTCGTCTCTTTCTCTCTTTCACAGTAGACATAGTGTGACTGTGTGTGTTATATATATTTATATCTGCACACACACACAAAAGACGCATCTCTCTCTCTCTCACTCTCTCTCTCTCTCTCTCTCTCTCTCTCTATATATATATATATATATATATATATATATATAAAGAAAAAAAGATGAAATCGAAAATGCAACTGGAGTCTTATTTTTAAAAAAAATATATATATTTATTTGGTTCCTTTACCGGTTTCGCAGTTCTTCTGCTTTTCAAAAGTAGAGTTGAGATGGAGGGTCTGTTATTTTTCTCACATCTGGTTGGTCTCTGAATGTTACTTGTTTTATATGGAAAAAGTGGCTCGAAATGCCAGATTTTTCGAGAAGTAATTTGATTGGTTGGTCAATAATTATAATAAATTTCGCGCCAGTTGGCGTTACAAAGTTCTTCCAACAAGGGGGTGGGGGTCACAGGTTGTTTTTTCATATATGAGTGTTTGAATTTCTTTTTACTTAAAAAAATATATGCACAACAAATAACAAAAAAAGTAACAAAACGTCCAACATACCCCCAGCAAAACTATAACGATGATCCCTGAAACCATAGACAAAACTATAACCCTACTATCAAAAACCGATGATCCCCGAACACAAGGCAGGATTCGATCCACAGATCACAACCCACACAAAACCTATTCCAAAACCGTAGCCCCCTGCCCACACAGAGCGTGTTCCAAAACCGTAGATCCCAACCCACACAAAGGAACAAAATCTACAACCCGGACAATCAACAAACCGAACCTCAATACGTCCGAATCTTCTATACAAGACCACACAACAACAGGGGAAATACCATTGGATATAATAATACCATTGAAAAAACATTCCAGAAAAATTATTTTTTAGACCAAGGCTACAGGACCCACGACACCCTGTCGCACAAAGCGATTTTGAAAAACCGAAAATAATGAACCTTTCAAATACAAACCTCTCAGCCCAACAAGTAAACATTTTCTCCAAAGGATTGAAATTCACACCAACACTACAATACTCTAACCCCAATGAGATAAATGACGATATCTCACACTTCTGTAGAAAATTACGTCTCACAGAGGAATTCTTTGACAAGGAGAATAACGACGAATCAATTGTACGGAATAAAAGCAGCTACAACCCAACAAAAAGTAGAAACAGAGTTCTGGACAAAGTTTGTGACCACATAGCTACTTTCCCATACCATGAACTACCGCAACCTAAACCCAAACCCAACACGAGTCGAAGGGAATGGGAGATTATCCATGAACAATACGGACATTATAATTAAGGAAGCGGACAAGGGATGTACTGTTGTCATGATGGAGGCTGAAAAATATAAAAATTCTATGTTATCTCTCTTACAAAATACTAATTACAATGAAAGAGTAAAAAACTACAAGCAATCAAAAACAATGACCAGATTAAACAGACTGATTTATCGATACCAGGAAGACCTAACAAAAAAGGAACGCCATTATTTAATACATTTTGAATACAAAACCAGCAACCTTTACGGACTTCCGAAGATCCACAAGTGTAAAATAATTAACGATGCCTGTAAACAATCCACCTCAGCCTGCGTGAACACACAATACCCCACATACCTTAAATTAAGACCAATTGTAGCAGGCCCACAATGTGAAACACATAGACTGAGCAACTTTATAGACATACTACTAAAACCAATTCTCAAACACATACCAAGCCTTGTAAGAGACGATCTGGACCTCTTAAACCACCTCCCAAAAACTGTCAACAACGACACTATTATTGTGTCTTTCGATGTAGTGAATCTCTACACAACGATCCCACACCAATACGGACTAGAAGCAATAGGATTCTGGCTAGAGAAATATCCCAATGAGATACCTGACAGAATAGAAAAAAGGCTTCGTCACCGAGGGATTAAAATTCATCTCACAGAAGAACTTTTTTGATTTCGATGGCAGTACTTACAAGCACATATCGGGGACTGCGATGGGTACAAAAGCCGCTCCAACTTATGCCAACTTATTCATGGCATACTTAGAAGTCCAGATATATGAACAGTCCAAATCAAAATACGGATTGAACTTCCACAAATATTTATCAGAGAATTGGAAACGCTACTTGGATGATTGTCTCATTCTTTGGTCCCACACACTCGACCAACTGAAGGATTTCAAAAACTTAATAAATGGCATTAATAACCACATCCAATTCACAATGGAATACAGCCAAGATCAACTCCCATTTCAGGACATCTTAATCTTAAAAAATACACAAATATTGAAACTGACATACACTACAAATCAACAGATTCCAAAAATACCTGCTATTCACCTCCAACCATCCAAAGCACACGAAGACGAACATTCCTTTTAACATTGCAAGAAGAATTTGCACAATTATCTCCAATTATGAAACGCGAAATAAAAGACTTCAAGAATTAAAGGAAATTCTACTCGAAAGAGAGTACCCACCATTACTAATAGATAATGGAATAGAAAGGGCTAAAGCAATAGGCATTGATGAATTACGAAAACAGAAACAAATTCAAGGTACGTCCCATATTCTATCATATATCTCAATACACAACCCAAGAAATGCGGAAGCTGACAACACTATTCACAAGAACACCCCACTACTAAAACAAAACCCAAGAATGAAAAAAGCCCTTGAAACACACAAAATAATCAAAAGCAAACGTCAACCGAAATCACTGAAAACATTACTCACCAATGCCAAATTACCTACCACAAACCCACAACCAACTGTCAAAAAATGTGGTCGCTCTAATTGTGGAACTTGCACTCACCTCATTGAAGGCAACACGTATACAATTAAATCAGGACAACATTTTACTGTAAAAAATCACTTCACTTGCTCATCAAAAAATCTACTTTATGCCATTAAATGTAAAGGATGCAATAAAGATTATATAGGACAAACTAAACTCACACTCAGAAACAGAATGACAGTTCATCGCCAACAATTACGAGATCCAACCACAAGACAGATACCACTAAGCGCACATCTAGACATATGTGCAAGTAATAAGACACCCAAATTCCAAGTCTTCCCATTTTACCTTTGCGCTAACAATACAACAGAACAAATACGAATAAATAAGTAAAATATGTTTATTCAAAAATATAGACCAGCATTAAATATGGTTTAATATACATTATGTCAACACCATAACATGCTAACCATCCAAACAGACACATATACACACACATAACATCTTCTACTTTAGAAAATAAAAACCCGAACTAAATAAACCTTAACATACGTTTGCACTGACAATACAACAGAACAAATACGAATAAGTAAGGAAAATATGTTCATTCAAAAATATTCCTACTAAAGGAATCATTTTCCTACACACACACACAATATATATATATTCTCTTCATCTTAACATGCTAACCATACTCTCACACACATAATAACCCCCACCCCCACACACACAACTCCCTCCCCCATTTCTACTAATAGAATCCCTTTCCTACACAGATATATACACACACACAAAAGATATATATTCTCTCCATCTTAACATACTCCCGCACACACACACACATAACACCCATATATATACACACACACAACTCCCTCCCCCATTTCTACTAATAGAATCATCTTCCAACACACACACACACACACACACACACACACACACACACACACACACACACACACACACACACACACACACACACACACAAGCACACAAGTAAAAATAAACATCTTTACTTTCTTTACTTCAATAGAAAATCTGAATTCTGACACCCCAGCGAACTAACCCTATTCACTGAACCAGAACAATTCTCCCATCCAATTTCTCTTGACCATTATATTTTGCTTGTCAAAAAATTCTCTAAATAGGCTACAGAATAGATTTCCAAATAAGGGCGCGAAAATTTAAATGAAAACTTGTTCACGTGACAACCATAATTTCATTTATAGCCAATCAAATTACGTTTATTAAAAAAAAGCCTTCGTGAGCCCCCTTTTTTTAAGTAAAAAGAAATTCAAACACTCATATATGAAAAAAAAACAACCTGTGACATCCAACCCCCCTCGTTTGAAGAACTTTGTAACGCGAACTGGCGCGAAATTTATTATAATTATTGACCAACCAATCAAATTACTTCTTGAAAAATCTGGCATTTCGAGCCACTTGTTCCATATAAAACAAGTAACATTCAGAGACCAACCAGATGTGAGATAAACCACAGACCCTCCATCTCAACTTTACTTTTGAAATGCAGAAGAACTGCGAAACCGGTAAAGGAACCAAATAAATATATATATTTAAAAAAAAATAAAACTCCAGTTGCATCTTCGATTTCATCTTTTTTTCTTTATACTTTCACTCGTGTAGGACACATTGGTTATTTTTCATTTTGTAAAAAAAACCTCACGTTCTAATATATATATATATATATTTGTTATAAGAACAGATTAAAGTTTAAGCAAAGAATCGCTGATTTCAACATTAACGGGATCTTTTGAAACTAAAAAATTCAATCTGTGAACGCAGAAGTAAATATTTCGAGAAACATTGCAACCGAAGGAAAAGAGGAAGACAAGATTTTGGTTCGTGAAGACGTTCCCCGGCAAGGAACGGAAAACAAGCGAGGATAATACGTCGTTCTGTGGACCGAAAAGAACAATTTCATGAAAGACAAAACCAAGTTTATGGTATAAAGGAGGCGTTAGACTAATATTCTATTTAAAATAAACGAATGATTTCCAGCCCCGGAGTTTAAGGATGATATAAATAAAATTGTAAACGAAAATGACAGGTTATTAAAAAAGTAAAAGTAAATAGTGAAGATTTAGGCCAATACATACGTCTGCACCGACGGACATACCCATACATATACATACGCACGCACAAATACATACACATACACAAACGAACGCGTGTGTTTAAACCTTATGCATTTCTACAGCATTTTCACCAAACTTAAGACATAGGTTACTTATGTACTCCGAATGGTCATGGACAGTTTCATTTTTCCTGATATTGATTATAGGGCCTCCCGGCAGATAACCCCCTTTAACCCCTTTCTTGGAAGCAGTGCAATACAACAAAACGTCATAACTTCTGGAGTTCGCAACCGATTTTCACAAAACTTGACACATGGGCTACGTTTGTTCTGCAGATGAATGGGAACTCTCAGAATTGGCACATGTTGAGTAGGGGACCCGGGCGCAGGAACCCCTTTTTGGGAAAAGCGATTGATTTTGTAAAAGAATAGTTTTTGAAGCAGGCCAGAAGTATTGACAAAAATGGTATACATAACTGCTATTTAATACCCGAGCAACGCCGGATAACTCTGCTAGTATATATATATATATATACATACATATATACATATATACATATATATACATATATACATATACATATATATACATATATATATATATATATATATATATATATATATATATATATATATATATATATATATATATATATAAATATATATATATATATATATATATATATATATATATATATAAATATATATATATAAATATATATAAAAATATATATATATATATATACTATTAATAATGAGTTCAAAACTCAGGACTGCCTGAGTTTTGAACTCATTATTAATAGTATCACTGCTCCTTATGTTGAGCTAACTTTAGCCCCATATAAACGGCTGTTATTTCTAGCAGCACGAGTATGCGGCAGCTAGACACTGGATAACCATGTGTGAAAAACCATGTGCGTTAAACAGTCTTTTAAAATATTTTGAAGTGAAACATACCGATTTTTCTAGTGCTTGCTGAGGAGATCTAAATGCAGTATTTTTTCACTTTTTCATTTTTCGAAACTTATTTGGATTTTAAGGTTTAAACCTGTCTATGGAACAGGTTTGATTTTGAAATTTAAATTTGTCCAAGCACCACGGCCATTTGCCAATATGCTTTGTTTTTATTGATTTATTATTTTAAATCGAGACAGGCAAACTGTATTATTATAATTAGTATTTTTCAATCTAGCTAACTTAGTCATTTACAATACAAACACGGATATGTTGGTATTTGTGTTTATCAAATATATTAATTTATATTAACTTGTATATATATATATATATATAGGAAAAAGTATGACCTCGACGGCAGAGCTCAAGACGTTTCGACGGCCATTTCTCTCCAGAAATAGCCGTCGAAACGGCTTGAGCTCTGCCGTCGGGGTCATACTTTTTCCTATTTCCCACTCTACTACCCTAAGTATTGAGTACTCTGGTGCGTTATGGTCCATCTGGTTCCTTACTACAATTACTTTGTTATATATATATATAAATATAAAATGAGTTTATTCAGGTAATCATGTATATATATGTATGAGATGAAAGAATGGTATTTAACGTTTTTGTACGCGATGGGCCCACCCACAGCCCCGGCGGACAGAATGGAGAAGGCGTTTCCGCGGAGGACGGCAAGGGAGACGCGCTGGAAAAGCCACTCCAACTCGCGGGGCTCACACCTACGGCTGGCCAGATCAGCGCCTATGGTGGTGAGTAAGGTGGTAGCCCTGGGGCCGAGGACACCAGAAGTTTCCACTGCCAGGGGAACGACCCCAAACCTGTCGGAGAGCGACCAGTATTTGATTAGTTTGGACCCTCAGCCCGACGTGCAGCAGAACCTGGGTCAATCGCAGACTGCACCAGGTTGCGGCTGCAGAAAGTGTCGGTGCATGTTGCATCCCAGACGAGGGGTTTGCCACTGCGGAACGGGAAGATGGTCATGCCATCTGGCCTTTTGCCGTCCCCTCGATCCAGCCCCACCGGCTCGAGCTAGGAAGGGAAGCCTGCAGCGTCCAAGCCATGCTTAATGACCTCGTTGAGGGCAGTATGGTGTGGTATGCGGCCGGCACTCTGGCGACAGGAAAGCGGGTGGAGGCCGAAAGAGTGCACGGTGGAACCGCAGCGACATTAATGTGGCTGGCAGATCCTGAAGCCGAGCCTCAGGGAAACGCCGATTCGCAGGCTATGGTTGTCTAGCTGCGAGCCAGTGGAGAAGGAGGGCAGAGCATGGAGCCAGGCACCACTGTGGGGTTTGGAGGCCGCACGAAAACAAGCAAGGCAGTGTTGGTCGAGCTGGCGCTTGAGCCTGTCTGAGGTCAGGCTGCACTGGATGGCATCCCAAGTGCGTTGGGGGGACTTGACCTCAACAGAGGGAGAAGGAGGAGGGACGTCTACTGGGCTAAGTCCCAGCCGGTCCCATGTCTCACAAGCGGCATCAAGTTCTCTGAACACAGAGGGTTCTGTTGTGTTTTGAAGAACCCTGCCTACGAGGACGCGGCACGAGGTTACCGAGGAAAGATACGCCAGCAAAGCTAGTGAGATCGGGGACCGGAGGCCTAGGCCGAAATACCTGACCGGTAATGTGGCCTGTTGCCACCCTATGTCGTCAAACTTGACGTTGCATATCCCCTCGGCTGCTGCTCGGATACAAGTATCGAGAGCAGCGAGGAGAGATGTCTGGGTGTAGCATGGAGCGCTGCGGAGTATATAGAGGAGCTTCGGCATGGCGAAGCAGTTCCTCAGCAGAAAGAGAGCTGGGTGGCCGTCAATCAAGCCCAGTCGGCTAGTGAGAGTCTGGAACTGTTGAAGCCTGGACCTGATGGTGGAGCGGATGGTCGGCGTGTAGATCGGTGACCCGAGGATGAGGACATCCTCTTTGGGGGTCACCTGAACCTGGCGGAGAATGGACCGCACGTCCAAGACGGAGGCTGCAAAGCTCGCAGCATCGAGGCTGACGTTCACCACCTCCGATTTGGCCGAGTTGACCTGGAGGCCGATTCCCGCCAGGGCAGGAATCACCGATTGATGCCCTTTGCAGACCGTCCGTACGGGCCCGCCTAACGTAGCATCATCCAGATACCAAACGTTGAGAGGGGCCGTGAAACTCCGGGAGATGTGGTCAATACCAAGGGCGAACATGAGGGGTCCCAAAGGGTCGCCCTGTTGGACCCCAGTAGCCGAGGGTATGACCGTATCAGCAGCTAGGAGCATGCTCGGGGCTCCATATGACAGGTAGACCCGCGGGTAGGCAGAGGGGGCTCGACTGAGGCAGGCCTCGAGCAGATGATCCCGGCGTAAAGAGCTAAAGGCATTCCTCATGTCCAGCTTGACAATGAGGTGCCTGGAGTCCCTGGATGCCCGTGCCGATGGGTAGCTGCTGAAGAACTGCCTGATTGCATGAGAGGCTCCCTCACAGCCACCGGACACGCCGACACCCAGTTGCACCGGACTAAACTCCTCACCCAACTCGTGTGTGACGGACTTGCAGATCACATTGGCAGCCAGCCTCCGGAAGACATTGCCCACAGCAATGGGGCGTATGCCAACCTCTTTCTTCCTGAGAGCGGTGAGGCTGGCCGAAAAAAAGAAGCCTCGGGTGTAATGGTCGAAGGAACCATGAATGAGCCTATTGGTGAGTGCCACAATTGCACTCAGAAAGCGGCGCCCGGCCTCAGCGGAGAGGGTGGATGTCAACTCCTTGAGGTGGCCTGGTCGGAGACCATCAACACCTCCGCAGCTGCTAGCTGGGAAGGACCTGATGGCGGACATGATATCTGCATCAGTAGCCATAAGGAACAGGTGGGGGTCGGGTGGGGGTATGGGTCTGAGATCAGTGGGTGGATCAGGGTGTTTGATCCGCAGAGCAGCCAGGATCTCCTCGGTGGGTTGGAGGACAGTGTCCTCTGAGGCAACAACTCTGACTGCGGCCGAGACATCATCCATGATAAGCTTTGCCTTTACCTGGTCACGCAAACGCTTGGCGCTGGCCTAGTGGGTGGAGGATAGGGGTTATCTGAGGGTTTGGTGTGTGGCATCCCTGGGTTCGCTTGGAATGGGCGCTCGCCCAAATGACGAGACATTGGTCTTGACGAATGCTGCTGTTGACCGGCCGCCCTGGTCAGCGCCAGAGCTGGGGAGGCCGAGGGCGAGTGGGGCGAAATAGAACAGCCGCTCCCAGTCACTGGCCTGATTGGAGTCCAGGGCGTTCTCAATCGAGGAAGGGAGGGCATTGGCTACCGGCACCCGTGCCGCTCTCGGGATCCTGAGTGGGATCTTCCGAAGCCGCCTGAGCCGAGCGATGTTGACCAGCGAGGCTCAGGCGTCAGGCAAGCTCGCTGTCCCATCTGGTGGTGTGCCAGACGGCCGTGGCTGGGAAGACGTGGGGAAGAGGCAGCTCCTGCACCTCCACGCTGCGAGGGCATTGGAAGCTCGACGAGTCAAGCCAACGCAGGTGAGGTGGTGGAAGCAGCCGCACCCCAAACAGTTCCGGCCCCTCTTCCGTTTGTTAGTGGTGCCGCAAGTGCTGCAGGTGTCGATTTGGAGGGGTGGGGGATGGGGCGTGGAGCCGGGGACTGGGGCACCGAGCGGCATCAGGGGTGGGTGGCTGGTGTGTGTGGTTGGAAGGGAAAGTGCTGGTAAGAGGGAAGCATAGCTCACCTATATATATGGAGGAGCCAGAAAACGAGAGCGAAAAGGGGCTGCATGGAGGGGAAGACACAGGAAGGCAGAATGGCAGTAAATGAATGAGTGAATGGATGGATGTACACAAAAAAGGGGGGGACAAGGGGTTGTTCCCAGAGGACAGACCCAGAGTTCAGCACACACACATGCGAGCAACTGAGCAGTTTGTCAAAGACGTTATTCTCAATGGACGCGCTTACAATATTTGAATATAACTGAACCCTCGTGTCATTTAATTTGAAAAGTGGAGCAAAGCAAAAGGAAAATAGTGAATTTTGAATGCGATTTTTTTTTCTTTTTTTTTTTTCTCAATACCGGACTTAGTTTTCCAGGATTTATACTCATTTTTTTTTTTTTTTTCCTCCCTTCAAAAGAATGGAGGCGTTTTATCTCCTCATGAAACTGACATTACTTAATGATGCTCGTCATCTATGGCTTATTCATATGTATTATTTCATAACTCTATAGAACTATTAGAATGGTTCTGCAGTGTTCTGTGTCCAGCCAGGTTTGTACAACAGGTAAGAAAAATGATGATTCGGTGACGGTTTCTTCTGATAGGAGCCTCTTCCACGGCGGAAGATCGAAGTGTGTTTTCTTGTCTTCTTCAATACTTTCATAAACGGCTTCGGAGATTTAAAACTTATGTTTCAATTTTGGTTTTGTTTTTATATAACTTTCACACCATTGTAAATAAACATTGCGGTTTCGCACAATTACTGGTTTCGATTGACAAGCTGCAGAACCTCCTATATTTCTAAAAAGGAATCCAGATTTAACTAAAGTTCGTTAGCTTCAGCAAAAGATCAAAACTGAAATGGATTCACTTCGAACTTTACCTTTTGCTCTAGGAAGTTAATAAAATTTTCTGGCAAATAATAGCGTGAGATATTTGACAAGAGATTTAGAGATAGTGAACTTTTGAATTAATCTTTTATTTTCCTTCTATTTTATCTATGTTCCATAATCGCTATGACCTCTCATCTCTCCATAATCGTTATGTCCTCTCATCTCTCCATAATCGGCTCTTATAATATCTGTCAATATCTGTCTGTATGTATGGCTGTCATGTTCTACTATTATATATATATATATATATATATATATATATATATATATATATATATATATGTGTGTGTGTGTATATATATATATATAATGAAAAGAAATCGAAAATGCAACTGGAGTCTTTTAAAGATTGTGATGGAGGGTTTGTGTTTCTGTTGTGGTGAGACAAACTACAACAGAAACACAAACCCTCCATCTCAATTTTACTTTTGAAGAGCATAAGAACTGTGAAACCGGTAAAGTAAATAAATAAATATTCTTAAAAGACTACAGTTGCATTTTCAATTTCTTTCCCCTATACTTTCGACCATGTAGGACATCTCGTTTTTTTTTTCATTTAATAAAAAAACTCATTTTCTTATGTATATATTCCAAATTCGTCCTGTCCGTCCCTTTTATAAAAAAAAGTCATTTTCTCATATATATATATATATGCATGGCCGAGTCATCGGTGATTTTACGGGCAGCACCATCAAGCTTGCTTAGTTAAAAAGGTAATCATTGTTCCTCCTGCGGGATGAAAAACAAAACCCGTCAAAGGACGGAAGAACTCTTGAGATTCAATGTTCATCCAGTACTCTGCACAGATGCACAGGGTGGGCCAGAATTCATGACTCGCTTGTTAGTTGTATTTCTTAGCATGCCTCACATGTCTTTTTATTTATTTTTTCTAAATTTGATTAACCATTGCACATCCTTTGCTTAGCTTGGAAAAAGGTGTTCAATGTGTGAGATTATTTGTTAAAACAGACATCACTGAAGTATGCAGAGTAATAGAAGCAACTTATGGGCCACCCGCACCTACGAGAAAGACTGTTGCTACTGTGTTGCAACTGAAGGAGGCCAGGTT
>OZ024741.1:343784636-343817136 GCA_964016885.1 Eledone cirrhosa
CGATGATCCGACGGATGTGGCGGCTTTCCCGACTGTACGCCAGGCGCTCGGGTCGATCAGCCTTCCTTGAGTGCTTGGGAAAATAAATTTCCCCTTCTTTCGGTAAACGAAAATACTCGGAACGGCTGCTTCGCCCTGGGGCCCTGTCGGACTTGGAACTCGCCGCGACACCGGTTATTGACCACCAAACAGTACCTTTAAATTATAGGTTTAATCATAAGGTTTAACTCTATCTTGCCTCCTTCTACTAGCATTTAACTAAATCCCCCACCAGTGTGAATAACTAGTAATCGGTTGGTATATATGATGGCAGCAAACAAGCGGTGATAAGCTGACAGAGCTCTGTTTCGTACTGTTGGTACTTATCAAAGCCTAGCACTTCCCTTGTTTGCCGAAAATTATGAGTGTGGGAAGGGAAGTGCTAGGCTTTGATAAGTACCAACAGTACGAAACTGAGCTCTGTCAGCTTATCTCCCCTTGTTTGCTGCAAATAGAAGTAAGTGACATAGTCCCCACTTTAAAACAATAGCGCAAGGTCTTCAAAATGCTTTTAATTAAGCATACAGTGTATTGCAAAATACACTATATATACATTCATACATATATATCGCTATTTCAGAGCACCAATTCTAATATATATATATATATATATATATATATACGATTATGTATATAAGTATATGTGGATGAACTCGCAACACCTATGGGGTGAGGAGAAGGTAGAGATATACGATGTTTCTTGGGCATTTTCTTTAATTTTCTTTATATTTTGCGGAGCCGATCCTCTCTCTAGATCTGAATATGGCCAATTTCTCCCAGATTAAAGAAAGATACTGATAGAGCGGCAGTGTGAAAGAGATAACATTTAGAATCAACCACAGTACTAGGCTGGTATTTTCTTTTTTTTTATCGACCTCGGTATGGAAAATAAATTTGACCTCATAGAGCAAAGGCCGGAACGAATATGGCAAATCATGCTATTCGACATTCCATCGACTCTGTCAGCTTGCCACCTCACACACACACACACACACACACACACACACACACACACACACACACACACACACACACACACACACATATATATATATGCATATATATATATATATATACATATATATATATATATATATATATAAATGAAAGGTATAGAAAATATTATAGCAAGAGGCCAACAGTATTCCATAATATATATATATATATATACATATATATGTATGTATATATATATATATATATATATATATATATATATATATATATATATATACATATATATGTATATATATATATATATATATATATATATATATATATATATATATATATATATATATATATATATACATATATATATAATATGTATATATATATATATAATATGTATATATATATAATATGTATATATATATATAATATGTATATATATATATGTGTGTGTGTATGTGTATATATATATATATATATATATATATATATATATATATATATATATATATATATATATATATATATATATATATATAATATGTATATATATATATATGTATGTATATATATATATATAATATGTATATATATATATATAATATGTATATATATATATAATATGTATATATATATATATATGTGTGTGTGTGTGTGTATGTGTATATATATATATATATGAGTGTATGTCTTCAATGAATTATCATATAACTAAAGTATTTGGTGGTATTTTACTACATTTCTCTATATGTAAGAGTATTTATGGGCGGGCGCCATGATATGTATATTTGTATGTATAGTTGCTCAATGCAGCATCTACGTAATAAGTGTCGCTTATATGGATTACTAACTAAATTGGTTGTGGCAGTCGCAGTAGTAGTAACAGTAACGTTGTTAGTAATGGCAATATTTTTCGCAGGAATAGTAGTATTAGTGTAAGTAATGGTGTCAGTACTAATACCAATAGATACGAGTTAGTTATTAAGAGTGCAGCTCGAAAGTAAATTAAAAAAGAAAAAAATATCTTTCATTGCAAATAATAATAATAATAATAATAATAATAATAATAATAATAATAATAATAATAATAATAAGGACCTGGAGATAGAAATTGGAAAAATGTGGAAATTGAGAACTAAAACAATACCAGTGGTTGTAGGCACTCTAGGAATGATACCTAAGGGGTCTAATGATTACTTATCGCAAATTCAAGGAAACCCGCGTATAGGAGAAATACAAAAGATAGTACTAATGGGAACTGCCCATATACTAAGGAAGATTCTGTCAATATAAGTACATCACAAGTCTAAACACTAAAGATGCATGTGTGTGTATGTATGTTCTTTCTTGAACATGGCGGACCTTGTCTCTTGAGGTCACTGGTTGTGACTTGGTGATAACTCGTATGAACATAAAGCATGATAAATGCAACTATAATAATAATAATAATAATAATAATAATAATAATATAGTGGGAGTGAAAAGGATTTGGAACTGCCATGAGGCAGATTGTCATAGGCACACTAGGTACTCTCTCAAAGAGTTTCCAAGGATGGTTAAAGAAAACTTGGAACACTTCCAAAGGCATGCTTGCTGGGAACAGCAAGAATACTTCCGATACGTCCTGAATATCTGAGGCTGCAGGTAGTGGCTTGATATTCATTTCAACAAACTTTCCAGTTAAATAACATCAATGACTGAGACTCAAAGAACAATAATAATAATAATAATAATAATAATAATAATAATAATAATAATAATAATAATAATAATAACACAATAGACCTGACCTGGTGATTGTGGACAAAGAAAAAAGATCGTGTCTGATTGTGGATGTGGCCTGCCCATTCGACACGAGAGTGCAAGAGAAGGAGAGGGAGAAAATTAACCGATACCAGGACTTAAAGTGGGAGGTAAAAAGGATTTGGAAGCGCCATGAAGTCAAAGTGATCCCGATTGTCATAGGCGCACTGGGGACTATCTCCAAAAGTTTCCAGGGATGGTTAAAGAAAATCGGCCCCTTCACGCTTTTTGGAACGCTTCAAAAGGCATGCTTGCTGGGAATAGCAAGAACCCTCCGATACGTCCTGAATATCTGAGGCTGCAGGTAGTGGCTTGATATTCATTCCAACGGACTTTCCAGTTAACCAACATCAATGACTGAGATTCAAGGAATAATAATAATAATAATAATGATGATAATGATGATAATAATGAAAATAATAATAATACAGTAAAGGATGATTTATTAATAAAATTACATATGATAAACGATTCTAATATCATTCAAGAATTGTTCAAATCCATCAATAATTATCTTGGAGTTGACAGCATTCCAACGATCATATATGATTTCAGAAGTAGGTAATTGCGTCGTAGACTTCTCTAGCTATTCAGAAAAAGTAGGCAATGCGGCAATCGGTCACATCATTGAAAAAACGCTCAGATGATCAATTAAAAAAAGGAGTGGCCGACAATATTGTGAAAATTCTTTGAGAAAATTACCCCATTTTCTCACTTGCGAGGAAAATTCTTGCAAAGATAGAGCTCTAACGACTACAAATATATCTGAGCAAAATCATTTTGAAAGGTTTAGATTCCGTGCGTCTAGGAGCAGTTATGCTATGTTTAATTTTGATGTCAATTTAGGAAAAGTTTATTGAGAAGCGAGTGCTGATTTCTGTTGTATTCATCGACTTTACAAAGACTTTAAAACACATCGACATTGTTATTCAGGGAGGGCGGCTTATAAACCATGCTCAAATGTGTGAATATATATATATATATATATATATATATATATATATAAATGTAAGTCCAAAGAATCATTAGATAAAATATATACAGTATTTCCTCTCCCAATCAGTATAAACCAACCACACAAAAAATCATTTAAACGAGCCTATAAGTTTAAAATGTACTTATGAAGAAATAATAGACAAATGATACAGATTCTTTTCCGCGATGTACAGCCATATGACACTTACCTAATTATTTCTTCTAGCCTGTAGAAATTGACTAGACACGGAATTAGGTACAAAATCGAAGTTAAAAGAAAAGATGCACATAAATTTTACCAGAATGCTCATAGTCTCTACCAACCGTTTCTAATATTAGGGCAGTAGATTCGCAGTATCGGTTGAGCGTCAGACACCATTCTTTGTAGCATAGAGTTATGGCCGTTTATGTTCTGAGTTAAAATCCCGCTGAGGTTAACTTTGCCTTTCATCCTTACGGGGTCGATAGAATAAAGTACCAGTAATATACTGCGATAATTGCTGGCGTTTTGCCGAAAGTAGAAACAATTATTTCTAATATGAATTGTCAGTATCGGTAGATTGTTGGATTCCAGGATTTGCAACACAGAGTTACGGCCCTTTATGTTCTGAGTTCAAATCCCGCCGAGGTTAGCATTGACTTTCATCCTTACGAGGTCAATAGAATAAAGCACCAGTAATGCCCTGGTGTCGATTTAATCGACTTTCCCTTCCGGTTCAAATGTCTGGACTTGTGCCTCAAGTAGAAATCCTTATTTCTAATAACACACCCTGTATAGAGTGCAGAATCCCTTCATCAATCGAATGAGGAAACATGTCATAAAACTGTCTACAAAATGCAAAGATTTAGCTTCTCTATAGCTGACATATCAAAGTTTGATGAACCACCAATTACACCTTGCAAAAACTATAAGGAGCAATTTCCGGCGTTTCCACACCTCCAAACAGGGGCTCCCGCAGCGCGGAGATGTGCCTAGTGTTTGATCTATTATGCTGAAATCGCAGTTGCATTGGGCCGAACGCTTGGTTCGTTCGTATTGATGGCACACACACACACACACATATATATATATATATATATATATATATATATATATAAACACACACACACAAACACACACACACACACACACATATATATATATATATATATATATATATATATAAACACACACACACAAACACACACACACACACACACACATATATATATATAATATCGAATATATAATATGTACATATAATATAAAATATATAACATAACATGATATAATATATACGTGTATGTCATGTGCATCTGTATGTGTGTATATACATGCGTAGTACATTTTGTATGTGCTTCATTTGAACTATACAAATTATAGTCACTCTATGTTGTACTACTAGTGCTTCATCTTATCGACCTTGTAAGGATGAAAAGTAACGGTCCCTGCAGTTGCTTTTGAACTCCTAACATAAAGGGGCATAACTACATACCGCCAAGGCATTTTATCAGAAACCTCTAGTGATTCGTCTTATTGTTACGTTACTTAAAGAAGAAGCCTAAAATGAGATCGTAGGCGGATTGTCGGAGTTATTAGAACGTCGGAAAGAACGCTTCAAAGTATTCATTTTGTCTCTCAACGTTCTTTTTTGACTTTTATACTTTCGTGGTTGATAAATACTGTATCAGTCCAGTACTGGGGTCGATTCTTCCTCTATATCTTTTTCTCTCTTTCGCTCTGTTTGTCTGTCTGTCTCTTTCTCTGACTCTCTCTTTTCTCTCTTACTCCCCCACCATCTCTCTCTCTCCTTCGGCTGTGTTTCCACTCGTAAAGGGGTGAGCACTGCCATGTTTAAATACCTATGAATGCCACATATTCCTAGGGTTCTCCGTTCCCCGTCGACACAAACATGAATTAAGGGCTCATGAATACATACAGATAAAGGTTCGTATTCTGAGCTGCAATTGATTGTGTTCACATACTTTCTGAATTTAAATCGCATCGTCAGTAAAGTTCATCGATATAAGAAAAAAAAATGTAAGCTAGGTTTTTCCCTGCGTGTTGAAGTAAGATTATAACTTGTCTTTTGGAAATTGATATTGGTGTTTTCAAATGTATGCAGTAAAACAATATGGTTCAAATTGAAACAAATCTAAACTCTAATAAAGTAAGGAGTGTGGGACTGCGTCCAGAATATATTTTTTTTATCCTGTTTGTAAAATAAGTACTTTGAATAAATAATTAATGAATATTTCATAATTTATCTACTAAATTTCGTTATTCTTGATTAAATATAAATAATTTTGTTGCTGATTTTAAGATTCACTTCTTTAACATTTTCAAATGTCAAAACTTCCGGTTAGCGATCGCTTGAATAAACATTCATATATTTCCGTCACTAATTTTTCCTAATGCAGTTTATATATAATATCGTCTTTTTTTAATGTATCATGGATTACGTTACTGATTACATAAGACAGTGTAACGCAGTCTTCGTTCTATTTCTGTGTATATTGTCAATTACGATTTTATTTGATGTATTATATCTACATGCATATATATTTGCGTATAATATCAATATACACACTACACATGCTAGCAGAAAACCACCCGAAGGGTGGTTTTTCTGCCAGTACTTATAATATATATCCCTGTTTCTTTGCTAAATTCGAATAGTAGTAACTGTTCAAGTGAATAAAATCATGTCATCAACATTTCAAGGTCAATAGATTGCAACAAACAAATATCCAAGTGGAGTCGTAGGGGCGCTGTTGTGACATACATCGTTTTGAGGGCATTCTTTTTAAACCTGGCGGAGCTATCGCTTCTCCGTGCCTGAATATGTCTGATTTCCTCCAGTATAAAGAGAGAGGGAGTGATTAAGAGGAAGTGAGAAAGATATGTAGACGAAGAATCGACCCCAGTATTGGACTGGTACTTTTTTTATCGACCTCAATAGGCCGAAAGGCAACGTAGACCTCAGCAGTATTGGAATTTAGAGCACAACCCCCTCCCCCCCCCCAAAAAAAAAACGAATACCACAAAGGTTTCTATTCGACATCCTAATGCCTCTGCCAATTCGAGGCCTTCTCCCTTCTACTTCCATATATATACATGGCTTACTTCTTCTTTGGTGTCAAGTCATGTGACACTGAAAGTCGAGGTTACTACTACATTAGCCGATATCCATCGGAATGGTGTGGTGGATAGGTAATCGAAACATTCTGTTCCAGTGAGGCTAATCTCCACTAAAAACAAGATTCTAGCAACTTGCGTAATGTTAACTAATTTCTGAGCACAGTAGTTCCATTCGAACTCCCACTAGCAGATGGAGTCTCAAAAACGAAAGCATTTGTTCGGGGACAAAACGTTTTTCTCATTAATTAATGATAAGGATGCACTCTAATTTCTTGGGTTTGTGATTATTAATACAGACTTAATTAAATTATTGAGTGAATGAAAACATGACCGAAGCTCTGTCAGTCATAATCGATAGTTTCGTTTCATTATATATATATATATATAATATACGTCCAGAAATAGACGTCGAAACGGCTTGAGCTCTGCCGTCGGGGTCATACTTTTTCCTATATATATATATATATATATCTGAAGGTTTGTTGGTTCACCACTCGATAGAATTGGTCATTCCGTATGGTCAATCTTGGTGTAATATTGTGGAGAGTTCACCCGTCTTCGTTTGTGTAGTTGGTGGTGCGAATACGGAGTTAATTATAAATAAAATAACAGGAGGCTGGACTGGTGTAAATCCTTGAAAGGTTTATTATACTATGATCATTTCAATGAATCCGGTGATATCATCAGGTATTGGAATATATCAAAGGAATATGTAAAAAACCATGGGTCCGAAAAATCAGAGACAGAGACAAAGAGGACGACTGACCAACTAGCCGCTTTTACCTCGGCCAGTCGCCCTCAAAGTGTTGGCAACTCAATCTACTAATGACCATCTGGTGAGGGGGCGAAGGCTTATAATGCACTAACACCTCTCCGTCAAAGAAAAAGGGGAAGAAAGAAAGAAAGGAATAAAGAAGAAGAAAAAGGAAGAAAGAACTCCGCGGAAATTTATTTTTCAAAGCACTCAAGGAAGGCTGAACATCCCGAGTGCCCAGCGCGTAGCCGGGAAAAGCCACCACATAAGTCGATTGTAGCAACCCAATGAAAATTGCAAATAGACCATAATTATTTTAAAGTCCCAGTTAGTCCGGGTTATAAGTAGTGTGGTTCTTTGGTGGGTAGGGGGCTATGTAAGGTACATAATGGCCTGAGTAGGGAAAGTTACAAAGAAATAATAAAAACAAGATACAAAGATAAAATACAAAGATAAATATAAAATACAAAGATAAAGGATACATTAATAGAAATACATTAATAAATTAATAAAAAATTAATAAAATAAGTAACTAGGGATATAGTAAGACGGAAGTATATAAGAACGTATCGGAGGAATCACAGTAAAGGGGAAATACAACATAGATCAAGTTGTAGTAAGATAATACAGGTTGTACATATAGATATAGAGGATGCAAGAGATAGAATGGTAACAGGTGGTACCTAGTGTAAAGTTCGGGTCTCCGAATTCAGTGTGAGTCACAAAAAAAGTCCTGAGGTATAGAGTAGAGAATTCAGTCAATACAATACATGTTTTAGTATAATACGTAGAGTTTTGTCGAATCTGAATATTCCCGACAAGGAAGCAGTATCGGGTGGGCGGTAGATAAAGCACAGAGCAGCCAAAATCGAATGGTAAGTAGATCAGTTAATCCCATGCTGGCAATAGTTGTACACTGAAGTCAGTGCCGCTGTTCAATATTACATTTGGCAGTGCTCAACATTATTGGAGCATTATTTCTTAAGGTTTGTTGGTTCACCACTGGATAGAATTGGTCATTCCGTATGGTCAATCTTGGTGTAATATTGTGGAGAGTACTCAACGTAGTGCAGTTCACCTGTCTTCGTTTGAGTAGTTGGTGGTGCGAATACGGAGTTAATTAAAAATAGTTTATTGTCTGTCTCTGATTTTTCGGACCCATGGTTTTTTACATATTCCTTTGTTATATTCCAATACCTGATGATATCACCGGATTCATATGAAACCCGATCATTGAAATGATCATAGTATAATAAACCTTTCAAGGATTTACACCAGTCCAGCCTCCTGTTATTTTATTTATATATATATATAGAAGTCCCTGAAAATATCAAAGTCATGGATTTTGTCCTTTCTTGCGGCTGAATGTTTTATAAAATCATTTGTTTTTCGTAACTAGCATTTCTTACATTGAATAGAGCGAACCTACCACATGACTTTCTGCATTTTGCGCAAGTAATAAAAGTTACTAAAAAAATAAACTTTCAGAAGGATAAACACTAGAAAATGTCTTGATTTGTTCAGTAATATATCAATGGAAATTTGAACTTCTTTAGCTTCAGTTATCTCTAGATGGGACACGCAAACAATGAATTAATCAACTAAACAAGAAACCAAGTAGGTCCAAATTTTGTTGGCTGTATATGTTCGGGGGATGTAGAGTTAGCGTGGTGAGAACAGTGCAGTTCGATTTCTGCCAATCAACAGTTAAATGAAATTACTTGAGAACATAGTCGGTGAATTTCAGACAATTCACTATTCTCATAATTTAATTAATCTTCGTCTTATAGAAGACTTAAACGGGATCAAGACCAGAAATTTAGGGGGAGGGGGAAGTCGATTACATCGCCCACAGTACTTTAATGGTATCATTTCCAGAGTGATGAAAGGTAAAGTTGATCTTGGCGGGATTATATAATGATTTCTACAATATGGACAAAGCCAGCAATTTTGGCCTAGGGGTAAGTCGATTAAATCGACCCCAGTATTTTGCTGGCGCTTTATTTTATGGCGTCCGACACCCTACCGATGCTGCCAATCCACATCCCAGGATTATATTGGGTCGTAAGTATGACATTTGTAGAAATTATTTTTTTTTCTACAAATTTCTACAAAATCCACACTTGACGACCCAATATAATTGTTTCTACTTTTGGCACAAGGCCAGCAATTATCCCACTGGTACTTTATCGACCTCGTTTAGATGAATGGCAAAGTTAACCTCGGCGGGATTTGAACTCAGATCATAAAGGGCCGTAACTCTATGCTGCAAAGCATGGCGTCCGACCCTCTACTGATACTGCCCATCCACCGCCCTATCACTATAATGATCTGATGTCACTATCGGCTTAAATTAGTTGAATTTTTTTAAATACCCTAATACGTATAGTGCAACCAAAAATTTAAAAGATCACGAGAAAGCGATTGAAATATTTATGTGTTATGTAAATACAAAACTGTTGATTTTCTCAGTATCTAATAATTACGTTACTTACTACTTTATCAATACATTTGAGGTTTGAATATTTTCTGAAGTCAGTTTATTTATAAACATATACGACGATAAATTAGGAGTAATATTTAGCTGAAACAATTCCACATCCTGGTTCCTTTCATGATTTGTAGAGATATAACTTCATTTATGCCAGTAAATTCTTTTTATAGCTACATCAAAGTGAAACAACCTACCTGCCTACGCTAACGGTATAAAATATTTTACTTGTTTAACAAATCAATGAATGTGTGCGACAAACATTTAATATAATCTCATAACGAAAATATACTTTATGCGTTTGTGTGAATCTGTGATGCAATGAATTAGCAGGGACATTAAAATGGCGGAGAGAATGCTTCGCTTCGCGGTATTTGTTTCGGCTCTCTGCGCTCTGAATTCAGATCCCGCCGCCATCAATCTTTTAGGTCGATAAATATAGTACCAGTCTAGTAATCGGGTCGATTCTTTTTGTGTGTGCATGTGTGTGTGTGTGTATGTGTGCATATATGTGTGCATGTGTTTGCGCGTGCGCGCGCGGGCGCGTGTGTGTGCAAATTAGGATGTAGAAAGCAATGTATTATGCCATAGCTTTTATACATATTTCCATGGTATCTGTTACGTGATTGTAAACCGTGTTGATTCTATCAAACAGCCCTTATTTGTATAAAATTTAGTGATGCATTTTGGTTATGTATGGACCAGATTGTTTTTGGTGCTGAATCTCCACTACCCGGTCTATATATGGTATTCATTTAAACATGTTTTGTTAACATCGTTAAATGCGTGGCTTCTTTTCAACCGTTAATTGAAGTTTTTTTTGTCGTGCGTCTTATATCCGTCCCGGTCCCCACCTCCTTGCTTGATTAATGAGCATGTTGACAGGCTTGGCGAAGACGACTTCATTATTTAGCTCTGTTCAGATGGTGGGTATTATAATTGGATGGCACCAGAATGAATACTAGTCTGTTCTCATTAATCCCGATTCTCCATCATACACGAGCCTGCGTGATCCCATATCATACTTGGAAATCTACACTGATGTTGAGTGTTTAATCCTGTTTACACTAGTATTTGTTGATCGATGTTTGCGACTGCAAAACTAATCAGTGATTAATTAGCACGAAATAACGACAACTATATATATATATATATATATGTATATATATATATATATATATATATATATATATATATATATATATATATATATATATATATATATATATATATATATATAGAGAGAGAGAGAGAGAGAGAGAGAGAGAGAGAGAGAGAGACATAAACACACACATATATATATATATATCTTATATATATATATGAGGAAAACTCCCTCCCCGTCCTTGCTTCCTTCTTATTCTCACTCCATTTTAAGTTACCTTAACTAGCAACTACACAGCCAATCCTATTCCCCATATATATTATATATATAGGAAAGTGTCAGGACCCCGACTGAGCTCCGGCCGTTTCGACAGATAGATCCGAAATATATATATATATATATATATATATATATATGTGTGTGTGTGTATGTGTGTGTGTGTGTGTGTGTAAAAGGTAAACAGAAATAACAACGCAATCGGTATAGTATATATATATATAGCATCGACAGAAAATACACACATAGAAACAATTACATAAGACAAACAGATGACTGCATGTCTACATTTCTAGCCACCTTCTGTTGTGCAATTTCTCCAGTTTTTTCAATGTCCTGTGCATTAATTATACAAAGACACACTTATCTAAACTCATGTAGATATAGAATACACATTTGTCTAGCCGTATAGCGAAAGTATTGATAACTGGGATACGATTGACTGAACTGAGTTCATTTTCAAAGATGAATTCTCTTTACATGTCTCTTATGTGCAATCTTAATTTTCTCCTTCATTATTGTGTTGCTAAATACCATCCATTTCTAGATTAACCAAACTATTAATACGACTCTTCACCATTCATCTCTTGCTCGACTGTATTTGTAGCTAAGGCTAGAGACGACGGCATGTGCCAGTGTTTCCCGATTAATTGCCAGTTTATTACATTCAGCTATGTCTAATTGTATTTTGATGTGACCATGAAACGATTTCGTAGACTTTAAAACTCGCTCGAGGTTTTCAACATTTTTGTCATAAACGTTTATACCACAGAACAAAATAAATGAATAAATAAACAAATAAGAAACTAAATCCCTTGTATGTATCCATGGTTTCACGCAGGACTAATAGGATTATAGAAATTAATATATATATATTTTTTTTCGAGAGTAGCTTTGCCTTTCATCCTTACGGGGTCGATAAAATAATGTACCAGTAATGTACTGCAGTAATTGCTGGCCTTGTGCCAAAAGTAGAAAGAATTATATTATTAACTTACATATTTTTACAAATGGTATCATATTTCTGAAAACTGTCCCACTTCTTTCTTTGGTTCACTATGCATGCATACATACATACATACATGGTGGCTGCCAACTCGTTTTCGAGTACGGCCACTATTTTATATCCATGTAGGAGAACCCCTACCGATGCGCTAAACAAGTGTGACTTTTTAGTCCAGCCAGCGACTTGAAAACTCTGGTACAAACACTACACCAGTGACAATTATTGACACATAGTGCTGGGCCCATGGCACCATGTGACGACAAGTGCAGAGAGATCTCCAGATATAAAGCAATGCCTGTGCCGTGAAGCTTTTATAGTAAGCAAAGGCACTGCACAAAGCCAGTCCCACTCTCTTAACCAAGATGATATTTACCAAAAAGAAGAACAAGACAACATCATTGGATACCATCAGGGTTGCAGGTGTTATATCAGAGTTTTCCTTCTCCTGGAATTCTGCCTTGACAATGGCTAAGGGGTCATCTCTCCCGGTGATTTTGGATGGCCATTGACTTTTAAGAGCTTCTTTGCCCTTTGACAGGTTTTGTTTTTAGGCCTGCAGGATGTCCAAAGTCACCCTCCTCACCAAGAAACCTTGGTGGGGTTGCTAGTTTAGTCGCCAACGACCCGACCATGGGACAGGTTGTACTGGAATACATGATACCAGTAACACCAACTGGTGACCTGACATAAGAAACGGCGGCCTACCGCATGCCGTCTTCTTCAACCATCCCTGACGCCGCCTGTATATATAAATATATATATATATATATGGTGGCTGCCATCTCGTTTTCGAGTACGGCCACTATTTTATATCCATGTAGGAGAACCTCTACCGATGCGCTAAACAAGTGTGACTACATACATACATACATACATGCATACATACATGCATCCATGCATACATACATACATACATACATACATACATACATACATACATACATACATATTTATGCAGAACTGATGAGAAATCTGCAGATACTCCACCCTGATTACACCTTCAGATTTATGCCTGTGATTATTGGGGCACTCGGATATGTTAGTAACTGCCTCAATACAAATCTTAAGAAGCTAGGCTTCACAGGAACAGAAAGAACACAACTAGTTAGGAAATTACAAGTACAATCCATTAATGGAACAGTAAAAATATGTAAAACATTCCAAATATTTTGCATCTAATAACTGCATATACACATGTACAGATGCATGCACACATACAACTAAAACCATCCACATCCACACATACAATAACATCCATATCTACACATGCATGCATACATACATATCTACCTAGTTGATGTTGTATAAATTCCAATGAGAAAGTCTTGTGTCTATGTTAGAAACCGACTCTCTTCCTATTGGTAAAACTTTGTGAAATTATAAAACCAGAAGAACATACATACATATATGTTGATGATGGGTGCCCGTTCGTTATCGAGTATGACCATTGCACGATATAACATTATTAATAATTATTTGGATTGGCAGTATAGGTAGAGGGTCGGACGCCACGCTTTCCAGCATAGTTACGTCCCTTTACGATCTGATTTCAAATCTCGCCGAGGTTGACTTTGCCTTTCATCCTTACGGGGTCGATAAAATAAAGTACCAGTAATGCACTGGGTAATTACTGGCCTTGTGCCTAAAGTAGAAACAATTAATTAATGTTATCGTGGAATGCCTGTGCGTGAAGATTGTTTTAAGTGAGGAAAGACTGTGCACTACATATATACCTACATACCTACATACACACATATACATACATACATATACATACATACACACACACGCCTGTATGCACTGGGGTAATTGCTGGCCTTGGGCCAAAAGTAGAAACATATATGATTATTTTTCCGTCTATTTTAGTATTTTACCCGATTTCCTAATCTATTATTTACAATGGTTGCAGTTATTTCATACACTTGAGATGTCTACGTTTCCTAGGAACAGCGATGGATTGGCAGAATATGTAGAGTGTCAGACAACGTGCCTCGCGGGATAGAGTTGCTGCCCTTTACGTTCAGAGTTCAAATCCCACCGAGGTAAGCTTTGCCTTTCCTCCTTGCGGGGACTTCGCGGGATGGAATTGCGGCCCTTTATGTTCTGAATTCAAAGGCTCTGGGGTGGATTTAATCGACTTCCACTTCCTCCAAATTACTGGCCTTGTGCCTATACTAGAAATCATTAGATTGGCAGTATCAATAGAGGGTCGGACGCAATGCTTTGCAACAAAGAGTTACGGTCCTTTATGATCTGAGTTCAAATCCCGCCGAGGTTAACTTTGCCTTTCATCCTTACAGGGTCGATAAAATAAAGTACCAGTAATACACTGGGATAATTGCTGGCCTTGTGCCAAAAGTAGAAATAATTATTACTATTATTAATATTGCGGTTGTTGTTGCTGTTATTTGGAAATCTGAAACGTCGAAATTAACTGCAACCATTGTCGATTACTATAAATAATAGATTAGAGAATCGAGTAAAATACCCCTACTGACGGAAAAAAGTGGATAACAGCCGCTACGGAGAGTCGAGTCTCACACCTCCCAAATTCAATATCTACACACACATGCACACACACACAGATACACACACACACACATATATACACACACACACATACATATATATATATATATGCATAGATTTTGAGTTTACGTTGGTTGTATACCAACACCTCAGTATGCAGGCTGGAGCACTCGACGAAGTGCGCAGGTTGGTTTGGTTACTCCGGAGTAGTGTAAAATAAAGTTAAATAAAAGTCAAATGATTAAAATTTAGCTTCGTTTATTACTGCTATATATATTTCAGTGACAGCCATCTTTGGCTGTGACCTCTTCAGGCAGTTTGAATTAGTATGGTATAGACAAGTACATATGTTGTTTAGGTGTATGATATTGTCAATACTCTGATATGCCCAGTTCCTTGTTGGGTTCCAACAAGGAACTGGGCATATCAGAGTATTGACAATATCATACACCTAAACAACATATGTACTTGTCTATACCATACTAATTCAAACTGCCTGAAGAGGTCACAGCCAAAGATGGCTGTCACTGAAATATATATAGCAGTAATAAACGAAGCTAAATTTTAATCATTTGACTTTTATTTAACTATATATATGCATATGTATATATATATATATATATGTGTGTGTGTGTGTGTGTGTGTGTGTGTGTGTGTGTGTGTGTGTGTGTGTGTGTGTGTATATATATATATATATACATATACATATACATATACATATGTATATAAATATATGTGTACGTTTGTGTATATATATATGTGTGTGTATGCGTGGAGAGAGAGAGAAAGGGTGAAGCACATTCAGATATCTGTATATATATAGAATTAAGTGTGTGTGTGTGTGTGTGTTTGTGTTTTACATATAGGGGCCTACATCTTACCACCGATTTTCATGAAACTTTACAGGCTCATAGAATAGTCATCGGGGGGTGTTTTCTATGTATCAGTGTATCGTTTTTTTTCTATTCCGGGGTCATTCTGCAGATAAAAATCGATAGGGGGGGGGGGTCACCATTTGTTAGGTATCGAAAAATATGATGTTTAGCTCTAGCTCCCACATTTTGCCACCGATTTCATTGAAATTTTAAAGCAAAATAGAATTGATCATTGTACATCCTGTAATGTCTTTATACTTTGCATTTGTTGTTCAGGGACGGCGTGGCAGCCGCTTAAATATTCAAAAATACAACTTTTAGACTTAAATTTCCACTTTTATCGGCTCTAGCTCCCACATTAATCAACCGACTTTGTTCAAATTTTACACTACGCTAGATCTGATTATTTCACGTCTTAAATTGGCTTTACATTTTGGATTTTTTATTCAGGAACGGCGTGGCAGGCGCTTAAATATTCGAAAATATCACCTTTTCGTTGAAATTTCCGCCTTTTTGGCTCTCGCTCCCACATTTTTCAACCGATTTCGTTCAAATTCGAAACTTCGGCTCCACCTCACACATAAATCAATGTATTTGTTTCAACTTTTATACTACGATAGAACCTATCATTGCACATCTTATAGATGGTCAAAAGCAAAACGATGGCCACTGACGTCGTCTGAGCTTTTAGTTGTGTATTTGAGAGTTCATCAGTTTCCAATCAAGTAGCGTGAGGAAATTTGGCTTAGTGTTAGAGGTCATTACCTCCCTCCCCCAGCATGCCCCTTCGTCAGTCACCCGCGTTTCTCAGTGATAGAGGTCATCACCATCCTCCCTCGCATGGCCTGTGTGCGGCCATAGATGAGTCATCGAGAAGCAGCCGCTAAGATCAACACCTTTTCATCAAAGCAGATATTATTTTATTTACCCAGGTAACGCTGGGTACTGCTGCTAGTATGATATTTATATTGACACATACATACACAAACAAACACAAAAAACAGGGAAATACAAAACTATACACTGAGAAAGAAAAACAATAAACACACACGAGCTCAGATATACACACACGCACATTTACATAAGTACATGAGCATATACATGCACACATACGCATATACACTCTCACACATACACATATATACGCACACATACACTCACAACCATACATGCATAAATACGGACACAATCTTTTCATTAATTCAAAAATAATAAGTACACAATTATTGAAATAAATCTTACGCAAATAGCAAAGATAGAAGCAATTAAAAAGCACAAGATCTATACAATATCGTTTTCAATATCAAAGAAGAACAAAATAACATTAACAACAAAGCTTGTTTGGGAAGCCTGTTTGTGGTTCCAACATCTGCTAGAAATATTAGGCAGATCTTATTGATATAACACCATGTTTTTCCTTTCTGTGTCATGGAAGGTGATTTTCTTGAAATGTGCTACTCCCGTGTCATGGATTTTTCGGGGTTGAATATATAAAAGGTTTCGCGAAGACAGGATTTTCTAGAATGTGTGTCTAAGGGCTATACCCCTACGACTCTCCCAAAAATAAGTTGGCGTAGAAGATAGATAGATAGATAGATAGATAGATAGATATATTTCTTTATTAGCCACAGGGGCACACAAGAAGGGGACAAATACAAAGGGGGTAGTTTACATACAATAAAAACGTGTAAAATGTTATCACAAATGGAATTTAAAAAGTTAGTCGATTTTCCCCAATAGAGGGAGACAGTTTATATGGGTAACACATACCCCCGAAAAAAAATGTGCAACCCTCATCTCCAGGAGTACGAAGAGTTTGTACTCCTTTCCTCTCCTCCTTCTTTTCCTCAACCTACAGGCTGATATAGAGAGAAGGCCCATTCACTCCACTTTCACCCACCTTTCATAAAACTTGCTGGGGTACAGCATCTCTCTCTCCATCCTGATTCTTCTTCCAAAGTAGTATTTGAAAAAAAGAATCAGTTGTTGGCCGGAGAGAAAGGTGTCTGACCTCAGCCCTTTCAACCTTGTCCACCATACAACCTCTTTCGCCATAGCTATCACACAAAGGAAAACCGCCACTCCTTTCTTTTTGAAGGAGGGTGGCGGTTTGATCATGACAATGGACTCGGTGGTCAACTGGATTGGTCCCACCCGCGACAATAGTCGTTCTACATAGCCCCACAGGTCAGTGACGCCCGGGCAGTGCATGAATGCGTGCGCGACGGTTTCTTCGTCTCGCACGCACCCCGGACAGATCTTTTTTGCAGGGTCCCTGCCCGGGCGCCCATGTCTGTAGAGCTTGTCTCGAACTGGTAGAGCTCCTCGGTAGCACTGCCAGGCCAGGGACTTTTGGAAGTTGTCCATCGGTCCCGGGCGGAAAGTCCTACCGAACAGACTGGCCAGTTCATCTTCCTCTACGCCTAGAGTTTCACCGAGCGCGTCGTCGCACTTGCAGCGGACCAACCCTCTATAGAATGACGAAGTAGAGTCTCCACTGATTGCCGGGTCCGCCTGCCAGAGGGCTGTGAGCGCCTGAGCACATTCGATGTGCTAGTCGCCCATTTTCCTCGGTCTTTGCTTGACCCAGGACTGCAGCTCGGTCAGCGAGACGAGTCGTGGGAAGGCTCGCCTCACGAACGGGGCCCACACCGGTTGTCAGGTGAGGAATACGTAGAGATGCCGCAGCCTGAGCGCGTGTTTGCGCATCGTCAACCACGGCATCCCCAGCCCTCCGTTAGAAGGGTGTTGGCAGCAGATGGATCTTCTCACCAAAGGAGCCCGCCTCTTCCAAAGGAATCAGAAGAGCGCGCGCTCCATTTTGGCGAGCGTTTTGGCTGGACAAGGAACGACGGTCAAGCGGTAGTAGATGGCGGACGCTATAAAAGTGTTCGCCACCTCCGCTCGACCTTTCAAGGATAGTTTGCACTCGGCCCACTTCTGGGTGAGTGCAAACACCTTGGCCGTCACTTCGTTCCAGTTCTTCTCCACCTGGAGGTCCGGACCAAACCAGACCCCGAGCAGCTTTACCGGTCCTTCCGTCCAGCGTCCGACGACGCCATCGGAAAGCATCGGTCTGCCTCTCCACGATCCGAGTTGCAAACCGATGGACTTGTCCCGGATCAGCTTCGCTCCTGTGAGACTTTCGTATTCCTTCAGTAAGGTGCCGACTTCCTCGATTTGCGAGGCGCTCGACACCATTACTGTCACGTCGTCAGCGTAGGCCGACGCCGCTTTCCGCAGTCCCAGTTCCAGAGGGATGCCCTGCAATAGCTCCAGCTTCCGCAGTAGTGGCTCGAGAGTCAGTACGTACAGAAGGGAGGAGAGAGTGCATCCCTGTCGAATGGATCGCGTAATATGGAACGGCTCCGAGAGGTAGCCGTTCACCTTGACTCTTGAGCAGATGTTGCTGTTGTGCATTGCAGCAATCCAGCCCCTGAACACGGGTCCGAAGCCTGCCGCCTCGAGCACCGCATCCAGGTAACGATGGTCAACCCTATCGAAAGCCTTAGACTGATCCAAGTTGATCAGGGCCCCACCGAAGCCGGGTTTACACCCTACCCTCTCTATGATGTATCGCATGAGGTGGAGGTTGTCGTGTATGGACCTGGTCGGGATTGCGCATGTCTGCGCTTCTCCCGCCAGGTTCTCGACGACAAGCGCCAGTCTCTTTGCCAACACCTTGGCCAAAATCTGTAACTCTGTGTTTAGCAGAGTTATGGGCCGGAAGTTGCCTATGTCATCCCCCTTATTCTTGTCCTTCCTGATTAGTGTGACCACGCCCCCGGTTACAGAACTGGGAATTCTCCCGTCCTGTTGCCAGTTGCAGTAGACCGCTTCCAGGAGACCGGAGAATAAGTCCGGCATTGCTACGTAAAATTCGTAGGGTAGACCGTCGAGACCTGGAGATTTGCGTTTGCCGCATTGGCTCAGCGCGTCCCCTATCTCAGTGGCTGAAATCGGCTTTTCGCAGAACTTTGCCTCGCTGTCCGAGAGTCGCGGTAGGCCGTCGAGGTATGGACCGAAATCCATAGCCTCTCCCGGCGCGCCGCTCCCCCCGAACAGCCGAGCAAAGTGCCGCTGAAAAGCCGCACACATCTGCCTCGGCTCACGTATCACGCGTCCGTTTTGGTCCTTCAAAGACCGAATCGTGGACTTGTTGCCACTTTTTGCCTCCGTCACTCGGGCCCAGCTAACAGCTTTGGCTCCCTCGTTTCCCAGAGCACGTATTTTGCTTCTGACAACGCAGCCCTCGTGCTTTGCGTCGAAGAACTGGTCCAAGGCCGTTCTCGTCGCTAGCACGCTGGCTACGTTGCCACTTCTAATTGCCTCTTCTACTTTATCTACCAGTTCCTTCTCGGTTCTATTTCTATCTAACGCTAATTCTTTACTAAAAACTATCGAGTCTAATCTAACTGCCCTCTTGAGAGAGTACCACCATCTGTTGTTGACAATGGCCCCTGTCAAGTGCTGTTTAACTAAAGTGCTAATCCGTCTACTGTAGGCTTTGCTTGTCGGTAACGACAAGTTCAGCTTCCAGTAGCCGGGTCCTTGTCTATGGGTTCTATCAAGGTTGGCCATGCAGGTCTCTAGTTTGTGATCTGAATAGGCAACCATGAACATTTGTGGACAGCTTAACATGTCCCTATCCTTATTTCTAACTAGAACACTATCTAGGTACGATCTAGATGTTCCGCTACGATTACTCCACGTCCACAGTGGCGCAGTCGGAAAATCTAGTCGATATCTATCGGCCAGGTCAAATCGGTCGATTAACTGTTTGAGGCTGTTACACCCCCCTTTATCGGGACATGCTCCCACATAGTCCCAACGTGCATCTAGGATTCCATTCCAGTCCCCCACTAAAAGCAAGGAGCGGGACGTTCCCAGAAAAGTCTCTAGACGTTTGAAGAAGTCTGGCCGCGGTGTCCCGGATGGGGCATATGCGGCCACCAGCCTGAAGGCTCCACCTTCACTACCGTCAACGTCTAGGACCACCAGTCGACCCTCCGGGTCCAGATGTACTGTCTGTGTTACGAGGCCCAGGTGTTTCCGCAGCAAAACGGCAACTCCTCCCCCACCCCCCGGTTGACAGAGAGATGCGTAGATCTCAAAGTCATCAAAGATGGGGGCCAGCTGTCGCTCGCCGTGGATCCTGGACTCGCAAATGGTTACCACATCCATACTGTGCGACCTGAGGTCGTTTAAGAGTTTGCCCTGTTTCCAGGGCATCCCCAGGCCGCGTACGTTCACACATCCAACTCTTATATTGGCCATGTTGGTGCTGAAAAGTTAAAAGAGGAAAAGAGATCACTCACCCTTCGCCTCCTGGGGACCAGGCCGCACGATTTCCATGGGGGTGTTGGAGGGGTTGTCTGGATGGGTGGTGGTTTCCGGCGGGGTGGGGATGCAGATGTTTGGTGGGGTGGGGTCTGGTGGGATGGGGGTGTCTGGGGTGGGAAGGCATTTGAGAAGGACGCGGTTGAGTGGTTTCACGCAGGAATTCCCCACATCCTTCTCAAATGTTTCTTTTAGGGACCTATAAATTTGTATAGGGACCCTAATCAGTTTTAGGTTCAGTTTTTTGCTATTTTTAATAGAGTGGGCGAAAGTTTTCCCTTCGGTGAAAACCGAAGGGTCGTTCGTGATGGTCTCCATTAGTGTTTTGTTTTCAGTGTTTATGTAAGTGTAAGTGTAATTTTCTTGTGTTGTGTTTGTTTTTGTCTGTAGTTCTTGTGTGTGCTTTCGTTTTGTTGTAGGTATTTTGTTTTCAGGAGGTGGGGGTTTTGTTTGTGATATTTTTGTTGTTTGTGTTGGTGGTTGTATGTTTGTGGTAGTGTTTGCTGGTTTTTTGCTTTTGTGATGTCTTTTCTTTCTTTTCGAGCGATGGGGTTCTCCCTCGTCTTCACTGGGTGATGGCCAGATAGCCTCATCTGTTGTATCGTCTGTGTGATTGGGGAAGGGTATGTCTTGGGGAGCTGTTGTGTCTGTATGTGATTTTGCAGTGGTTTTAGGTGGAGTGGGGTTGGGTGGGACTGTGTTTGTTGTGGTTATTTTTGTGTGTTGGTGTTGTTGTTGTTGTGGTGGTGTTGGTGGTTGTGTTGTTTTGATGGGTGTCGGCAGAAGAGCCTTTTTTTGGTTCATTAGTTTAGGACAGGAAGCCCTCAGGTGACCCCTGCTAAAGCAATGGTAACATGAAGGCCGCCTACCCTCAACCGAAAGGTTTATGTAGGTGAGTCCGTCCAGGAGTACACGCTGTGGGATCATAGCTATTCGCTCTGGGCTCATTTGCACCAGAACTTCAATGCTAGTCCCATTGAATACATCTCTGGGGGCCTTTCCTACTGACAGTATTCTGTCTTCATCAAAATTGATGAAGCCGCACAGTATCCACCATATGTTCACCTTTGGTGTGACACTTGTGATTCTGATCTTTTGTGTCCTTTTTCCCATGTATGTAGGGAAAAAGGTGTACAGGTTGGATACAATTGGCGACACAGAGTAATTTTGGGCCGTCAATTGATCCTTCATGAGTACCGAAATACTCCCCAAAAATTTGCTTCTTTGAATGAATGCAATATCATTCATTGAATTTTTGAAAACCAGTTCAATTTCTTTCTGTGACAATTGGACTGGTTTTCGGGTAGAATTGGAAACTGTCCTAAAAACTATCGTTTTGAGAGCAGTTTCCTTGCGAATTTCTACCGGAGAATTGATGCTGAAAGCACCATTTTTTTTCGAAGGTGACATATCTCTTAGCGTCCTTTAAAAGTTGTTCAGCATTTGTTATGTCGAGATATTTCAATTGTTCTTTCTTTTGAACTTTCTCTGCAAAGGAGATTTTTGGTTTCTTTGTGGAATCCGTATTGGTGGTGTTGTCATTATTGTTGTTATTGTTGTTGTTATTCTTGTTGCCACCGATGTTGGTATCATCCGTATTTTCCTTGGTGTTGTTGTTGTCTTTGATGCTGGTGTTATTGGCGTTGTCTTTATTTTTTTCTTTGTTGTTGTTATCATTGTTGCTTTTATCATCATTATTGGTTTTGCTGTTATTTCTGTTGTCATTGAACTGTTTGGTGTCATTTGTGTTGTTTGGATATGAATTCGTTTTTTATTTTCATTTTGTCTTTCCATCTCTATAGTATCTAGTGAAGAAGACGTTGTTGACTGCGAGCTTTGTAGTCTTACCGCCTCTCCACCACCATTATCGTTGGACGCAGCGTTCATAACGTAATCAAAATTTTACAATATTTTTTCCAAGATTCGATGGAGAAAAATTTTTTAAATGGATATTCCGCTCCTGTAGGGGGCGAAAATGAGTTGACCCAGCACCTGAAGGTCCAGACGGGTGGTCAAGTTACACAATGATATAAAATTTAACTAAAAACTCACGTTTTTTTCTTACATAAATTAACGGAAACTTCTCCGCGAAGTGACACACGTCTGATAGAGAGATAGACAGATAGATAGATAGATAGATAAATCGATAGATAGATAGATAAATCGATATATATATATAAATATAAATGAAGTAATGCCGTCGGAAAGGTCCATGAAAAAAGAGTGCTCTATGTAGGTTACAGAGCTTATTAGTTATGTAATAAACAACATAAGATGGTGGTACTGCTGCTAGTATGATATTTATATTGACACATACCAGTGGTTTCTTGAAAGCAAACAAATCTGCTTGCTTTCAAGAAACCACTGGTAAATGAAATAATTATCTTATGTTGTTTAATACATAACTCTCTCTCTCTCTCTATATATATATATATATATAACTTTCTTTTTATTTGCCACCAGGGCATCAAAGAGAGGACAAGTACAATGGGGGGGGGGGGCGTTTACATAAAATGGCGTCCTCAATAAGGAGGCGCAATAACAAAATATAAAAATATAAAATATAAAATATAACAAAAATAAATTGAAAAACAAAATCCTCAATAACGAGGAGGCGCCTTGGGGGTCGCACACACCCCCGAAAAAAGTGTGCAACCCTTCTCCTCAGGTGCAGAGAGAGAGGGTGCTCCCATGAACTTTCATCTTTATCACCTACAGTCTTATGTAGAGTGAAGGCCCATTCACACAAGCCATTCTCCCCACTTTCACCCATCTTTCATAAAAACGGCTGGGGTGCAGCACCTCTCTCTCCATCCTGATCCTTCTTCCGAAATGATATCGGAGGAAACGGACCAGTTGTTGGCCAGAGAGAAAGGTGTCTGACCTCAGCCCTTTCAGACGCGTCCACCATACAACCTCTTTCGCCATGGCTATTACGCACAGAAACACCGCCTCTCCTTCGTTTTTGAAGAGGGGAGGCGACTTGATCGTTACAATAGACTCGGTGGTCAACCGGATCGGTCCCACCCTTGACAGCAGTTGTTCGACATAACACCACAGATCGGCAATGCCCGAGCAGTGTACCAATGCGTGTGCAACGGTTTCCTCGTCGCACACGCGATAGATAGATGTATATATAGATAGATGTATATATATCTAAAGGTTAAAGCCTATCTTAAGCCAGAAGGCTCATTTGTCGGGTGCTTATCCCGGTTTCATGGCGTGAAGCGACTGAAAGTACAACACTTCCCCCTGGACAGGACGCCAGTCCATCGCAGGGTTAACCTTCCAGCTATATATATATATATATATATATATATATATATATATATATATATATATATATATACATATATATATATATATATATATATATATATATATATATATATATATATATATATATATATATATATACATACATACATATATATATATATATATATATATATATATATATATATATATATCAAGATAAGCAGAACAAGTAAAATTCAACCAATTTTTCAAAATAAATCAAAATTAATATGCAATTAAAATTAATCAAAATTAAAAAATATAATATAAATATTTACCTATTCAAATGGCCCTAACTGTACAGTTTCACGTTGCAAAACATTAGATATCACATGGATATTAATGGAAAAGCAAAGATCATCAGAGAAGCATTTTCCTTTCCTAGGGTTAAAAACCCCAGGAACGATAAAATATGTGACCTCACTCCAACTAATACAGGTCTGAAAAGTCGTGAAAGTGACCCATAAATACGTTGGTGTATAGTGAAGGCGGGAAATCGTAGACTTGTTGTCTATGATAGCTACCAAAAAAAATTTTTACCAGCTAGATAGAACGACAGGATTTTTCTCTACATAATTGGAGAATATTGAATAAGGTTAATATATATCTGAGGGTACAATGTACCCCCGGAAATATATAGGGTGTCTATGATTTAAGGTGGTTCTATGGTAATAATTTGATATACCAAAAGAACCACCTTAAATCATAGACACCCTATATATTTCCGGGGGTACATTGTACCCTCAGATATATATTAACCTTATTCTATATATATATATATATATATATCTATGTATATATATATATATATATATGTATGTATATATATATATATATATATATAGACAGCTCGTAGTATAGGGGAACGAATAAATGAACACTGGCGAGACCTCCAAGATAATAAAGAATCATCTGTGCTCTACCAACATGCTAAGATAGAACACAGGGGTAGATTAGAGAACATAGAAATAAAAATAGAATCCACACACAGAAAAGATGCAATGTTTAGGCAAATTACAGAGGCAGTAAGCATAAAAGAATTACAACCAAAATTAAATAGAAAATATGAGTGGAACAGCAACATCACAACTTACAATTAAGGACAAAATGAAAACACACACAGGACACAATGAAAACACACACACACATAGAACAAACAACCAACCAACAATAAATAAATAAATAAATAAACAAATAGATAAATGAACACAAACACACACAGACACCCGGATGTGGCGCATGCGCAAACTGAGCACACAACACACACACAGAAACAAAATGGCGTAGGATAGAAGAAAGGAAAGGCACAGAAACAAAGAAAGGAATCCCCAGTCACTGAAGATGTCACAGAGTGTGTGACGAAAGGACTATGACTATATATAAACAACTATCTGGTTGTGGAACCAACCAACCAACCAGAAATTTATAAGTTTGTAAATTTGTAAATTTATAAATTTATAAATATATAATAAATTGAAGTGAAAGCAACTGGTGCGTGTGTTTCTTATTGGCAACATGACCCTCCCAAAGTATAACAATATCGGTTTCAACACACGATTTCAGATATAGAATCTTGCTAAACAAATTCAGAAACGAAATATATATATATATATATATATATATATAGCGAGAGAGAGAGAGAAAGAGAGAGAGATTGACATATCTAACTTATCACTCTATTCATATGTCACTTTTCTTCTTCATGCCCATGATTTTAATGGGCCGCGTGCAACACAGGATACCTTCATCAAAAGATGTAATGTTAAACCTTAACTCTATGTTATATTCAGCAATTTGTAATACGAATAGTTCTTAGATTATTACTAACATGCTGTAAAATGTGTACATCGTTTTTCTTTCTATTTTGCTATTAATAATGCTTCCATATCCAATCCAACCATTAGTACTTTCTGTGATATTCTTTCTAAAGTCGTTTTTATCAACTAATACTTTCTATCTCGTTACTTATCGTGTTGTGTGTTGGTATGTTCTATATAGCTTTAAAAGAAAAAATAAGTAAAATCTTGAATAAGATTTTATCTTCAATATAATATGTATGAATGAAAAACGACTCCCTATATACACAAATATGCATCTATGCATATATGTATGTAAGTAGGTATATACAGACACACGAATGTATATATATATATATATATATATATATATATATATATATATATATATATATATATATATATATATATATATATATCTGTGTGTGTGTGTGTGTGTGTGTATACATATATATGTGTGTGTGTGTACACACACATCTATATATAAGTACTTACCACTTGTTATGATTCATGGAAAGCATACAGGTATAAGGATTATAGGTGCGTTTTCAATGTTACCTGCAATTGAATGTGAAATTAATATTGAAGCTGACTAAACAGGCAATTTCATAATATTTCTACTCCATTGTGCACTTAGCGCCCCTACATATTTTATCTGGAAAGTTCCTTTCTATTGAGAAGGCGTAGACTGCCTTTTTTATATCTTTCTCCGTCATTCTCTGTGACGCTAAACTCCGCCAGTTGCAGACTGCGCATTAACATGTGATATCTCTCTCCACAAAGTTCGATCACCAGAAGCAGAGTTTAAAGAGTAAAGATCAAGTCCAGTCCATGAATTGACATTGTCAAGCCATCGTTTTGGCTGCCGCCTCTGCTTGTCGTCCAATTAACACAGTCAAGACCATATAACACAACTGGTAGGATGCAAGTATCGAAGATCTTAGCCTTCAAATGATAGGAAACTCGTTTTGATGTTAGTACTTCCTTGTTCCTGTTGAAAGCTTCCCAACCTAGAGTGATGCGATACTGCACAACGACCATTCCATTGTTGTTGGATGCTAGTTTGTGACCGAGATATACTAACTCTGTAAAGTGAGCAGTTTGCTGGTTGTAGATTATAAGTTGAAGATTGGCATTGTTTTTTTCTCGGTCATTGATAATGTCCAAATGCAAAATGGATTTTGGCCGGAATAGAGAGAGATTGTAACCAGTGTCAACACAAGAGTTGAAGAAAACCTTATCACAAAAAATTCATTCCATTGTTCCAAAGATGTTTCCAATCCTTCCGCCCTACACTAGGATTCTAATTATAGGAACGTGAAATTATAAAGGCCAAACTGGACCTCAGACGGATTTCAACAAAACTCGCAGATAACCAGAAGAGATTCTGCATAACATCTTATCCAACGTTCCAGCGTTTTTGCTAATTCACCACCCGCATATACTGTGAAAAATATTCGTGGTATAGCCACAGCTTCAATACTAATTATCACTGGCATTTAAATGTTTATTCTTTCTTTCTTCTTCCCTTCTCTCTCTCTCTCTCTCTCTCTCTCTCTCTCTCTCTCTCTCTCTCTCTCTCTCTCTCTCTCTCTCTCTTTCTATCTCTCTTTATATAACCCCCCCCCCACACACACACACACAAACATATGTATATATATATATATATATATATATATATATATATATATAGAGAGAGAGAGAGAGAGAGCGATAGAGAGAGATTTAGAGAGAGATTTAGAGAGATTTAGAGAGATTGAGAGAGAGAGAGAGAGAGAGAGAGAGAGAGAGAGAGAGAGAGAGAGAGAGAGAGAAAATTAAGGATGGAAGGAAATATATATATATATATATATATATATATGTATATGCATACATGTATATACGTGAGGAACTTAGCTTCTTTGCGCATAGTAAAAAGACAGATTTATTATGCCTGAAATGTCTCCGTGTTAACTTCAACGAGTAAAACTTGGGGTATAACAACAATACCAGCAACGGCAAAAACAAAAGAAAAAACTACAACGTTTACCAGGGAAGGTGGCTGACTATAGTTTATCCCATTGCAGGTCCTCACTGGCTCGTGTTATCGATGTGAGTGCCGCTAATATTGAATAGCAGTAGGTGGCTAACTTCATAAGACAAGTAGGTGTAGAAGCAATACTAATAAGATGGAATTCTGAAGAGGGAGCTTTGGGTAAATGTTTAGCGCAGACATTTAGAGGTGATACGGTGTAGGCAACAACGTGAATTGGTTGGAAAACGAATTTAACTAGCAGCCGGCAGCTAATTGGCAGGGTCGAACAAAATACTTTGCGGTATTTGTTTTGGCATTTTATGTTCTGATTTTAAATCCCACTATGATTAACTTTAACTTGTATCTACCTGTGTCCGATAAAATCTTGTAGCAGCCCCAAATAAATGGATTATTAGGATTGGCAATGCGTTGGCCAAAATATTTTACGATATTGACACCGGGCTTTAACGCCCTGCGTTCAAATGTACTCGCGAACAACTTCGACTTTCATTCTTATTGGTCGATAAGATAAAGTAGAAATTGGACGTAGTGAATTGTTCAGATTGATAGAGGTATAAGTGGAATTCGTGTAACATCTTTACATTTTGAGTTCAAATACCGTCAATGTCATCTTCACTATTCAGAGTTCTGGGTCGATAAAATAACGTACCAATACAATATATTTTGAGGTGATCCCTCAGACTCTTCACGTCTTCGGTGCCCATGTAGGCGTCGGAGAATTGTGTATTGTAAGAAAGAAATAGCCGAAGGAAGGTCACGGAATCCACTTCATAATTTTCTCTGTAAGACCTTAATGACAAATCCATAGGACTTGACAAAAAAGTCATCAGGAGTCCTTTGCAGACTAATGGTTAAAAGAATGTAGCATGGGTAACGGGTGAGAAGGTGAGTGTATGGGGTGTAATAGGGTAGATTCTAGAATCCGTTCCAGGAGGAGAGACGCCATTAATCTTAACTGCAGTGCAGAAGTGTCTGCGAGGAGAAACAGCATGTCTGTGAATTTAGTTTAGATTAGTTAGTGTCTTGCTTGGTGAAAGTATATTTCACAATCAGTTGGATAATCCCTACTACTACTACTACTACTACTACTACTACTACTACTACTAGAAAAGTAATCACATATTAAAATAAACCACAGAACAACTACGAAGGTAACCACACAACAATAACAACATAAAAATAGCCCCAAATTTAACTACATAACAATAATGACCCTATAACAAAAACCACACAACAATGACACCATTACAATAAACACAATATTAACTTCACAACAATATTGACACCATAACAATAACCACAATATCAACTTCACAACTATAATGACACCATCACAATAACCACAATATCAACTTCACAACAATGACACCATAACAATAACCATAATATCAACTTCACAACAATGACACCATAACAATAACCACAATATCAACTTCACAACTATAATGACACCATCACAATAACCACAATATTAACCACACAACAATGACACCATAACAATAACGGCAAAAAGAATTTCAAAACAATAACGAAAACATAACATTAACCCCAAAACTACAGAACAATAACAGTCTGGTGTCCTTGGCCCTGGGCTACCTCCCTACTCACCACCATAGGCGCTAAGCTAGCTAGCCGCAGGTGTGAACCTCGCAAGATGGAATGGCCCTTCCAGCGCATCTCCCTTACCATCCTCCAGGGAAACGCCTTCTCCATTCTGTCCGCCGGGGCCGCGGGGCGGCCAGCACGTGGTACCCCATTTGCTCATAATACAGAGAGATGGGGAGGGCGAGAGAGATGGAGTCGATGACAGTGGGAGTTCGGTTCATCCGTGTTCGGACACATTTATCATTTCTATGTTGGTGTTGATAATTAGTCCGTAATAAGATTACTATCGTATTTTACCGTTAAAATGTTTCCTATACCGGTGCAAATCTTCTTATAAAGAAGAATTTAGTTTAAACTTGAATTATTACGAAATTATCAATCCACTTTTTCATTATGAAGTAATACAAACTTGGAAAAAATAGTGTGTACGATAATTTGTTATTTCTAATAACAGAATGAAAATACTACGGCTACAAAAGAAACTCCAATAGTACTATCACCACTCCAATTACAGGAATATGGCTATTACACCTTCCAATCTCGATCGTACGTGGACCTGCTAGATCATATGGTGCTAACTAAAGAAGCATATATATATTTCATAGTGTAGTTTTTGGTTGTACACAATATATAACGTCTGCTCTATCAGGTGACTATCCCAGGGCTATAGAACAACAACTGCAACAGCAATACGACAAAGCCAAACCAATTGTAATACCATGAGCTAATGACGGAGATTCTACATAGTCGCTCCACTTGTTAGATATAGCATCCATATCTCCCTCGCATTCCATACAGCTGTCTTAAAAAGGAGCATACTAGATAATATAGTCATAAATAATAGAGTCCTTAAACACAGGAAATTAACGGGGTGGTCACGGTAGGAATGCTAATGATCATAGGTTCCCATGGTTGTTGCTGCTCTGGTGCTCAGTAGCATCAACAAACAACAGCCAGAGTAAGAACCATTATCACCCCTTCCCTTCAATACAATCATCCCCATCATCACTATCAGTGTTAATAACTGTTTCTACTTTTGGCACAAGGCTAGCCATTAACCCAGTGTATTACTGGTACATTATTTTATTTTATCAAGCCCGTGAGGATGAAAGACAAAGTTAACCTCGGCGGATTTTGAACTCAGACTGTAAAGGGTCGTGCCTCTATGCTACAAAGCATTGCATCCGACCCTCTACCGATACTGCCAATCCATCGCCCTATCAGTGTTAATGATTTCTACTATAGACACAAAGCCAGCAACTTTTAAGGAAGGAAAGTCGATTAAATTGACCCCAGTGCATTACTGGTATTTTATTTTATCGACCCCGTAAGGATGAAAGGCAAATCTAACCTCGGTGGGATTTGAACTGGGAACGTAAAGTGCCGTAACTCTAAGCTGCAGAGCATGGTGTCTAACACTCTACTGATACTGTCAATCAACCGCCTTGCTATCAGTGTTAATAACAAAAGCAACATTGCTACTGCTTCCGTCATCACCACCACCACCAGCAACATCCCCCCCCCCCACACACACACACAATCCCACCGCCACCTCCACCACTACCACCACCATTAACATCAACACCAACAAACTCACCACCACCACCATTATGAACAACAACAACACAACCGCCACCAGAACCACCTGCGCTTCCGCCACAAATACAACACCCATTACAACAACAATCACCACCAACACAACCACGACTACTACCAACAACAACAACAACACAAACACCACCACAACCAACTGCACCTCCGCCACCAACACGTTACCAATTACAACAACCATCACCACCAACACAACCACCACTATTACCAACAGCAACAACAACAACACAAACACCACCACAACCAACTGCACCTCCGCCACCAACACGTTACCAATTACAACAACCATCACCACCAACACAACCACCACCACAATCACTACCACAACCACTACCACCTCCGCCACCAACACGTTACCAATTACAATAACCATCACCACCAACACAACCACCACCACAATCACTACCACAACCGCTACCACCTCCGCCACCAACACGTTACCAATTACAATAACCATCACCACCAACACAACCACCACCACAATCACTACCACAACCACTACCACCTCCGCCACCAACACGTTACTAATTACAACTACCATCACCACCAACACAACCACCACCACAATCACTACCACAACCACTACCACCTCCGCCACCAACACGTTACTAATTACAACAACCATCACCACCAACACAACCACCACCACAATCACTACCACAACCACTACCACCTCCGCCACCAACACGTTACTAATTACAACAACCATCACCACCAACACAACCACCACCACAATCACTACCACAACCACTACCACCTCCGCCACCAACAATAAAAACATTAACACCGCCATAGCCAGCACCACAACTAGCACCGCTTTCGTTACAAATAAACTACCAAAAATACTGCCACCAACGCCACCACCAAGACCAACACCGCCAACATCACCAC
>OZ024741.1:343822136-343834636 GCA_964016885.1 Eledone cirrhosa
GTATTGGAAGATTATGGGTAAAAATATATAATAAAAATCACTAAGGAGGTGGATAACATTTTGAACCATATTACAAATATAGTCCAAAGCAAAAAACTAGAGCTAAACAAAGGTGGTTATATAGAGCAGGAATTATAGTACTATATGTAATACAATATAATATAATATAATATACTTGTAACAATATTAAAATTAAAATTAAAATTAAAAGACACAATATACATATGTATATATATACACACACGTACGCACATATACATAGACATCAATACACATTTCCATCATTAACAGCACAAATTAAACCTTATTAAGAGTTTAAATATAAATAAGCATAATAGGAATAAAAATAAAAATACAAAATAATACGTTTATATAATATACAGTATAACATGAAGTAATGAAATGATTAAAAGTAAAACATATAATATATAATAAACTATATAATTATATAATATATAATATAATATAATAGATAATCTCCGGTTAATTTATACAAACAATATAGATGTTACAATAACACGATAATAATAATATAATAATATATAATGGCATGTAAGTTAACAAATCAATTCATATAGAGTTACTGAGCAGGTGAGAAAAAAATATATATTGTACAAATCAAAATTATGATGGTACAAAAATATAAACATCTTACGGAATATATAAAATATAACATATCATAATGGTATATAAAATCATCAGTAAGTTACAAAGATCAATATTACATTTACAAAGAGTTGAATAACAACTTCAATATAAAATAATGAACATAATATAATATATAATTACTTATAATTACAAGGTTGGTAAACAGACACATATGTGAATGAGTGAATAAGGGCCAGACAGAAGATATTATGCACAGTAGTATTAATAAATAAATAAATAAAATCGACCGGAAATCAAAAAACAAAAACAAAAGTTTTTACTTAGGTCTCACATGCAGTTAAGTAAAAACTGAGGAAACAACCCGGATAAATGACTAGAAAACCCTATTTGATAAATTAATATTGAAAATATTGAAAATACTTAATAAGGCAATACAATATTAGCTATGGTTTAAGTAATCAAAATTCCTAAACATTAAGATATCAACTATAAAAATATATATAAAGGAATGAAATATTCTACATAACGTTATCTAATAAACTGACTTAAGCAGAATTATGGTAGGCTAATGTGGACAGAAAAAAAGAAATGTATGAGGATACAAAGGAGCATAAAATCATAATCAATATACTTATTATATAATAGAAAGGAGCATACAAAAGGGGATTAAATATAATCATAATATATTTGAAGGGGTTAACAATAAGTTTATGTGTGCGTGGGAGGGGGGGGGGGTAGTTATCCAAAGAAGAATCCAAATAAAATAAAATAAAATAAAATAAAATAAAATGAAATAAAATAATATAAAATATATAATCAGATATATACTCATAAGGTGTTAATAGTGAAAATTTAATGTGTAAGAAGATAGATATGGTATATTAGCCAAAAGATTATGAGAGCTAGAATAAAAAGTTGTCAAAAACCAATGATAATAATGATGATAATAATGGTGGTAAACAAAATGAAGCTAAACAAAATATATCAGCTAATGGATACAATTTACACTACGAGAACCTTTAGGTTTATAATAAAAGTAAGAATTAGAAATAGCGTGGGGACAAGAAGAGAATATCTCAGACTTTCTATTAAGTAAGTATTCACTAGAGAAAATTATAGAGTGTGTCTCAAGGATACAGAGATTACAAAAAAAGGTTATTAGAGCGTGCTACTAAACGCCAATTAAGGCTATATGGTATATTAGCCCCCTTAAGATCCCAGATATAGTGTGCTAAAGAAGTAGAATTCTTAAACTTAACATGTTTGAAATTAGAGATATGAGAATTAAACCTAGTCTTAAAAGTGTTAGATGTAGAGCCTATATATGTTCTATTAGAGGAATTAGTTATAACTACGCAAGCATAAACTATGTTCTTAGAGAGGCAGTTACCGTTTAAAGGGCAGTTAGCACTCACTCTACAGTTACACGTCCGGGTGCTATTGATTTGCTGAAGTAGTGATGCATTACGCGTAGGATTAGTATTAGATAAGGTCTGCTCTGGTGGTAAGGCATTTGCAGATCTGTTCTGACTAGTAGTATGTAGAGAGGAGTATCCATCCCTAATTTTCCTATTGTTAGTGCTAGCTAAATGAGAACTAATATTAGGGGTGGTAGAGAATGAAAGTTTAATTACATTTTTATTAAAAATACTATGGTATTTATGAGAAGGGGGGAAATTTTTCTCTAAGATAGAAAAGAAAGACCTAGGGATATTAGTTAATACTTCCTGATTATATGGCGGGTTAAAATAAGTATTTAGTCTCCTTCAATTTTTATCCTTTCCGACTCTACCATTATCCAATATCCCATTATTAAGACCAGGGTTACTACAAGGATTAGTTAAAACCACATTATTAGAATCAGCCGAAATTCCATTAAGTCTCTTTCTGTTTCTACCCTTAGTATATATGCTGCTGTCTGGAATCCTATCAAAAGGATTAGGGCCAATAATAGGATCAGTAGAAACAACATTATTAGAATTAGATCTAGCAAAAGCATCACCAATGAGTGAGCGCTCAGAGGGTTCGACATGATTCCTAGAGGTATTAGATTCCCTATTACGAGTCCGGTGGGTTAACTTATTGATGGGTTCAGATACACCTATGTAATTTCTACGATTATTATGCTTCCTACTCCCATATTATGGGATATTATGTTATTATTATTATAAGTAAGCGGAGACTTTCTAAGGTTACTATTATTATAATGTATTTTACCAGAGTAACCGGAATTAGCTAGGGCATTATTATAGTACTCCGCATGGTCATTAAATGTTCCTACGTCCTTAGGGAGTGTGGAAATCCTATTAGATACACCCTTAATTATAGAGCTTATCATAGATTTGGGGTGGTTAGAATTGGGACTAACATAAGAAAGTATTTCATTAGGCTTATGGAAGGGTTTAAAACTATTAGTGACCATATATATGTATATATATATATATATACATATATATATATATATTAAAGATTAAGCAAAGAATCTCTGCTTTCACCTTTAACGGGATCTTATGAAACTAAAAAAATCAATCTGTGAACGCAGAAGTAAATATTTCGAAAAACATTACACACACTATATATATACACACACTATATATACATATATACACACACACACACCGCGTCATAATGTCGTAATGCAGACAGGCAGACATACGGACAGATATTATAAGGGCGCAACGTTATATCTAAGTATCTATCTAAAAACAAAGACTAATAATTATATAGAGAGATCGTTAAATCGCCTAATGCGGTCCCTACGGCATCGAAAATTTGAAATATTTTTTTTCTCAAAACACTCACAGGACCATAAGTATTACATGTGTAAAGTTTGAAAACAATCGGTTGGAGTTTTAGGAGCTGACAGACAGACATACATTCTCTGGTTATATATATATATAAGTGATTGCAGATAGCTAAATGCTTAAGAAACTCACTTCGCAATCATTAAATCATTATGGCCCGTGTTTGATCCCATCACGTGGCCTCTTGGGCATGTATCATTTACTGAAACCTCGGGTCAACACATGCTTTATGAATGAAACTAGGTAGACGGGAAACGGTTCGGAAGCCCGCTCGCATTAAGATTCTGTGTATAACAATAGCGCTGTAATAAGACTACATTGAGAATCTATGTATAACAATATTCGAAAGCTACAATAAGTTTGTAATAAGGGGCAATTATGTGCAGGTTATATTGGAAATCTACATATAGCAATGCTAGAATGCTGCAATAAGGCTGCAATAAGGCTTCAATAAGGCTATATAGCAGATGTGAAGACTGCATTAAGGCTGCATTGAGTATCTATCTATATATATATATATTTGTAGGCTGCAATGAGGCTGCATTGAGATTCTATGTATGCAAATAAGACCTTTTATTGCCTTAAACCGTAAACGAAACTCACAGAAAATACTGTAAACCAACCGCTGACCTGCACATAACTTCCCCTAAACCAACCCCCGACCTGCCTTCTCATATTCCGAAAACCTTCACCGGAATGGAGAAGACAGACATTATCCAGCATACTTGAAGCCTGTAATAAGGTCAATGTGTGACAATGACCACCAAATTATCTCAAAGTTCAAACAAATCTAGGATTGTGTATTTAGAAGACTGCCTGTGAAATTTGATTTCATTCAGAGGGCATATATACCTTGTTACTAGGCTATTTTCTGTAGTGAAAATACGCCGTGTTCTAAAAACACACACTTTCGTTTCTAATTGCTTTTGATTTATAGTTTCTAAATATAAACGAAAGAGATGAGTCGGCACATTAATCTAAATGTTTGCACACTTACCCCGCATTTTTTTCGTTCAGTGGAGGCTTATAGGACATGTTATTAAATTGTTTTCTGTGGTCAGAAAATAGGGCTTGGTCTTCTAATTAAATTTTCAACTTCAAGATTATTAGACTCAAGACATTTTGAATATATATGTGATTAGAGGTTTTTGTTTTAAATTAGAATTTAACTCTAAATAACAGAAGTGTATACACACTCTCCACTGTTTCTCTGTACACTAGTTATACGCGTATTTTAAACATCGTTTCTTATTTCAGGAAAGATGTAACATAACTTATTATTTAATTCTCAAGCACAGCAAACTAGCATCTAATTTCGACCAATAGAAATGTCTCAGTTTTATTTTCATTATTAAAGGAAAATTAGGAGGAAAACATCAGGGATGTCATGATAAGACATGTTGAGTATGACATTATCCAAGAGTTGTATCTATAGAAATTTACCCTTCTAAAATACTGGGCATGGATGCAGAGTACACATTGTTCTATAGTTTTCGCAATTTACAAGTGACGTAGGTTTTTAGAGGCGAGTTAACTTATTTTATTGATTTACACACCTATCTCAAACATTTTAACGATGCGAAATAAACTTTAGTGAATATAACGTTTTAGCGAAGATAAATAAACTTATGAAGGCAGCTTTCAATGATACTTTTATCATTTTAAGCAGTAGAAAGATTGACTACAAAATATATTTTTGGTAGTTTTGAAAATCTTAGAAAATGCGACGTTTTTTTTTTGCCCGTCCTTAGGGTATTTTGCCCATGTTTTTTTAACCCCACTCAATTGCTATTATCTATAACAATTGACTGGGGCTACAGTTAATTTCTGCATTTGGGGTTCCTAAATTTTCTAAGTATATTTCTGGGAAGCTTATGCACGAAGACACGCTAGACGTTGCAAGGATTGGATATAGAGTAATGCATAATTTCCATGACATTTAAACAGGTAAGATTCTAATCATTAACATAAATTAATCGATATTATAGCTTGGATGTGTTTCCTTGCACGATACATTTGTACCATTACCAATTAAACCACATAGCAATCCTTAACCTTCTCGTTCGACCCGCTAAAAGTCGTCGTCACATCTCCAACAAATCATGCACTGTCATTTTATGAAAGGAGGTATATATATATCGGGCGATATGGTGTTTGCGATAGTATGACTGAAAAAATGTACTATATCGATTCTGCCAAACACATTCTAATGATTTCTAACTTGAGCGCATGGAAACAGATTTTGTGGGATTGTTTTTAATAAATTAATTTGCTGCTATTATTTAGCTGGTATGAGGGCGGTGGATTGGCAGTATCGGTAGAGTCGGACGCCATGCTTTGCAGCATAGAGTTACGGCCCTTTACGATCTGAGTTCAAATCCCGTCAAGGTTAGCTTTGCCTTTCATCCTTACGGGGTCGATAAAATAAAATACCAGTCACGCACTGGTGTCGATTTAATCGACTTTCCTCTCCCCCAAATTGTTGGCCTTGGGCCTAAATAAGAAACTATTATTTAACTGGTATGAGGGCGGTGGATTGGTAGTATCGGTAGAGGGGGGGACGCCATGCTTTGCAGCATAGAGTTATGGCGCTTTATCTATGAGTTCAAATCCCGACAAGGTTAACTTTGCATTTCATCCTTACTGGGTCGATAAAATAACATAAGGCACAAGTAAAGTACTGGGGTCGATTTAATCGACATTCCCCTCTCCCAAAATGTCTGGCGTTGTGCCTATATAAGAAACAATTATTTAGCTGGCATGTTTTCTATATATACAGTAAACGATGTATTTATAGAAAAGGGTGCAACACGTTTGAAGGTGCATCTGCTCAATTAGAACTAATTTGGCAGAAACAACAATAAAACCAACAATATAATTATTTATATATGTATATTTATTTAACTTATTACAAGTCTCTTGTTTTAATTATATGATTTTGTGTATTTGTATTTGTTTCCTTCAGGGAATTTATTTGATATGTACACTTATTTGTTTTTGTTACGTATTTATATATTTACTTCGTTGTTATTGATATTATTAAGACGAGCACTTACCTCTTCGGTGATGCCCTGATTAAGTTTTTCCAATTTCATTTGAAAAGGAAAATCAGGGTAGAGAGGGAAGTGCTCTCTTCCCAGCTTTTTGTTGAAAGATGGGTGAGAGAGGCAAGAATGGCCCGAGTGAGTGGACATACTCTGAGTATATGCCTGTTAATTGAAGGTGGAAAACTGGGAGAGGACAATTGCCCTGGTGGTCAGGGTCACCGTGGCTTTTTAATGGGCTTTCTCCACGATGGCCCTCGGAAATCTCCCCCCTATTGGGGAATTTTTTTCATTGTTCTATTATTACATCCTCTGTTTTTTTGTTTTTTTACACGCAGAAATGCCCTTTTGTACCGCCCTGTATTATCCCGTACTGTCCTTAGTGTCTACGTTGTGTAAACCCTCGTGGTTAATAAAGAAAGCATTCTTCTTCTTCTTCTTCTTATTATTATTATTATTATTATTATTATTATTATTATTGAATGCTATGGTTGACGGAGGCTCGGCTCTGTAAGGTACTGTAAATTTTGAACGCTATAACAATTGTAAATTGTTTAAAACTTATACCAACTTGTAGACAAAAACACCCTCCGCCTCGTGAGAGGGGTCTTTCTGCCCGTTATTGGGCCCTTCGGGGTTAAATAACTGCTTATTGGGGTTTTGTACCCAATATTTATTTTTAACAAAAAAACAACATGGCTACGAAAAAGAATTTGCATAGGTCACTCCCACTCATTCCGTCTTCTTTTTCCTCAATCGTCACTACAGCAGAGAGAAGATTGTCTCTCCCCCTCCCTTCTTTAAATGTGTCTATCTCCCTCCCTTCTCTTTCGCAAGCGACGAAAGAAAAAAAAAGTCTCGTGCAAAGCGTGCAAGGTTTCTCCACGACGACGACGACAGCGACGAAACAGGTGTGCGGGAAATACGAAAACCCAGTTCATTCGTCTGACGTCAGGAATAATAGCAGTAGCAGCCGTAATAACAACAGCAACAGTGACAATGAAAACAACAGTAGCAGCCGCAACAGCATCACCAGCAGCATAAACAACAACAGCATTAGCAGCAGCAACACCAACAACAACCACAGCAACAGCGGCGGAGGCAATAGTCGTAGTACCTGCAGCAACAACAAAAGTAACAGCAGCTCTGACGACAACAACAACAACAGCAGCAAAGAAAAATCAATCTCATTTGCAGGTATTGCGAAAAACTTGGAAACAATCCTCATAACAAATGAGGAATTAGAGGAAGCGAAGAAGATGGTGACAAAGACCGGACACCGAGCAATCTGCAAGGCAGCGGAAAAACTTTTCGAAATCCAACAGCACTGTACGGTCACGTACCGTACAGTAAGTACAAAATCCCGTAGGGTGGAAAGAGCCACAGAGGCTCAAATACAAAAAGCCTTGGGGTCTGTGTGGCAGCGGAAAACGCATATCACCCGAGGAAAAAAATATGCCACCGTAGACGTACTTTTTGCCACACCCCAGGAGGCAAAGGCCCCTATCCGTAGTGACCCTAAGGAGCGAGGAAATGGTGTTGGTGCCCTCCTACTGCGGGCAAAAAATTGTGAGGGTCAAACTGACCCACGTCCCCCCCGGGATGGCCCCTTCTTGGCTGGCCGCGTCTGTCCTCGTCGGAATCGAGGACAAAACAACTGTACTGCAAGTACAGACAAAAGTAAGAGAAGATTGGGTCAGCACCTCCATTGAGATGCTAATCCAAACCAACCAGGAGTGCATCGAAGCTATCCCGGATGTGATAGACTTCGATAACGGCACTCAACTGCCCATAAGTGTTGAAGGAAAACGCCCGAAATGCTTTCGCTGTGGATCGAAGACTCACCTCAGGGCCTTCTGCAACGAGAAGACCCTGAGAAAGGAGACACCCCCCTCCTTCCGAAACCGGCTCCACGGCTACCAGCAACAGGACAAGCGGCAACCAGGAACGATAGGTCCGTGGCACCCATACCCACGCCACGGAAATCAAAAACAGCAGTAGCAGTGGAAATATTAACAACAACAACAGCAATACCAAATGCAGCTGCAACAGAGACTCCAGTGCAAACATCACCAACAACAACAAGTGAAAGAGTGGTGCTGGTACCCCTCCCCGACCTCACAGAATCAGACATGGAGTGTGAGGTGGGAGAGAGATGGCAAAAGGTCGTAAGAAGGCACAAACGCAGAAGCAGCGCATCGTCGCCTTTGAAAAGGGAGGAAAGAAATGAGAAAAGGGTAAAGTCTACTGCAAAGAGACCCACAGCAGCAACACCACCAACACCATCACCACCCACACTAGCACCACCATCACCACCGGCGACAACCCCACCGCCAACAACACCTTCAACACCACCACCACAAGCACCAACATCGCAAACACAACAACAAAACACACACACCCAGCAACAACGACAAGAAAATAGCAGAACCACACCCCACCCCCAGAAAAACAAATGCACGGCAATAAATACACACAACAAGAAACTAATGACTTACATAATTGAACACACAGACATTTCACAACACGACTACATAATACCAGCACCAATCAAAACGCCAACTAACATAAGACTGATAAAAATAGCACAGAAACAATACACAAACATTAAAACGAAATTCCCCAACGCAGTTGGTGATTTCAGGGACCTAGGAGGAACTATCAATCGAAGAGTATATTCAGACATTCTCTTAGAAGAGCCGACGACCAGCCGAGGGGACGATTCAACGGTCCCTTCACCAGACGATCAAGTGAAAAGGGATGTAAAAACCATCCCTCCTCTACCAAAAGTACGGTAAGTGGTCTTTCCCATCTTTTCCACTCTATTTTAAACATGACCTCACTCAGAATAGGCAGCATAAATGCGCGTGGCTTGGGGTCGTCATGGAAGCAGGGTCACCTGCTCAACGACCTCAGGTCACTAAACATAGATGTAGTGGCCATCAGAGAGACCAGAATATCCGAAGCACGGGCCTTCGCACCGATCTTCGGCGGCTACGATGTGTACGCATCTCCCAGGCGTCCTGGATCGGGGGGAGGAGTTGCTGTGCTTTTTCGGAGAGGTTTGTATCTCGCCATACAGGCCATCTTCCTGGACCCAGAGGGTAAGCTGGTGGTGCTGGACGTGACCAGCGGAGATGGGCAAGCTTTCAGGCTAGTGGCCGTCTATGCCCCGACAGGAGAAGGGCGGCCTGATTTCTTCAAAGCCTTACTAAACTTAATGGACTCTATTCTAATCGCTATTTTCAGAGCAAACCACCACTTGTTGTTGACGATGGCCCCCGTCAACGCGCGCTTAACTAGTTCGCTAATCCGGTCTCTGTAGGCCTTGCGATCTGGTAAGGACGCGTTTAGCTTCCAGTAGCCGGATCCTCGTCTATGACGCCTATCTAAGTCAAGCACACAGATCACGAATTTGTGGTCCGTGTAGCTGACTATCTTGAATTGTGAACAGCCTATGCTAGACCTATCTATTTCCCTACAAACTACTCTATCTAGATATGATCTGGATGACCATATGCGATTTGTCCAAGTCCACATTGGCACATTTGGGATATTCCAATCGGTACCTGTCAGACAGTTCAAAACGCCTGAGCAGGTTGGTGAGGCTCTTGCACCCTCCTCCCCTATCCGCTAATCCCACTCTGTCCCAGCATGCATCTAAGATCCCGTTCCAGTCGCCCACTAACACTAAAGTGCGGGACGTTCCAAGAAAGGATTCCTGACGCCGGAAGAAATCAGGCCTTCCTGCTCCTGTCGGGGCATAGATGGCCACTAGCCTGAAAGCTTGCCCGTTTCCGCTGGTCACGTCCAGCACCACCAACTTACCTTCTGGATCCAGGAAGATGGCCTGTATGGCGAGATCCAAACGTCTCCGAAAAAGCAGAGCAACTCCACCCCCCGATCCAGGACGGCTGGGAGATGCGTACACATCGTAGCCGCCGAAGATCGGTGCGAAAGGCCGTGCTTCGGATATTCTGGTCTCTGTGATGGCCACTACATCTATGTTTAGTGATCCGAGTTCGTTGAGCAGGTGGCCCTGCTTCCATAACGACCCCAAGCCACACGCATTTATGCTGGCTATTCTGAGTGAGGTCATGTTGAAATGGAGTGGAAAAGATGGGAGAGACCACTTAACTTACTTTTCGTAGAGGAAGGATGGTTTCTCCATCACTTTTCACTTGATCGTCTGGTGAAGGGACCGTTGAATCGTCCCCTCGGCTGGTCATCGGCTCTTCTGTGAGTATATCCGAATATATTCTCCGGTTGAGTGTACCTCCTAGGTCTCTGAAATCACCAACTGCGTTGGGGAATTTCGTTTTAATGTTTGTGTACTGCTTCTGTGCTATTCTTACCAGTCTTATGTTCGTTGGTGTTTTGATTGGTGAAGCATTATGTAGTCGTGCTGTGAAATGTCTGTGTGTTCACTTATGTAAGTCATTAGTTTCTTGTTGTGTGTATTTATTGCTGTGCATTTGTTTTTCTGGGGATGGGATGTGGTTCTGCTATGTTCTTGTCGTTGTTGCAGGGTGTGTGTGTTTTGTTGTTGTGTTTGCGGTGTTGGTGCTTGTAGTGGTGGTGTTGAAGGTGTTGTTGTTTGCGGTGGGGTTGCCGCCGGTTGTGATGGTGATGCTAGTATGGGTGGTGACGGTGTTGGTGGTGTTGCTGCTGTAAGTCTCTTTGCAGTAACCTTTACCCTTTTTTCATTTTTTTCCTCCCTTTTCGAAGGCAACGATGCGCTGCTTCTGCGTTTGTGCCTTCTTGCGATCTTTTGCCATCCCTCTCCCACCTCACACTCCATGTCCGATTTTGTGAGGTCGGGGAGGTGTACCAGCTCCACTCTTTCACTTGTTGTTGTTGGTGATGTTTGCAGTGGAGTCTCTGTTGCAGTTGCAGTTGGTATTGCTGTTGTTGTTGTTAATACTTCCACTGCTGTTGCTGTTCTTGATTTCCGTGGCGTGGGTATGGGTTCCACGGACCTATCCTTCTGGTTGGCGCCTGTCCTGTTGCTGGTAGCAGTGGAGCCGGTTTCCGAAGGAGGGGGGTTTTCTCCTTTCTCAGGGTCTTCTCATTGCAGAAGGCCCTGAGGTGACTCTTCGATCCACAGCGAAAGAATTTCGGGCGTTTGCCCTCAACACTTATGCCGTTATCGAAGTCTATCACATCTGGGATAGCTTCGATGCACTCCTGGTTGGTTTGGATTAACATCTCAATGGAGGTGCCGACCCAATCTTCTCGTACTTTTTTATGTACTTGCAGTACAGTTGTTTTGTCCTCGATTCCGACGAGGACAGACGCGACCAGCCAAGTAGGGGCCATTCCGGAGGGGACGTGGGTCAGTTTGACTCTCACAATTTTTTGTCCGCAGTAGGAGGGCTCCAACACCATTTTCTCGCTCCTTAGGGTCACTAAGGATTGAGCCTTTGCCTCCTGGGTTGTGGCAAAAAGCACGGCCACGGTGGCATATTTCTTGCCTCGGGTGATATGCGTTTTCCGCTGCCACACAGACCCTAAGGCTTTTTGTATTTGAGCCTCTGTGGCTCTTTCAACCCTACGGGATTTTGTGCTTAGTGTACGGTACGTGACCGTACAGTGCTGTTGGGTTTCGAAAACCTTTTCGGCCGCTTTGCAGATTGCTCGGTGTCCGGTTTTCGTCACCATCTTCTTTGCTTCCTGTAATTCCTCATTTGTTATAAGGATGGTTTCCAGGTTCTTTGCGATACCTACAAACGAGATTGCTTTTTCTTTGATGTTGTTGTCGTCACAGCTGCTGTTACTTTTGTTGTTGCTGCTGGTACTACGACTGCCGCCGCCGCTGTTGCTGTGGCTGTTGTTGTTGTTGCTGCTGCTGCTGTTGTTGTTGTTGTTGTTGCTGCTAATGCTGTTGTTGTTTATGCTGCTGCTGACGCTGTTGCGGGTGCTACTATTGTTTTCCTTGTCACTGTTGTTGCTGTTATTACGGCTGTTATTACGGCTACTGCTATTATTCAAGACGTCAGACGAATGAAATGGATTTCCGTATTTATCGCACACATTTTTCGTC
>OZ024741.1:343839636-343854636 GCA_964016885.1 Eledone cirrhosa
TTTGGAAAAGGAGATATATTTTAATTATGTCTCATATAAAATAATACTACTGGTCTTCCGCAAAATACATATAGTTAAGACTCCAAACGTAAAATTGGGATTATACCAAGGTATATCCTAATGTTTGTTGAGTGAGATGGAAGCCAGTCAGAGTATAGCTTAAGGCTTTCTCTGTTAATGTATTGAATATATACATATGTATATATATATATATATATATATATATATATATATATATATATATATATATATATATATATATATTACTGTTCTATATTTTTGAGACGAGGAATTATTTACATTATATACATTGGACGGATAGGTGTCCTCATTTTGTTTTGTTGTTGAGTACAATTCTAGGCAGTGACCTGAAACAACGTTAATAATAACATCACTGGGACACCTGATGAAGGCTGGAGAGTACATCAGCCGAAAAGTTGTGTTAACAACAAAACGAGATGAGGACACCTATCCGTCCAATGTATATAATATATATATATATATATATATATATATATATATATATATATATATATATATATATATATATATAGTGGTGGAACACTGGAAGGTAATATCCGTAGTGGTAGAGCACTCAGTCCAAGGGACGAGTTAGTTAGAAGTGGTTACACAACAGTTAGTTCACCATAGCGAGAACAATTGTTTCACCTTCGCGGATCTTCAGCTCGGGATGTGTATGGTTATAGGAAGAGGAAGGACAACCGTACGAACGCGCATGCGCAGACACTCGGTCACTTCACACAGGCAATACTAGACTGCGTGCGGGAGGTGTAAGGGAGATAACTGCGAAAGTCCGAAAAGTTTTTAGGTTGAAAATAAAATAAAAAAAATAAAAAATAAAAGAACAAAGAATCAGTCCGGAGCCTTGTAGTTACGCAATAGATGTTTGGTGACGTGTGGACAACGTGTGAAAAATTCACTTCCCGTGTTTAGGCAATCACTATATATATATATATGTGTGTGTGTATGTATGGCAGATGATTGGGTGCTTATACGTGGGTGTTACCCTGTAAAGTCGTGATGAAAAGCCGGTTCAAGCAACTCCAAAACACTTCATGTCAGCAGTTGGTGATTAGGAGTGATGGAGTATCCATTTACTAATTAAAAGTTGTTAATTCGGTGTTACTTGACCATAATTGATTTATTGCATAATGGAAATTGTGTATCATGGTTATGCAGGTAACCTCATCAAATACACATACAATCATCAGATGCAGTTATGCAATCATAGGGATATGTTGCTAGTCATGTATTACCCTTCATGGTTCGCCATTACAATAACATCAAATTAGCGAACCTCTCCGAATCAAATCTGTTATCTATCCTCTAATTGAGTTTGCCCTAATCATGTAATCAATTAACACATTTTACAATCCGATCTTGATGAACTGGCCTATGTCTTGTATCATGATATGATGATATAAGTAGACCATTGAAATACGTATAGTGTTTTCGCAAATTAACACTTGAAAGAATGTTTCCTGTCCGACCTTCTGTTGTTTTGAAATGGTATTTAACTCCGTTCCGTTCCTGCAACATCCATGGGATATCACATGTACGATGGATGATTTGCATAACCTTGAGTGCTTTAATTTATAATTTATGTCATCAGGGTTTTCATTTTGTGTGTGTTTTCATTTTGTCCTTAATTGTAAGTTGTTTGTTCTATGTGTGTGTGTGTTTTCATTTTGTCCTTAATTGTAAGTTGTGATGTTGCTGTTCCACTCATATTTTCTATTTAATTTTGGTTTTAATTCTTTTATGCTTACTGCCTCTGTAATTTGCCTAAACATTGCGTCTTTTCACAAAATGAAAACACACACAGGACAAAATGAAAACACACACACACATAGAACAAACAACCAACCAACAATAAATAAATAAATAAATAAACAAATAGAAAAATGAACACAAACACACACAGACACCCGGATGTGGCGCATGCGCAAACTGAGCACACAACACACACACAGAAACAAAATGGCGTAGGATAGAAGAAAGGAAAGGCACAGAAACGAAGAAAGGAATCCCCAGTCACTGAAGAGGTTACAGAGTGTGTGACGAAAGGACTATGACTATATATAAACAACTATCTGGTTGTGGAACCAACCAACCAACCAGAAATTTATAAGTTTGTAAATTTGTAAATTTATAAATTTATAAATATATAATAAATTGAAGTGAAAGCAACTGGTGCGTGTGTTTCTTATTGGCAACACGACCTTCCCAAAGTATAACAATATATAACAATATATCTATATATATATATATATATATATATATATATATATATATATATATATATATATATAAACAATTAAGTTAAAAATGTACATCCACATATGTATACTGAAATACTAGTATGCATATGAATACACACACGTATACATATGTAGATGTACCAAGTCTTTCACTGGTTACTTTACTGTGAGTATCCAGCTATTCTGTATGTAAACACACAGACAAACCGATTTTTAGAGAAAAAGCATATAACGATATGTGCTTTTACGATTCTCCAGAAAGGCCGGTAGATAGGTAAATATTGCTGATGAGTTGTAACAACAACGAAACTAGTTCAATATTCCTTGTCTGGCTTTCTGGAGAATAGGGGAAAGGTGTTTCCTCAAAAACCAGTATGACTCTAAAAACCGGTTTGTCTGTGTGTTTACATACAGAATAGCTGGATACTCACAGTAAAGTAACCAGTGAAAGACTTGGTACATCTACATATGTATACGTGTGTGTATTCATATGCATACTAGTATTTCAGTATACATATGTGGATGTACATTTTTAACTTAATTGTTTAAGCGTCAGTCATACAAAAGTGAGTTACAAACGAAACGAAATTTAATTTCGTTTCGTTATTTGTTTTTATATATATATATATACATATATATATTCATGTATGTGCATACATACATTTAATTGATTGACCTCCCTTGCCGTTAATATTAGGTTTCTGCGTGTACATGTATCTTAGGAGGGCAACAATGACCGATGAAAACCATTGCTACTAGAATAATCAAAAGAACACACGGGTCGCAATGGCTGAGTTGTCTTCGTGTTATTAAACCTGTGGAATCTAACATTACTTATAGTAGAAAGGGAAATTAAATCTCAGAGAAAACTCTAAGGCAGATAAATCAATCGATCAATATAAATATATATGTAACTTTGATAGGTTTCGACCAGTATTGACTCAGGCCATGTCTAACTCAACAGCACCACATGGCGAAGTCTTACAAATCAGTGTTTGGGCACCATGGCCCTCTTGAGCAGAGAGTTATTGTTTACGGAGGCATATCCGGGTGTAGGAGGCTTATCCCGAATTTCCTGAAGGAATTTGTCCAAAGACTTCCTGAACCTGATGGGTCTGTTTCTACTTTGATGTGTTTTGGGGTAATGTTAAAGAGAGCAGGGTCAATTGAGGTGAAATAATTGTGCCGTATTGTTGTTATAAGATGCGAGTGAGATTTTTGTCGTGTGCGGATAGCACGGGGCCCAACCCTTGGGTGTACACTAAAGGTGATCATTTGGGCAAATCTGATGGAATATTTTCCACATCATGCAGATAATGTAGCGCTAACGGCGACGTTGGAGAGAATAAAGCTGAGCTTTTCTAATCGACTCCAATAATCAAGGCCTGTCATGCCATCTATATTTTTTGTAATTGACCTTTGGGGTGCTTCAACTTTCATGATACTTTTTTTTGTATGGGAAAACCACAGTGGACAACAGTATTCAAGGTGGGGTCGGGCAAAAGTGGAGAAGAGAAGGCTAAAAATGTGGATATCTCTCGACTGGAAAGTCCTGAGTATCCAGGAACACATTCTGCGGGCCATATCAACTTAGCTGTTTATATGAGTGGGCTAGCTTATGTTGTTGTCCACAATTACTCCCAGGTCTCTGATGTTATTGGATGCCGCTAGGGTTTCACCCGAAGGAAGAGAGTATGGTAGTTTCAGGGCATCCTTTTTTCCAAAGTGGATTAATTCAAACTTATCCTCATTCAACAGCATATTATTCTTTTCTGCCCATTGGATAACAGCCAGTAGGTCTGACTGAAGGCAAGTCCGGTCACCCACCCTTTGGAGCTTGGAATCATCTGCGAAGATTCTTACGTTACTGTGCTTGATGATGTCAGTAATGTCATTAATGTAGATGATGAAAAGAAGTGGGCCCAACACAGTGCCTTGTGGGGCGCCACTGCTGACCTTGGCAGGGCTCGATTTTACTCCCTCGACTACAACATACTGGGTTCGGTCTGTCAGGAAACATTTGATCCACTGTAGTAACCTTCCAGAGACACCAACATTGGATAGTCTTTTCAGTAGAATCTTATGATCAACCCTATCAAAGGCCTTGCTGAAATCAAGGTAGATGACATCAGTGTTGGAGCCCTCTACCAAGACTCTCAAAACATCGTCAAAGAGGTGCAGGAGCTGCGTTAGGCAGTCCCTTCCATTACGGAACCCATGTTGGTTGGAGTTCAGCAGGCCGTTGCTTTCAAGAAAGTGGGTTATTCGTGATCTCACCACCCTCTCAAACACCTTGATAATATGAGAGGTGATTGAGATCTGACGATAATTCACTGCAAGGGACTTATTTCCCTTTTTGAAGACTGGTACAACGGACTGGGACAGACAGTTTTCAGGAATATAGCCAGTATCCAGTGATTTCCTCCACAGATTAACAAGAGGAGTTGCAAGTTGGTGTCGACACACCTTCAGGTCACAAGAAGTGAACCTGTCGGGGCCTACTGCTGAATTGTGTTCAATTTCGTTTATTGCCGCTAAGACATCAGGGATGCCAAATGTTATGTCTGATATAGTGTGTTGGGGGTTAATATCACTGATACAGCCCAGACCGGCCATATCAGGATTGCTGAAAACAGAGCAGTATTGTTTCTGCAGTATCTCGCCCATGGTTTTAGCATTATCTTGGAGTGTGCCATTTTCATCAACTAGAAGGCCAACAGTGGAGACGGTGACCTTGTGTTTTTTAGCAAATGAAAAGAACACTTTGGGGTTTAGTTTAATTTTCTCAATGGCCCACCTCTCTTCAGCTGTTCTCTGGTTATTGATGATGGTCATCGTGCATTGTTGGAGGTTATATTTTTTTTATTCAAGGAGGGCGATAGCCACCAAATGTGTGTGTTGCCGTTGGCAGTATTTTAGTGTGTTAATTTTTTTGTTTGTTCTTTTTATTTTTCTGATAATTGTTTTTTCTGTTTTGGGGGATACTGCACTTGGTTTTGTTCACAGGTTTTGGTGGGGTGTGTTTTGTACATATATTTGTGACAGTGTCTACAAAGATCTGCCAAGATGTTTTGATGTTGGTGGAAGTGTGTGTAAAAGACCAGTCAACATGTGATAGTTCGTTCATAATTGCATCCCAGTTGGTATTGTAGAGAACCATGTTATCAAATGGGTGGGCTGGAAAGAGGACCCTGCAATTAGCTTTCAGCTGGTGGAATCTCAGGTTACAAAGAACCATGTCATGGTCTGAGAGAAGGGTTTTTTCCACTGTAATATTATGGATAGTGTTAGTGTTAGATCCAGAATGTTCTTCTGATGCCTTGTTGGTGCAAGGACAGTTGGGACAAGAAAAGCTCATTCATGAAGTCAAGAAGTGACTCGACTACTTCTTTGTCAGTGGTTGGGGTTGGACTGCCTGTTTTCAAACTGTTTGTAGACCAATTGACACAGGGTAAATTAAAGTCTCCTATCAAAAGTATGTTGCTAGAATGGCACTGTTTAATAAAGCATTTAATACTGTTAAGGCATTCTTTGAAGCAGATTATGGGTGTTTGTGGTGGCCTGCAGAGCCCAACTAATATCAGGTCATTGGCTTTATTGTGCACAGTGACTGATTCACAGTAGCCATTGGAGAATGTTGTGTTACCATCTGCTGTAAAGGAATCATGCAGGAAAATGGCAGTTCCACCCTTCCTTCTACCAACACGATATCGCACGGATGGTTGTGAAATTCCTCACTCTTACTTCGGCCTCCAAGTGGGAGTTGTCAAGGTGGGTCTCAGTAAGAAGGGGATGTAAAATGGATGGTTACCAACCCAATCCTCAATGAATTGGATTTTCCATTTCTGTGCATTGGTGGATAGGCCGATACCTTGTGTATTGAGTAAAAATGTGGAGGCTAATGTGGTGGATGGTTTTGACTGTTGCAGGGGGCTTGTTCTGAGATTGTGTGTTAGTGATAGCAAGGATGGTGTTGGGTGATGGCTAAAATGTTTTCTGTATCTCTTTTGCCAGGTTCATGGCTAAAAAAGAAAAATGTTCTTGTTCAGGGAGCAGTTTTTGATTGGATTTGTGGTTACACCATTGGATAGGGTTGCAGTTCCCTCTTTTGATGTTGTATTTTTTGTAATCGTGTCTTTGTGAAAAGACTGCAGCAGCATTACTTTTGTTGTTGTTGCTGTATTTGATGTTGTTGTAATCGTGTCTTTGTGAAAAGACTGGAGCAGCATTACTTTTGTTGTTTTTGTTGTTGTAATTGTTGTAATCGTGTCTTTGTGAGAAGACTGGAGCAGCATTACTGCAGCACGGGTGGCTTAATTCTGGTTTGTGTGTTGGCATAGAGCCCCTTTTCTGTTCGTGCGTTGTGTCCCAGGAAGATGAGTAAAGGGACAGTCAGTCAGCAGACATAGCCTCTCACGTTGAGAATGTTGGCAGATTTTGGGACTCCGACTTATGCGTGTGGGCAGCGTGTTTTGGTGTTGGCTGGCAGTGTTAGTGTGCCTAGTACCCGGTAAATGGGTAAATATGCAATCTCCACGTGTGCATAGCCTCTCACGTAGTGAGCAGCGGCATATTTTGAAGTTTCTAGTTTGTGTAGTGTGTGTGTGGGGGGGGGGGACTGCATACAGCTCCATAGATTTTGTTTTAAAGTTCTTTTGACTACAGCATGACTGTGGTGGTGATGCGGAGGACGAAATAAGTGGTCGTGACGATGATGATGATGATAACTGTGATGGAGGCTGTGAGAGTGGTTGGAGAGAATGCAGTGGTCCATTACTAGCAGTTGATGCGGCAGAAGATGGTGACGGTGGTGATGGCGATGTCGATAATGATGGCTGAGTGAGTGGTTGAGGGATACTGTCATTCAGTAACTCAGCTATTATGCTTTAATTCAGTAGTGGTGGAGGTGGTGGTGGCTCCTGGTTTTCTGGTTGTTGTTGTTGTTGTTGTTGTTGTTGTTGTGTTTGTCGATTGGAGTAAATATGTCGAAGTTTTTCAAAATGGTTTTGAATTAGCTTGAAAGAGACTTCTACATGTTTTAGTTTGTTGTGTATCTGCTTAGCAGACCTCGTGGTAAATGTTTGAGCTGTTTTTTCAGCAATCTCATTCAGACACGACGCGTTAATGTTTATTGTTTGGGTCAGAGAAAACCATGTTTATTAAGAGGTCAATTTCATTATCAGACCAATTTCGTCTGTTGTGGGCTTGCTGGTCAGTAGTCATATTTTTTCCCTATATATATATATATATATATATATATATATATATATATATATATATATATATATATATATATATATATATATATATATATATGTATGTATATGTGCATATATATATATATATATATATATAGGAAAAGAGTCAGGACTCTTTTCCTGTTACCCACTATGGAACCCTAGGTATCGAGTACTCTGGTGCGTTGTGGCCCACCTGGTATCTTACCACACCTTCGTTGTTATATATATATATACATATATATATATTTATTATAATGACAGATTAAAGTTTAAGCAAAGAGTCGCGGCTTTCACCCTTAGTCATCAAATTTATTATTAGTACTATATATATATATATATATATATATATATATATATATATATATATATATATATATATATATATATATATATATATATATATATGTATATATATATATGTATATATGTATATATATATGTATATATATATATATATATATATATATATATATATATATAATATATATATATATATATATATATATATATATATATATATATATATATATATTAGAAAGTTAGGTTTTTTTTAGAAAATGAAAAATAACCGAGGTGTCCTACACGAGTGAAAGTATAAAGAAAAAGAGATGAAATCGAAAATGCAACTGGAGTCTTATTTTTTTAAAATAAGAGAAAAACCACAGACAATTGAGAAAAACCACAGCCCCTCCATCTCAACTCACCTTTTGAAAAGCAGAAGAACTGCGAAACCGGTAAAGAAACCAAATAAATATATATATTTAAAAAAAAATAAGACTCCAGTTGCATTTTCGATTCCATCTCTTTTTCTTTATATATATACACAAATATATTACACAAAGAGAAGTGTGTTAGACTGTGAGATGTGTGTAAATAATTATTACAAGTGATTTTTACTGTTACTGTATAGAGAGCAATATCGACAGGTTTAGCACTGAAATAGAAAAAAAACTAAGTCAGAATCAAATCTCTGAATCAGAGTTTTAAATTACCAACCTTATAACTATAAGTTTGATGATACGAATCTCGCTTCGTTTCACCACCAATATGTGTAGTATGACAGGTCACAGGATCCTCAGTCAGCAAATGTGGACACTGTTCATGACACATCTAACCTCATGGATAGAGAGAAAGCTAATATACACACTGCCCAGAGTAGGGCGAAATCACGTGTTATTTGCATCAAATAACCGCTCTCATGGATTGGGGAAAATGCTAGAGAGGGCAGCCCGACCATTCGAGTTTATTAGCTCAACAATTTGGAACTCGTTATGTATACAAAGATCGGAATTACGAGTATTCCGCAGTTCACAGTAATAATAATAATAATATTAGCTCAAAGAAGAATAGAGAATTTTCTTCTGAGCTCAAATGCAAATATATTACACAAAGAGAAGTGTGTTACACAGTGAGATGTGTATAAAGAATTATTACAAGTTATTTTTACCGGTAAAAACAACTTGTAATAATTCTTTACACACATCTCACTGTGTTACACACTTCTCTTTGTGTAATATATTTGCATTTGAGCTCAGAAGAAATTTCTCTATTCTTCTTTGAGCTAATATTATTATTATTATTACTGTGAACTGCGGAATACTCTTAATTCCGATCTTTGTATATATATATATATATATATATATATATATAGTATATACTACCCGAATTACCCGCACCTTGCTGCGTTTCACACATGTTTCTTTTTGTAAGAAAATGATGATTGATTTTAAACCAGTGATATAATTTATGGAGAAAACTCTGCATTTCAATATTACTCAATGTAAAATGTAATGCATGAAAAATTGGAAAACATTATTTTTTGTAATAATTTAAATCAAAATTATATTATTAAATCTTATTCTTATTTTGTTTCTTGTAAATATTTTTTTTCAAAATATCAATTCAATACTTGATCATTTCATTTTTGTGTAAAGCATTATTTTCAAATTAGAAATTCAAACTTCCAATACTCAAGTTATGGGCTTCCAAAATGTTCACTATAGGGGGTTTATCCCCCATTAGGGTGTCTTAATATTATTGAAATTTGCTGAAATTTTGTGAATAGACATCATATCTTTTCATTTCCCCATGGTTTAAATTTTATATAAATCGAAGGTAAAAACGTTTCAGAGGGACTTTTTATCGGGGCTTGTGCTCCCGGGAAACCCTTTGATTAAAATGAAATATACTTATCCAAGTACCCTGGGCAATGTTGTTTCAGAATACATATAGTTATAGAGTCTATCTCCAAAACCATAGGAGGAGTTCGTGAACAAGCAAACAAACACACAGACAAGAACTACAACTTATATATATATATATATATATATATATATATATATATATATGTGTGTGTGTGTGTGTATATATATATATGTGTGTATATATATATATATATATTTGTATATAATATATATATATATATATTTGTATATAATATATGTATATTATATATATATATATATATATATATATATATATATATATATATATATATATATATATATATATAGAAAGGATGAATATAAAATGAAAGTGCTTTTTTTAAAAAAGGAATTTATTAGGTATTGACATATGTTTCTGTAACAGACGGAATACCTATGTATCGCTGCTTGCGTAATCATATAATGTTAGCAAGTATTCGATAGCAAATGTATAATCAGTTGTCACTTCTTCAGAGATTTTGGATAAATTGAATAAAATCAGAAAAATTGAAGTATATATATTAGTAATAGAGGAAGAAAAAGAGGGGATAGTATATGACAGATGGTAAATCAAATTACTGCTAAACAAGTATATAATGGGTTTCTAATGAGAATACCATGAGTAAATGGTTCATTTTATCTAAATAAGAATTTTTGGGAGTGCCAATTTTAATCTCTACTTGATCAATTGGACAGTGGACCGGGCTGGTCATTTGGTGTAGTAGTATTAATTATAAAGTGTCAATTGGGGAAGGGGGAGATTTCGATTGCTACTGAATAACATCAATGCTAGCAGCCAGCTGGTATATGCATTAGGGAATTGAATCAAAAAATCAGAAATCTCATTTTATCTATAGCAGTTTATATTAAAAGGTAAATAATAGAAGAGTTGATAGAATTAAGACTAATAAAGAATGTTAATATCTATTTTGACAATCAAACGGGGATAGAGACAGGCGTTCAATCCTGGTAGTATTTATAATATGAAAATGTAGATTTTAAGCGATGGTTACAGTATAACGATCGCTCTATTCTGTTATTTAATAAAATGTTTTTGGATTTCATAATACAAAATAATTCTACATTACATAATTTACAAAATTCCTGTCCATGGGATATGGGGGGGCAGCCGCTATTATATCCCATTTTAGGTTAAATTGTTGGTTATTTTCACGCAGCTGCCAAGCCTTGTCTGCGAGTGTTGTTACATAACGCTGGTTTTCATGTTTTATCGAGTAACGATGTCTATAAAGGCGTGATTTGAAGGAGGTGGCTGTAGATCCCACATAGTACCACTTCTGTCTATCCGATTCGATAGTACATTTGTATACGATGTTGCGTTCAAGACACTGATTGTTCAACGGACACATTCCTGGTAGGACACAGTTGCAATTATAATTTTGCGTTGTTGTATTGTCATGGATGGGTTGATGAGGTTGCTTATGTAGGACAGGATGTTGTTTGTTGTTTTGTGATGTTATAGCTAATGTTTTACGTGTATTGTTTTGTGTTGGAAGGCGTTTATACAACCGTTTTGCGTTAAGCTTTTTTATATGTTGTTCAATATAAGGGGCGGTTGAATATGAAAGTCGAATAGTGTTAGGGTTTAAGATTTTATTATATTTATGTGATGTTGGAAAGTGTTTTTTAACTAATCGAAAGAATTTTGAGGGTAGATTGGTTTTAATAGAGTTGTTATAGACCGGGTTGTACCAAATATACTCCTTACATCGCCTTCTGTTTGGTGGTGTGCGACTATTATTGTGTCTATTGCGGTAGTGTATGTATGGTGGTGATTCTGTGCTATTTCTACTCCTATGGGATTTATTTTGGGTGTTTTGGTGATCTTCGACTATATACTCTATATTATCTAGGTGACCGGCTTTCCTAAGTGCATCATCATAATATTCGGCATGTTCTTTGAAGGTTTGTTGGTTGGATGACAGGCGGGAGATTCTAAGAGAAACATTTCTAGGGATGGATTTAATTATAGAGAGTGGATGGTTAGAACTCGTATTTACATATTTAAGGTTCTCATTTAGTTTATGGAACGGTTTAATCGTATCTGTATTGAGATTCAAAGTAACATCAAGGAAATTGACCTCTTTGAGGTTATATTCAAATGTAATATTTAATCCTAGTTCCTTAAAAAGCTTTCTGATATTTTTACGCATCCTTTCTAAATTCTGGTTATTCATATGCTTAACTAATAGGAGCGCATCGTCACGGTAGATTCCACCGTGGAGATCCTTGAATTTTCCTTGTAATCTGTGGGTGATATAAATTCCCACAAGATCTGTTACTTCCGCCGAATCATTAGAACCCATAGTGATATCAAAATTAGAAGGTCTATCTTTGCGAACCCAGTAGCTATCATCGAATTTAACTATAGTTTTCCTCGCTTCCATAATAATTTTAATTTCAGCATCCGTAAGGTCGGAATTATCCTTAGCGAACGAAAGAGCTTCATGTAGAGTATCAGGTGAAATTGAGGAATAATATTCATCAATATCAAACTGAATAAATTTTGATTTTTTCTTATCAGTAATGTTATTAAACCATCTTATTGCTTCATGAGTGTTACCCCATAGTTTAATTTCTACTTAACCTTAACTTGGGGGATAATTCTGTCTAGTATATATTTGCTAATTTTGCCTATATCAGATTTAGAGGGGCATATAAGTCTAATATTAGGGTTAGTATCGAAGTTTACCTTGTGGTCCTTCAGGTTGAAGGATGGTATAGCTGGTGTTAAGGGTTGCGTTCTATCGTCAATACAAAGTTTTTTAACAATTTCACATGCCGAGTTGTTGATGTTTTTAAGTGTAGCTTCATTAGTTTTCCTGTATTTTTTATGCAATTCCTTACGGATGAAGTTATTGTAAGTGTCCACATCCATGGTATATACGTTTGATGTTTTGTCTGCTCTAACAATAATTCCATTGGCGTTTTTTAGATTATTGAGCAGTGCCGTGATGTCATTCTGTAGTTTATTGTTCTTCCGTTTTGTAAATTTGATCTCCATGATCATATCCATTAGGTCTTGTTCAAATGCATCCAAAAGTGGGTTTGAGGGTGGGTTCTTGTAAGATTTAAATCCAAATTTATCCTTGTTAAGATCCGATGTTTGGTTTATACGGCTTTTGTCAAAATGGAATGTTTTCCGTCTGATTCGTCGAATAAAATCATTGGTCCTTCGTAGCATACCTAGAATATATTCCCTTTTTGCCTGAATAGGTATGTTTTTTAACGACATATCCAATTGGTGCCTTTCCATTTTAGAGGCGTATGCTGAATTAGTTGCTCAACTGTATAGGAGATTAATAAAATTTCAGGTTATCAATAATGTAGTGATAATATATCGTTACGTTAGAGATGAACAGCGTACGTGCAGGTTTGCTCAACGAGTATAAATTATATTCCGGAGAAAATGTAGAAAGGATGAATATAAAATGAAAGTGCTTTTTTTTAAAAAGGAATTTATTAGGTATTGAAATATGTTTCTGTAACAGACGGAATACCTATGTATCGCTGCTTGCGTAATCATATAATGTTAGCAAGTATTCGATAGCAAATGTATAATCAGTTGTCACTTCTTCAGAGATTTTGGATAAATTGGATAAAATCAGAAAAATTGAAGTATATATATTAGTAATAGAGGAAGAAAAAGAGGGGATAGTATATGACAGATGGTAAATCAAATTACTGCTAAACAAGTATATAATGGGTTTCTAATGAGAATACCATGAGTAAATGGTTCATTTTATCTAAATAAGAATTTTTGGGAGTGCCAATTTTAATCTCTACTTGACCAATTGGACAGTGGACAGGGCTGGTCATTTGGTGTAGTAGTATTAATTATAAAGTGTCAATTGGGGAAGGTGGAGATTTCGATTGCTACTGAATAACATCAATGCTAGTAGCCAGCTGGTATATGCATTTCATTTTATATTCATCCTTTCTACATTTTCTCCGGAATATAATTTATACTCGTTGAGCAAACCTGCACGTACGCTGTTCATCTCTAACGTAACGATATATTATCACTACATTATTGATAACCTGAAATTTTATATATATATATATATATAATATAAGATCAAAAGATGGTTAAAGGAGTTCCATCTATTTTATTATGCGCATTTCAAAAACAAACATCATCATGCAATAATATTTGTGTTTTCATCAGATAAAACAGGAGAACATGATATGAAGGCTAAAAAACACTTGTGGATAGTGCAGTTTTAAATCAACATATGTTGATTTAAAACTGCACTATCCACAAGTGATTTTTAGCCTTCATATCATGTTCTCCTGTTTTATCTGATGAAAACACAAATATTATTGCATGATGATGTTTGTTTTTGAAATGCGCATAATAAAATAGATGGAACTCCTTTAACCATCTTTTGATCTTATATTATGCATACTCCAGTCCTACAAACTGTAGAGTGCTTCTTATCCGATATCTGCATTGCTTTATTGTACTACAATAAAACTCACCTCCTACATATATATATATATATATATATATACATATATATATATATATATACACACGCACACATACACATATATATACAAAAAGTAAGCAGCAATAAATAAAAACAACAACATAGCTCAATGCTAAAATATATTATTTTAACACTTCATATAGGTGGAAAAGAGATTTTCTGTGTCGGACACTGGTCCTTCTGCAGGAGATGTAATGAGAAATAAAAGATGAAATAGAACGTTAGAATGTAAGAAGTGTAAGGAACGGGAAAAAAACTTTGAGAGAAAGCACGTATGTGTTCAGTCAGCTATATTTATTTGGACGACATCGGTCACGTTGATTGCGGAGACACCAATGCACATGTAACTTGATTTTCCATTAAAAAATACATGTCCAGAGCTAACGAGCTTTACAATACATATAAAGGGCCCCAGCAATTCACCTTTATACCAGTCTATATATTAAATATCGAATAATCATATTAGCGGTCACACTGCATTCAATTCATTCGTTTAGTTGTTTTCAAAAATTAAGAAAACCTTTATCTCTTTCTTTAAAGAAATGTTAATTTTCGACATGCATTTCGTCTGTTTCATAGATATACATTAAATGCCCAGACAAAATAACCTCTAATAACGCCCCATAGAGCAAAATATTTCATTTATTAGTTCGTTTCCATCGACAAGATAGATTGTTGGCTGCCATCATGGTATTCGTAGCAAAATAAAATGGACGCCAGCATGGCAGGATTGTTCAAAAGTATGCTTCGCAATCATAAG
>OZ024741.1:343859636-343889636 GCA_964016885.1 Eledone cirrhosa
ATTTCCCCCGTTTCTTCCCCTTCTAACGCTACTCTATCTTTCCATTTCTTCTTTTATTTCTCATTCTATCTTCTGATGAAAGATTAATGTGCGAAACGTCACGGCTATTTAACTGGCGTTAAATTGATATATATGTTCATTATCCTGTATCATTTGCGGTGTTGTTTTTCATTTACTTTTCGCGCGCACACACACACTCAATCATATGTGTGTGTGCGCTCGAAAAATAAACGGAACATGTGCCATTGTCCTATGTTTCCCCCTTCTATCGGTATGTTTTCTTCTTTCTTCCTTCTTTTTTTCTCTCCTTTTTTCCTTTTTTTCTTTCTTTCTCTCTATTCGCTATCGCTTCTTTCCCTCATCGCCTTTGATAGATAAAAAGCTATGGGCACGCTACGGATAGATGTATTATCTATAATGCGCTGAAACATCTGTGACCCGTAGTAGATAACTGATGAAGGGAAACTGTCCATCTCTTGTTTGTGTCGCCTTACTTTCTAACACTCGTTATCAGTACCACACAGCCCCGTCTCTCTCTATCCATATTTGTGTGTATATATATATATATATATATATATAATGGAAAATTTGAACAGGAACAAAACAGAGAGGCAGTACAACGAATGTTTATTAATTTCACGCTCTTGAGAGCGGGGTGGTGGTGGGGAACGACGTTTCGGGCATAAGCCCTTCTTCAGGTGAAAAGTGTATGGGAAGAGAGTTCAAAGGGTGTGTAGGGGAGTGGTGGAGAGATACATAGCGAAAGGGGGGGGGAACGGTATATATATATATATATATATATATATGTATATGTATATATATATATTAGAAAGTGAACAACACAAAATATAACTACTCCATTACAAAAGTTTTCTGGTATATTATTATTGTCTGTGATCCAGAAACCTTTGGTAATGGAGTAGTTATATATTCTGTTGTTCACTTTCTAATTAAATAGCTCTGTTCTATACATAGAGCACTCTTTTTTCCTTTGCTTTTTCTTCGGAATTACCTAACATTTGTAGCATAGAGTTACGGCCCTTTATGATCTGAGTTCAAATCCCGCTGTGGTTAACTTTGCCTTTCATCCCTACGGGGTCGATAAAATAAAGTACCAGTAATACACTGGGATAATTGCAGGCCTTGTGTCAAAAGTAGAGACAATTATATATATATATATATATATATATATATATATATATATATATATATATATATATATTATTGATCCCCACTCCCCGTGAGCTGGAGCGGCCTCTTCTGGGAGACATTACAAGCTGAAACTACCCCCAACACGGCATCGGAACTTTACCTCATTAATATACCAAGTTTCGCCATTTGCTATAAAGACAATATTCAGTCACTACTACATTATTTAAGTTTTCCCCAAAACATTAAATCAAGTTTTATTACAGGACTTATATCCCTGTTTTTATTTTATTTTTCAGATTTGAACACCTTTAAACGAAGGTTTGTTTTGATATGGAAAAACCTCCAAAGAACTAATGAAAGTCAAACGATAGAACATACAATATGTATGGGCATAGTTTACTTTGTATATTTCAAAAGGAAAGGTGGCGATGACTTTACAGAATAATACACACAGACATATAAACATATGCACACACACACACACACATATATATATATATATATATGCGTCGGCCTATCGCTATATATGTATTTAACTAAATATTTACCTACATACCACTCTGGATATGTGTGTGAATACTTATGTATGTTTGTATGTATGTTTATACATACATACATACTTATATATACATTTAAGGACACATTTATGTGAATACATCATTTAGCTGAATAGATGAATGGATTTATGACCATATGTAGGCAAGAAAAGATACAGACAGCAGATAGGAAGCTGCATATGCTGTGAGAAATATAGAAATATGAAGGAGGAGAGCGTCATTTAATGGGGATATATATAGGTTGTTACAGTGAGAGAGGGTGAAGAGTAGGATGTCACTTTATAGCATAAGAGTGTATGAAAGGGGTAGTTAATATGAGGGAGGGTGAAGAGTGACTTGTGAGTATATAGCGTAGGAGTGTGTGGAAATGGTAGTTAATATGAGGGAGGGTGAAGAGTGACTTGTGAGTATATAGCGTAGGAGTGTGTGGAAATGGTAGTTAATATGAGGGAGAGTGAAGTGTGAGGTGTGAGTATATAGCGTAAGAGTGTGTGGAAATGGTAGTTAATATGAGGGAGGGTGAAGAGTGAGGTGTGAGTATATAGCGTAAGAGTGTGTGGAAATGGTAGTTATAATGAGGTTGAGTGAAGTGTGAGGTGTGAGTATATAGCGAAGGAATGTGTGGAAATGGTAGTTATAATGAGGTTGAGTGAAGTGTGAGGTGTGAGTATATAGCGTAGGAATGTGTGGAAATGGTAGTTATAATGAGGTTGAGTGAAGTATGAGGTGTGAGTATATAGCGTAAGAGTGTGTGGAAATGGTAGTTATAATGAGGTTGAGTGAAGTGTGAGGTGTGAGTATATAGCGTAGGAATGTGTGGAAATGGTAGTTATAATGAGGTTGAGTGAAGTATGAGGTGTGAGTATATAGCGTAAGAGTGTGTGGAAATGGTAGTTATAATGAGGTTGAGTGAAGTGTGAGGTGTGAGTATATAGCGTAGGAGTGTGTGAAAATGGTAGTTATAATGAGGTTGAGTGAAGTGTGATGTGTGAGTATATAGCGTAGGAGAATGTGGAAATGGTAGTTATAATGAGGTTGAGTGAAGTGTGAGGTGTGAGTATATAGCGTAGGAGTGTGTGGAAATGGTAGTTATAATGAGGTTGAGTGAAGTGTGATGTGTGAGTATATAGCGTAGGAGTGTGTGGAAATGGTAGTTATAATGAGGTTGAGTGAAGTGTGATGTGTGAATATATAGCGTAGGAGTGTGTGGAAATGGTAGTTATAATGAGGTTGAGTGAAGTGTGAGGTGTGAGTATATAGCGTAGGAGTGTGTGGAAATGGTAGTTATAATGAGGTTGAGCGAAGTGTGAGGTGTGATTATATAGCATAGGAGTGTGTGGAAATGGTAGTTAAAGTAAGGGAGAACGAAGAGGGAGGTATAATTTTATAGCGTAGGTGAGTGTATATTTGGTAGTAAAAATGAGGGAGAGGGAAATGTGAAGTGTGAGTATATAGAGTAGGAGTGTGTAGAAGAGGTAGTAACAATGAGGGAGGGTGAAGATGGAGGTATGAATTTATAGCGTAGGATAGTGTAGAAGTGGTAGTTAAAATGAGGGAGGGGGAAGAAGTTTATAGCGAAGGAGAGTGTAGGAGAGGTAGTTAAAATGAGAGAGGTCGAAGAAGTTTATAGCGAAGGGGAGTGTAGGAGAGGTAGTTAAAATGAGAGAGGTCGAAGAAGTTTATAGCAAAGGAAAGTGTAGAAGAAGTGGTTAAAATGAGAGAGAGGGAAGAAGTTTATAGCGAAGGAGAGTGTAGGAGAGGTAGTTAAAATGAGAGAGGTCGAAGAAGTTTATCGCAAAGGAAAGTGTAGAAGAAGGGGTTAAAATGAGAGAGAGAGAGAAGAAGTTTATAGCGAAGGAGAGTGTAGGAGAGGTAGTTAAAATGAGAGAGGTCGAAGAAGTTTATAGCGAAGGGGAGTGTAGGAGAGGTAGTTAAAATGAGAGAGGTCGAAGAAGTTTATAGCGAAGGAAAGTGTAGAAGAAGTGGTTAAAATGAGAGAGAGGGAAGAAGTTTATAGCGAAGGAGAGTGTAGGAGAGGTAGTTAAAATGAGAGATGGGGTGGGAGAATTTTATAGCGAAGGAGAGTGTAGGAGAGGTAGTTAAAATTCGAGAGGAGGAAGTTTGTAGCGAAGGAGAGTGTAGGGTAGGTAGTTATAATAAGAGAGGTCGAAGAGTGAGATGTGAGCTTATAGCGTGGGGATAAATTAAACGATTGGGTGTGAAGTGCAGAGATGGTAGGGTAGGCTAGGAAAAGTGTATGGTGTGTAGGTGGGGGGAGGTATCGCATACCCTGGTGTCTTGGTGGAATATCGATTTGCATCGATATGTGATTATTTGAATATTGATTGTAGCTGTCTGAAATATGAAAGAAAAACTAGTAGAAAAAAATTGGTAAATTGAGTAATGTGGTGATGGTGGTGGAGGAGGAACGTGATGATGGTAGCGATAATGTTGCTGGTGGAGGAGATGGAAGTGATGATGGTGGAGGTTGGTCGTGGTAGTGGTGGTGGTTGTGGTGGTGTTGGTGTTGGTGTTGGTGGTGGCGGTGGTTGTGGTGGTGGCGTTCGTGGTGGTGGTGGAGGAGGAGGAGATGGAAGTAACGGTGGTGGAGGTTGGTGGTGGTAGTGGTGGTGGTTGTGGTGGTGTTGGTGTTGGTGTTGGTGGTGGCGGTGGTTGTGGTGGTGGGGTTCGTGGTGGTGGTGGAGGAGGAGGAGATGGAAGTAACGATGGTGGAGGTTGGTGGTGGTAGTGGCGGTGGTGGTGGTAGCGTTGTTAGGGATGCAGGTGACGGAGGTTGTTAATGTTGTGGTTGTGGCGGTAGTGGTGGTGATGGGGGCGGGGCTGTACCGGGGGCAGTGTCGGCGTTAGTGATGGTATTGGTGCTTGTAGTACTGGCTTTGGGTTTATTATAGTGGAGGATGAAGCGTAGGTGGTGGTAGTGGGAGTGGTGCAACACTGGTATATTAATTTTCTTGCTGATGCTGTTGTGGTGGTAGTGGCAGCGGCAGCGGTGGTGGCGGTGGTGGCGTTGGTGGGTAGTGAAATGGTGGTTGTCGGTGGGTATCGGATTTGTGATATATTCCATATTGTCAGTAGTGGTGTTAAATTGTGCTCTGTGATGTTATAAGTGGTAGCGAATGGTGAGGGTTGTGGTGGTGGTGGTGGTGGTGGTGGTGGTAGGGGCGGGGGTGGGGGTGGTGCTGATGGTGGTGGTCTTTTTTTTATTGTTCTTATTGATGGTTTGCGGTAGTTGTGGTGCTAATTGTGGTGTTGGTGGTGGTTGTGGTTGTAGTGGTGGCGATGGCGGCTTTGGTTGTAACTGTGTAAAACGTCGTAAGAAGTATGGTTATGGAAGATATGGCATTTCTGATGATTGACTTGGTAGTATTAGTGGCGAAGCAAGATGTTGGCATAAATTCTGGGGATGGTAGGAATGGTGAGATGCTTAGATGGGTGCCTAGAACTCATCTGACTTTGAGAGAGATATATGCAGGCCTCCCACTCATATCTGTTGTTGTACGTAAAAGGAGAGTAAGATTTGCTGGCCACTGCCATCGTGCCACCTATGAAGCTGTGTCCCGATTAATACTTTGGAAACCACAAGTAGTCACTAATAACAAGGGGTGCAAGCTCTCCTACCTCGATGTCATCTCCAGAGATTCTGGTATTCAAATCCAGGACTTGGCAACGACAATGAACGACAGACCCACGTGGAGGTCAATTGTTGAGTCCATTTCGGCTGAGGCCGCCTGGTGAATGAAGGTATGATGACTATGTTATTGTGTCTTTTTGTGGTATTGATTCTGGTGATTACGATGGTTGTGTCCATGTTGTTCATGTTTGTGGTAAAGATAATATTTGTTAGGTTGATGGTTGCAGTAGTGTCTTTAGTTATAGCATTTCTTGTAATACGATAGTTATAGTGTATATAAGACGGAAAAATAGCTGACAGAGCCCTTAGAATGTTGAATAGAATGCGTTGCAGTATTCGTTCCGGTCCTTTACGTTTTAAGGTCAAACCAACCGAGGTCAACTTTAACTTTCTTCCACACGAGGTTGATAAAAATAATTGTTTCTACTTTTGGCACAAGGCCAGCAATTACCCAGTACATTACTGGTACTTTATTTCATCGACCCCGTAAGGATGAAAGGCAAAGTTGACCTCGGCGGGATTTGAACTCAGAATAGAAAGGGCCGTAACTCTATGCGTCAAAGCATGACGTCCGACCCTCTACCGATACTGCCAAAAAATAATGTACCAGTCCAGTGTTGGGATCCATTCTTCCAGTATATCTCTTTCTCATTTCCTCTCTATGTCTCTCTTTCTTTACTCTACAAGAAATTGGCTGTATTGAGATTTGGGTGGATGATGGACTCTGCTATGTTTAAACAAAATTTCCAAGAAACACCGTATATCACAACAGCGCCCCTACCACTCTACCAGGAATTACATGTCCATACATACATATTGTAATATAGTTACAATTAGGGTTATGGTTGTGGTATGGGTTGTGGTTTTGTGGTTTTGTGGTTGAGATGATAATGAAAGTTGACTGCAATACTGACAGGTGTAGTAGCTTTTGTTAGATTTAATACATGGAGAGTGAAATTTGAAGAACATTTACATGATATCTGTGGCAGTTTGAATGTCAGTGTGGAATCGTCATTGTTCGAGTCTTTGTAGTAGCTGTGATTCTTGTAATTGCTGTGGTAGTAGTTGTTACGCCTGTTATTATTGCTGTTGTTGTTTTCATAGTGATTGGTTGTATTGTTGATGTTTAACAACAGGTTTACCCCAATTGACCTTGAAGCACATTCCAGCTGCAAACATCATCTCATTTTTAGTTTTCTATGAATATATTATCAAATGTATCTTTCCCCTTTTATCAGGCGATAGCTGTGAAGGATTTTACTGTTTTTAATATCAGATAGAATGACCACATAAGGTATCTCTAATGTATTTCATATTGGCTGGTCATATTTGTGTCGTTTAGCCGCAGACCAATACAGACATATCAATAGCATCCCAGCAGAGAAAGTGAACATTGCTTTATATTTGTAGCATCTAGGACTATATTACCTAATATGGCTTACCACGTATAAGATGATGTGTGGAGGTCTGTTTGAAATCTGTCTGCTATTTCTAGCAGGACAAGTGCTCGTGTACAGGCACACTCATTGGCGTGTGATATCTGTGTTGGTAAAGGTTGTTGTCTTTATTTTTATACTTAAACAAAAACAAGGCCATATGCTAATTAGATTTGTAATATATATGCAACAAATGTATATTTCAATAAATTCAAGGGTCACGTATTACATTGTAGGAAGTATAATATTTTCATCAAATTTAGACAGTTAAAAATTCCTCCTAGTTGTTTTGGAACAGAACAATGGCATAATATGTTCCTCTAGTTGGAATCTTTAGATTACATGAGGCATTCATATGCCATATTGCACATTTCCTATATCTATACCCGACTGAAATCAATATATCACACTTTCTAACAATACTTTAATTAATCTATGAAATACATATGTTTACTTATCTAATGCTTTCAAAAGTTTTTAACCCTTTTGTTACCATATTTCCAAAGAAAAACACTGCATATCATTTTCAATTAACTCCGAAAACATTCAAGAATCTGAAGGAATTCCGTAATATAACTTTCTTATCAAGCTGATGTTCACCCGACTGAAATTAATATATCGCACACAATATCACACAGATGAAAGGGTTCGATTCAAACTTGCGTCCGCCAAGGCCATGTCATTGAATTTGGTTAAATGGAAACTGTGTATATTTATCCGATTGATTATATCTGTATTTCAGACATCCCATCTTGTCAAATATTGTATAACGTTGACTCATCTTGGGAATAACGTTAAAAATACACATATTTCTAGATTATTCAGCCATTTATAGATCAATTTAATGAGTCAAACATTCAGTTGGTCTAACAACTAAATTCTCATCGTCGACAATCACGAAGGATTCATCATAATTTTGCTATTCAATCTGACTGCATTCGTCGTACATTTAGGAGTTTGTTCCTCTTAAAACTTCACTATTCCTTTTGACTTCCGGGTATGCTTTCGGAATTCAAAATCCATCTAAAGTCTGATTCAATAAAATGAAATATTTGTCCATGGTGCTAGTTTGGCAGAATTTAAGAGCATTGGATAAAATGCATTACAGATTATTTTCCGGCTCTTTAGAGTTTGAGTGTCCAGTCAGTCGTTGCTAATATGTGTGCATCTAATCGACAAGATGGTGTCACATAGAAAATAACCGAGAACAAAAAACGTAAAACCATCTCTGTATTCTCCCATGAAAAAGTATATTGAATATGCTTTCTGTTGTTTTTTCCAGCTATGTATGTTACGAATGCCCAGGCAAGTGTGAGGAAATTATCAGTTTATAGCCGATAGAATGGCGTCTGGTCAAAATGTACCAGAAGGAAGGAAACGGGTGCCCACCTTTGTATTCTCCAACGAAAACACCCTCATAAATATTGAGCGTGTATTAAGATAGTCTCTACGGCTTGTTCATAGTACTACTAGCAAAAAAACAACGGATGTTTTAGTAAATAGGTGGTTGGTGATCGTGCCAAAGAATTAAATAGAAAGATATTGCTATGTAATAATTTATAATACTTTTAGGGTTAGAAACAATGCGAATATACATTGACATATGAGTGTATTGTAAATGGCTAGCTATATATTCTACTAGGATGCAATTGTCTCTGTTTTTAATACACCTATACGGACGGAATCAATTGCTGAACGAAGGAAATTGTATATCAGAAAAACTGCATTTAAAGAATTCCCAGAGATAGTAAAAATAAAATATAAAAACATTACCAACGCTGGAATAAAATAATGTTAAATCACCACGAAAAAATACCTTAACTCTATTGGGATATAGATAAACAGTATAATAGTTCTGATAATCACACGAACCGAGGAATAAATGGAAGACCCTTTTAAAGTAATATATGGGATAATAAAAAAAAAAACAGAACGTAACGAGAGGCCAGTCTCTGCTTAATAAAACATAAATACAACACAATAATTAACCATGTGTAAAGTTAGACAGACATAAGGGAAATAGAAATACTAACGTATTTAAATCATCTTTTCTTGATATATATATATATATATATATATATATATATATATATATATACATATGTGTGTGTGTATAAATGTATGTATATGTGTTTGTGAGTATATTTATATACTCTCAAACATACACACACACACTTATATATATATATATATATATACGTAAGGGTTTATTTATTATTTACAACATTACCTTAAACGATACCTTGTTATCCTATATATATATATATGTAGGAAAAGTGTCAGGACCCTCACGGCTGAGCTCCGGATGTTTCGATATATATATAGTTTATCTCGGGAATTTTATCCGTACTAGGCAGAAATAGATATGTAGTTTAGGATGGTTTTCCGAAGGGAATTTGAATAGAACCACATTTAAATAAGGAACCGCATACGTTAGGAGAAAAGAAGCATATTTATTTTATTATTTCATACATAAATGACTCCTACAGGGCTGGAAATTCTTCATACGACTGAAGCAGTTCTAGTCTTGTAGAAGTCATTTCTATATATAATTCTGGACAGAATTAGCCGTCGAAACGGCTTGAGCTCAGCTGTCGGGGTCTTACTGGTTCCTATTACCCACTCTACTACCTCAAGTATTGAGTACTTTGGTGCGTTATGGTCCACCTGGTTCCTTACCACATTTCCTTCGTTATATATATATATATATATATATATATATATATATATATATATATATATATATATATATATATATATATATATATATATATATATATATATACATATATATATATATATATATATAAATGTATGTATGGTATCTTTGGCAATATACAGTATGTTTAATTAAAAACATTTTGAAGACCTTGCGCTACCATTTTTAAAGTAGTGACTATGTCACTTACTTCTTTTTTCGGCAAAAGAAGGGAGAGAAGATAACAGAGTCTTTTTCACGCTGTTGGCGATCCTCAGAGCAACGGACTCCCCGCCTTTGCCGCAAATTATAGAGGCTGGACATAGTCACTACTTTAAAAATGATAGCGCAAGGTCTTCAAAATGTTTTCAATTAAACATACGGTATATTGCCAAATATACTATGCATACATTCATGTATACATTGCTATTGCAGAGCACCAATCCTAATATATATATATATATATATATATATATATATATATATATATATATATATATGTAGGAGCTATATTTAATTTGTTCGGATTCCAACAAACTTAAAAGTTTATAACTGATATAGAGTACTCAACAGTTAACTGGAGTAAATATTCAAAAATACAAATATTCAGAAAATCTTTCTCTATCCAGCGAATGTTCAACCGTCAAGGTTGTTTTCCACGGTTATGTCACTATTTATGAAACAAATTTTGTATTTTATCTGATGAAAGCGCACCAAGACTGCCTTGGTTGCCCTTGCAATATATATAATAAAATAATTATCGTTTTATAAATATAGTTTCCATTTATTAATATATTGATTATATATATATATATATATAATATTAAGGATACTATTTATGGTTATGTATATACTAAAACTTTTTATACTTATATATATTTTAAACCCTAAACAGTGAAGGTCAGTAATTTATTACTACCTTATTACCAAGCCTAGGTTGTGCTGAAACAATTGTAAGTGAATTATATATATATATATATATATATATATATAGGTACCCACGAATACACATATATACACGGGCAAAATTTGCAAAACTTCTTTTCTTCTATGATGAGTACGTGCACACAAAGAAAAAAAGAAGGGGAAGGAGTGACATACTCTACACCTAGGTCAGAGTGGTTGCAGATAATGGTATATATTACCTCATCTAAATTACAGATAATTATTTTCCTCACAAAGTCTTCCCCATCTATGGTGCCATTGCTAAATCCTACAGCCACAATATTTGCCGCAAATACTAAACCCTGTAATATTACCATCATGTACGGAATCAGAATTTTAATATGAGTCTTATTTAGATTATTTATAACAATGCTTCCATATTTAAACATAAGGATAGCAATGTTATAAGTGTGAAATGACGCTTATTTAAGACTATTCAACAGAATTCGTAATATAATAGACTTGTCTCCCCACAGCCCCGGCGGACAGAACGGAGAAGGCGAATCCTGGGAGGACGGCAAAGGAGACGCGCTGGAAAAGCCACTCCATCTCGCGGGGTTCACACCTGCGGCTGGCCAGCTCAGCGCCTATGGTGGCGAGTAGGGAGGTAGCCCTAGGGCCGAAGACACCAGAAGTCTCCACTGCCAAGGGTACAACCGCAATCCTGTTGGAGAGCGACCGGTCTTTGAGGACTTTGGCCTTCTCAGCCCGACGTGCAACAGAACCTAGGGTAGAAGAATCAGAATTTAATTAGAAAACTCAGAATAACAGAAGAGTATTCTAAATCATATAATATATATATATATATATATATTATTTTCTACAATGGTATTCAAGATACTTCACTCCTGATTGTAAATCCAATACACACATATATATATATATGAGGGTGCGTGTGTGTGTGTTTATACACATACATACATGCATATAGAAACACAGACCCGCATTCAAATACAGACACAGATATGCCCTTTCTATTTAGAAATTTGACAATCACTTGACCTAAGCTGTTATAATTAGGCCCCATGTCTCTACGCTCAGGTGTGAGTTATTTACGCAGGTGTAAATTCCTATTCATTGATTATTTAAAAGAAACAACTCTATTAAAGGTCAAATCCTATTGAGATTTACATAATGCTCTTCCGTTTCTATTCACTAAAAAAACATATTTTTCTTTCTTTTCCTCTATCAAAGTTTTATGACGCCAGCGTCCCTGTATTGTTATTATTGTTGTTGTTTAGCCCCCAATCAAACTATGTTGAAAACTATTCCAGTTATGACTAACTGGTATATCTAGCACTATATTATCATATTAGGGCAGTGGATTGGTAGTATCGGTAGGGCCTCAGCCACCATTCTTTTTAGCATAGAGTTATGGCCCTTTATATTCTGATTTTAAATCCTGCCGAGGCTGGCTTTGCCTTTCATCCTTACAGGATCGATAAAATAAAGCACCAGTAATGCATTGAGGTAATTGCTGGCCTTGTGCCAAAAGTAGAAACAATTATGTTATATTAACTTACATATTTTTACAAATGGTATCATATTTCTGAAAACTGTCCCACTTCTTTCTTTGGTTCACTATCTATTTCATTATTGTAACATCATACATACATTACATACATACATACATACATACATACATACATACATACATACATACATACATACATACATACGGATACGCGACAACTTAGGAGGAATATGGCTACAGTCTGGCTTTCGATTCTGTTCCCCATTCTTGGATTATAGAGACCCTCCTACTTGTTAAATCCCAGACATTATTATCAGAGCCTTAGAGAAGCTGTCTTCTTCTTGGGCTACTATCCTAAAGTTAAAGACAAAGAAGGAGGACTCTATTTTCACTGATAAAATAAAATATCACAGGGGTATATTTCAGGGAGACAGTCTATCTGCGATATTATTCATCCTGTTATTAAACCCCTTGTCCTTTCTGCTCAAGAAATGTGAAGGATTCATCATTGGCTCACAGGAGGATAGAAATACGAACCTAACCTATAATTTCTTTGTGGATGATCTGAAACTCTATGCCAAGAACATGGATGGGATAATAACAAATCTTGACCTGGTTACAACATTCTCAAAGGATATAGGAATGGAGTTTGACCAAGATAAATGCTCATATATGACTGTAAATCGGGGAAAAACAACAACCCAATGTAGCCATATTTGAATCAATGGCCTAACTGTTTCACCAATATCTAATGTGAACTGCTACAGATACCTGGGGATTGATGAGAACATATACTATAATGGTATCTGTAATAAGCAACGCGTAACCAGGGAATACTACACCCGATTAAGAAAGATATGGTCATCGGAACTCTCTCCGAAAAAAAAAAACAGTGGCTCACAATGTGTTTGCTGTGATTGTCCTAACACCAACTTTTGGAATACTCAATTGGGCGATAGACGAAACCCGAGCAATTGATGTTGGAACTCGAAAAATACTCAACAACGCCGAAAACTTCCACATCAACAGTGACATAGACCGCCTTTATTTGAAACGTAAGCAGGGAGGGAGAGGCCTAACATCAGTCCAGACAACATTTGAATGTCACATCATATGCCCCCCCCCCCCGGCAACATCTACGAACCTCAAAACGCAGGAACCCGTGTCTCGAGCAAGTCTATCTGCATGAAAGAGATATGATCATGAGAGTTGGGAAGGAACTCCTCGAGAGGTATTCCTTGTGTGATAAGCAAAACCTCACACCCAGAGTAGTCGCTCGGCAGTATCGCAGTGAATCCATGGATGAAAATCTGCATGCTAATCAGCAAAAATCATGCATGTGTATGTTGCCAGGAAGCTCCAGAGTGAGAGTAATATAGATAAGGAAAGTAGTCTATCTTGGACCAACAACCTCTATATTGGCTCCCACTTTGAAGGATACGCTTTTGCAATCCAAGAAAAGGAGATTAACACGAAATACCTGATTCACAAAAGAGATAGGGATGCAGGCAAAACACCTAGATGTGATAACAAGTGCAGACTCTGCAGAATTAACATAGAAGATGTCACCCATGTTATAAGCAGCTTTCCAAAGATGTCATCGCGGTATTATCTACCTATGAGCCATGATGTAGCGGCCAAAACACTGTACGAAGCAATCTGTAGAAACGATAGCCCCGATAATAAACACATTAAAAGTTACAGCAATGTGAAAGACATATATAAACATAATATGAAAGAGTGCTGGTGGAATGTTCCAGTAAAACCCCAATAAAATGCAGGCATAACAGACCTGATATTATGATGTGGGACAGGGAAAAGAAGGCATGTACAGTAGTGGAAGTTAGCTGCCCAGCAGATGCCAATATAATATCAAAGATTAGCGAAAAGGAGAATATTTATGCAGAACTGGTGAGAAATCTGCAGATACTACACCCTGATTACACATTCAGATTTATGCCTGTGATTATTGGGGCACTGTGGTATGTTAGTAACTGTCTCAATACAAATCTTGAGAAGCTAGGCTTCACAGGAACAGAAAGTACGCAACTAGTTAGGAAATTACAAGCACAATCCGTTAATGGAACAGTAAAAATATGTAAAACATTCCAAAAATGTTGCATCTAATACTTTATATACACATGTACAGATACTAATCATATACACATGCACACATACAACTCAAAACATCCACATCCACACATACAATAATATCAATATCTACACATGCAGACATGCAAACATATCTACCTAGTTGATGTTGTGTAAATTCCAATGAGAGAGTCTTGTGTCTATGTTAGAAACCGACTCTCTTTCTATTGGAAACAATTTGTGAAATTATAAACCCAGAAGAACATACATAAATAAATACATACATACCTACATACATATGCACACATACATACATATATATATATATATATATATATATATAATAAAATATAGAGAAAAATACTGCAGGTAGCACATGGATAACATGTAATAAAATGAGTCCCTCATCAGTGATTTACCGACGATCATAGATATTTCATTGCATTAAAAATCATATACCTCACGTCGGTGCAATAATAACCAAAATAAGTTATTAGGACAATTAAAACGCGTAAAGCGAGTGAGACAGGAGAACAACGAAGAGTAAGGCTAACCAGGGGAAAGAAACAAGCTTCAAAAATTATTCTGTTTAGCATAAGCTAGGTGAATATATGAGCGCTTTTAGGACAGACCCGACACGAGCGAAGGCTATGTGAGAGAGAAAAATAACCTTCGTGGTGTACAGGATGAAATGAAGAGAAGAGAGAAAAACAGTGAGTGAGTGAAAGTGTGAGGAAGAGTTAACTGACATGACAGAGGGGGAGAAACAAACAGAGAGAATGGGGGAACAGTAAGAGAGAGAGAAAAAAACACAGAATCGCAGTGGTAAATATATGTAATAAAATATAGAGAAAAATACTGCAGGTAGCACATGGATAACATGAAATAAAATGAGTCCCTCATCAGTTGGGGAGGGTCATATTTGTGTAATATTGCCAGAATTAATAACAGAACACACTCACTGTTTGGTTGCTTTTCGCTTCTCGCTGTCTTTTATATCTGCGATCTAACTTAATCGGTCCTCAATGTTGCCATTGACTGACCGACGGTCAAAAATAATACAGATACAATATAGACACAAACACATATATATAGTTTACATAATTTACATAAATCTTTCGTTGCACATCTGCAACATCGTCAGTGGTGTTATATTTTTTCCTCCTGTTGTGTTGTATGTCTACGCCATTTTTTATTCAGTCTGTCTATATATTTATTTATTTATTTGCTTGTTTGTTTATTTTATTTTGTCTTCTTTGCGCATGCGTTTGCGTGTGTGTACAGTGCTGTGTGTGCTGTGTGACTAGTGTGTATAGTGTTGTTTCTGCTGGGTGACACGAAAACCAACCAAACAGTGAGTGTGTTCTGTTATTAATTCTGGCAATATTACACAAATATGACCCTCCCCAAGTATAACAATATTTGTTTCGACACACGATTTCATATAAAAAACCTCGCTAAACTATATATATATATATATATATATATATATATATATATACACATACATATACACAAACATACATCCATACACTCACATACATACATATATACACACATACATGCACACATACATACATATACACATGGTGGCTGCCAACTCGTTTTCGAGTACGGCCACTACTTTATATGCATGTAGGAGAACCCCTACCGATGCGCTGAACAAGTGTGACTTTTTAGTCCAGCCAGCGACTTGAAAACTCTGGTACAAACACTACACTTGTGACAATTATTGACACATAGTGCTGGGCCCATGGTACCATGTGACGACAAGTGCAGAGAGATCTCCAAATATAAAGCAATGCCTGTGCCGTGAAGCTTTTATAGTGAGCAAAGGCACTGCACAAAGCCAGTCCCACTTTCTTAACCAAGATGATATTTACCAAAAATAAGAACAAGTCAACATCATTGGATACCATCAGGGTTGCAGATGTTATATCAGAGTTTTCCTTCTCCTAGAACTCTGGCTTGACAAAGGCTAAGGGGTCATCTCTCCCGGTGATTTTGGATGGCCATTGACTCTTAAGAGCTCCTTTGCCCTTTGACAGGTTTTGTTTTTAGTCCTGCAGGATGTCCAAAGTCACCCTCCTCACCAAGAAACCTTGTTGGGGTTGCCAGTTTAGTCGCCAACGACCCGACCATGAGACAGGTTGTACTGGGATACATGTTACCAGTAGCACCAAGTGGTGGCAGATACACATAATACATACATGGTGGTTGCCAACTCGTTTTCGAGTACGGCCACTACTACATATCCATGTAGGAGAACCCCTACCGATGCGCTGAACGAATGTGACTCTTTAGTCCAGCTAGCGAATTGAAAACTCTGGTAGAAACACTACACTTGTGACAATTATTGACACATAGTGCTGGGCCCATGGTACCATGTGACAACAAGCACAGAGAGATCTCCAGATATAAAGCAATGCCTGTGTCGTGAAGCTTTTATAGTGAGCAAAGGCACTGCACAAAGCCAGTCCCACTCTCTTAACCAAGATGATATTTACCAAAAAGAAGAACAAATCAACATCATTGGATACCATCAGGGTTGCAGGTGTTATATCAGAGTTTTCCTTCTCCTAGAATTCTGCCTTGATAAAGGCTAAGGGGTCATCTCTTCCGGTGATTTTGGATGACCATTGGCTCTTAAGAGCTCCTTTGCCCTTTGACAGGTTTTGTTTTTAGTCCTGCAGAATGTCCAAAGTCACCCTCCTCACCAAGAAACCTTGGTGGGGTTGCCAGTTTAGTCACCAACGACCCGACCATGAGACAGGTTGTACTGGGATACATGTTACCAGTCGCACCAACTGGTGACCTGACGAACATACATACATACATACATACATACATACATACATACATACATACATACATACATACATACATACATACATACACTATTATCAGAGAAATAGTGAACCTATCTTCTTGGGCTACTAAAACCAGAGAAGGAGGATTCTATTTTCACTGGTAAAATAGAATATCTCTCTGTGTTACTATTTGTTCTCTCTTTAAATCCCTTGTCCTTTCTGCTCAAGACATGAGAAAAATGCATCATTGGCTCACGGGAGGACATGAATACAAACCTAACTCATAATTTCTTTGTGGGTGACCTAGAACATTATGCCAAGAACATAAATAGGATGAAGAAAAACCTTGACCTGTTTACGAGATTCTCAAAAGATATAGGAATGGAGTTTGGTCAGGATATTTGATTGTAAAACAGGGGGAAAACACAAGTCAATCTAGCAAAATTATTATCAATGCCTAACTGTTTCACCGATATCTGACGAGGACTACTACAGATACCGAAGGATAGATGAGAATATATCTTATGGTGGTATTTGTAGCAAGGAACGCGAAAGCAGGGAATATTACACCCAATTAAGAAAAATATGGTCTTTTGAAATCTCTACGCACAATAAATTAATGGCCCACAATGTGTTTGCTTTGTCAGTCCTTACACCAACGTTTGGAATACTCGATTGGATGACAGTTGAAATTCTAGCTATTGTTGTTAAAACCAGAAAAATCCCAAACAACACTGGAAACTTCCACATCAACAGAAATATAGACCGCCTCTACTTGAAACGTAATCAGGGAGGCAGAGACCTAACATCAGTCCAAACAGCACTTGAGTGCCGCATCATACCCTCCGACAACATCTATAAACAATCAAGCGCAGGAGTCCATTTATTGAGCAAGTCTGTCTACATGAGACAGATAAGATCATGACAGTTGGGAAGTAACTCCTTGAGAAATACTCCCTGCATGATAATCAAAAACTCACACCCAAGGAAATTGTCCAGCAATACCGCAGTGGAACGATAAATGGAAAACTGAATGCGTATCATCAAAATATCATGCATGGCTATGTTGCCAGGAAGCTCCAGAATGAGAGTAATATAGATAAAGTACCAACAACCGCTATATTGGCTCCTTCTTTGAAGGATATGATTTTTCAATCCAACAACAGGAAATTAATACAAAATTCCTGATTCATAAAAGAGAAAGGGATGCAGGGAAAACAGCTAGATGTGACAACAAATGCAGACCCTGCAGAATTAACATGGACGATGTCACCCATGTCATAAGCAGCTGTCCAAAGATGTCATCGCGGTACTATTTACCTACGAGGCATGATATAGTGACCAAAACACTATATAATGCACGCAATAGAAACGATAGCCCCGATAATAAACATATCAAAATTTATAGAAATGTGGAAGATATTTACAATCATAAAATGAAAGAGTACTGGTGGAATGTTCCAGTCAAATCACAATAACATGTAAGCATAACCAGATATAGTGAAAAGGAACACATCTATAAATGGGTTGGCCACGTTTCAGAGACGATAGATGGATTACTAGAGTGAAAGTGTACGCAAAGGCAGTGGAGAAAAAAACAAAGAGCGATCAAAGGCTAGATGTCGCAATGATCTGTCCCGATAACTCGGCCTCACATTGCCCAATATAGCCAGAAATAAGAAGCGGTGGGGGTCACGCAAGGCGGGATTCCTCCTACAGAATTGCGAATGCCCTGGATTTTGAATTTTGGACTAAAAATACACAAGAATAAACTAATTAATGAAATATGCGTAATACAGAAGACGAAGTGTGTGAATATATCCCTACAAACTGAATTAAAGCTAATACAATATGGCAGGTTCAATTTGCGAAACACTTTCCCTACATATCGTCTTAGATAGTCTTTCCTTAAATTCACTCGGAGCTTTATATGAAAGGAACTGGATATACTTAAATATCTACCACATAGATAAACAAAAACATATATATGATATACATATATACAAACATGCATACGTACACTCATGAATACATACATACATACTTACATACATACATACAATCATACCTATATAGATACATACGTACATACATACCTATATATATCTCCAATCTCTTCTTTGTTAATGATCTGAAATTCTACAAGAGGCCGAATGGGATTTCCCTGAAAGATCTTCGGAATAACGTTACTCGACAGAGTGTGTAACTCGGAGATCAGAGAACTGCCCCAAGCAGTGTCGCTACTTCTTCGAATTGAGAGATAGCATTAGTCCTTAAATAATTTCCTCACTCTATGTAAAAATTCCTTGTTACGTACCATTAATCTTGTGGATTGGCAGTATCGGTAGAGGGTAGGACACTATGTTTTGACGCATAGAGTTACGGCCCTTGCCATTCTGAGTTCAAATCCCGCTGAGGTTGACTTTGCCTTTCATCCTTACGGGGTCGATAAAATAAAGTACCAGTAATATACTGGGTAATTTGCTGGCCTTGTGCCTAAAGTAGAAACAATTAAACTTAGGATTCCGTTGTAAAAAAAATAGAATACTTTGGTATATATGTATAATTTAAAAGGTTCGGCTCTTGCTTTTCTTGGCAGTGGTAATTTTATTGTGCTTTGGTGTATTCCAGTCTGTTTCTTCTGTTTATATTTTCTTACTACCCCATGACAAATAAAATAAAATAACACAAATCTGTATTTAAAACATTGATGATATTGAATTAGGAATCGAAACACAGCATACGTTCTGGGTATATATGTATATATTCATATCACTATTAGTCTATTTTGTGTATAAAGTATATTGTTGCATGTGTAACTTTTATATTTGTCACATCTGGAGAAAACAGCGGAGGGACACAATCTTTGCAGAATCTCCGAGATAATGTTGATGTTCTGCTTAAGCTGTTGCCAGTTGTTTTAAGGAAAATTCCAATAATACATTTAGACAGACCAAATAGATCGTTTTATTCAGTGTTTATATAGATTCTATTAATATTAAATACACTTTAGTTGTTTGTTTGTATATCAACGCTTACTTTTCGACCTCCCATGTGTAATGTGTACTTGAGATACTTGTAGAGTGTAATGTATTATTATTATTCTCATTCTTTATGTATTTTCTAATTTAATTTGATAAACTCCTATTTTGTTTTCTTTCTCTCAATTCTAAACCCTCTGAGGATTTCTCCAATATGTCACTATTTCTTACATTGTTGCACAATTGTCAACAACTTCCTTATTTTAACGTTTCATTTTTATTTAAAATATGTTTTTCTATTTAGATGTATCTACATGCATTTCATGTGAATATATACGTTTAAATACACAGATACAACAAACAAGAGCACACACAACCACACACATACACACTTATATAAATATACACCTGCTTAGCTATAATTTGTACAGCTCCATATATAAATGTATACAAATATATATTAATCTATATTTATTTTATTTTGCATTAATTCATTTATATCTCGTTTATTTTGTTTTTCTTAAATCAATTTTTTTCGCTGAGATTTTTGCTTTCAATCCATGGAACAGTTTTATCCGAATTTTTTATACCTAACTCTACATTCTTTCTATAATTTACTTTAAAAACTCTATATTTTCTTACTTCCCACTGGTGGGTTTTCTTCATTTGAATTCCACATATAAATATGTTATTTGCTTTTCTGCAGTTAACAATGTTTACTACTCTTGTTCGTTTAATGGAAAAAAAAAATGTAAGTTATTTTTGATTTTTGTTTCATATTTTAATGCTGTGAAATTTGTATGTCTTTTTTTTTTTTTTTAATTTTAGTTTGGTTTCTTAACGACATTTGTTGTATTTATATTATTTGTTTTTAGTTTGTTAGTAAAACACAATGTTCTAATTGATGTAGCTGTACGTCGGTGCTATGATTATTTAAAACACTTAGTTGTAGAAACAGGAGGACACTAATTAACGCATAATTGTTCAATTGTTAGTTACTGTGCTCATCACAGATTGAGTGGTGTCCCGTCTTCTACTTCTTAAACGACGAGTGAAACAGGAAATCTATATCAAACTACTCGACATTCAAGAAATAGCAGCCAGATCATGAAAAAGAATACAGACTGTAGAACACAAACTACATTTGGTAAAATAAGACTGGATCATTATAATAATAATAATAAGGCGGTGAATTGGCAGTATCGGTAGAGGGTCAGGCATGCTTTCCAGCATAGTTACGTCCCTCTACGATCTGAGTTCAAATCCCGCCGCGTTTAACTTTGCCTTTCATCCTTACGAGGTCGATAAAATAAAGTACCAGTAATGTACTGGGTAATTGCTAGCCTTGTGCCAAAAGTAGAAACAATTATAATAATAATAATAATAATAATGAAATTATTGTGCAGTGTTCAGGTGCACTACAACTCATCAAAGGTGTATGTATAGTACATAGAATAATGTACAAATGTCAGGAAAATGAACAGTGTATGAGTCATGATGTACATGTGTGTGTGTGTATGGAGGGGGATATCAAGTATAGTGTTGGCGAATTTCAAGGAGCATGGAGGTTTTAAAGGATGCATTGTCTTGACAGCTAACAACTGATGCAGGTAGTTTGCAGGTAGCTTTAGCAACTCTGAGCGTGAAAAAATGTTTCCGAAAGTCATGGGAGCTGTGCTGTTTTCTGACTTTGTTGGCATACCCACGTGTGTTAGACACATGGAAATCAAAAAGGCGCTCAGGGTTGTTGTTGGCAAGATGGTTAATAATTTTGTCGGTTTTTACCCAGTCAGTTGCCAGACGTCGGAGCTTCAATTTAATCATTGGTTTACATAGTCAGGAATACCGGGGGTTAAGCAACAAAAACAACACCATCGATAAGAAAATCAAAATTTACACATGACGTTACTTAACTATGGAGATCGAAGAAAAATTAGTGTTTTTGCCTGATAAATGTGAATCTCCAGCTTATCTTCCTTACCATTGTCCGGGGAAACGCCTTCTCCATTCTGTCCACCGGAGCTATGGGGCGGCCAGAACGGGGAACCCCATTTGCTCACCATACAGAGAGATGGGGAGGGCGAGAGAGAGGGGGGCGATGATGGTGTGAGTTCGGCTCTTCCGTGTTCGGACACATTTCACCTGTCAAGAGTGTATTTTCATACTAGAGAAAAAAATATATACCTGTTAAACATAACGACCAAGTTCCCCTCATCGGTGTTAATATAAAATGACAAAAATACGAAGTGCTCATAGTATGGAGTGCCTTTGATCAGAAATTTAAACGATCAAATCGAATTCTGACAAAAAGCATTGCAATCTTTCCATTATCGAAGATATTTCTAAGTCCCGTATGGATATCGTCGCGAGAACTGTGATTAGTTGAGTGTTATTTGTTGAAGCTAGCTATATTTGGGTCTCGTCCTTGCTAACGAACCTTTTCTTCTCCCTCTCACTTATATATGCATCTGTAGTCAAATATCAGATATTATATTCCATTAATAGTTTCCACCCTCGATTTTCCTTTCCTTCTTACTTCCCTTCTATTTTCCTTTTGCTTTTTCTTTCTTTTGATCTTTTTTGTTTTCTATCACTACATCTGTCTCTATCCCTTTCTCTGCATCTGTCTGCATCCAACTCTTTTATCACCGTCTGTGTGATTGTGTGTGTCTTATATCTTTATCCCTCTGTATGACTCTCTCTCTCTCTCTCTCTCTCTCTCTCTCTCTCTCTTTCTCTCCCTATGTACCTGAACCCCCCCCCCCTCCTTTTCTCACACACATTGCCCATTTTCTCCGATCAAGTCACGTGTTCATTGAAACAGAAAATACGAATAACTAAATCTGTAATGACTATTATTATATGGCTTCAGCATTTTCTTCTAAATTATATATAAGTTATCATATCAGAATGTCTAGAACTACGCACAAACACAATCATACACAGACGCACACAATTATACATACACTCATACACATATCCACAGACACACACACACACACACATATATATATATATATATATATATATATATATATATATATATATATATATATATATATATATATATACACATATATATATATATATATATATATATATACACATGCATATATATGTATGTATGTGGAAAATAAACTGTAGAATGTGAAAGAGTGCGTAGGTGAGAGTGGGAAGGTAACGGATAGAAAGAAAAGCGAAATAGTTAGAGGCAGCGATGGAGAGAGAGAGGGAGAGACAGAGAGAGAAATATATATATATATATATATATATATATATACGGAGAGAGAGAGAGTAAGCGAGTGAGAGAGAGAGAGTGAGCGAGTGAGAGAGAGAGTGAGAGAGAAGAGAGAGAGTGAGCTAGTGAGAGAGAGAGAGAGAGAGAGAGAGAGAGAGAGAGAGAGAGAGACAGACGGAGGGATGAGAGAAACAGAAATTATATTGTACTTTCGGTGGGAGACCCTATACTATTGCTCATATTGTTCAAACCCCGGAAATTCTCACATTATTCGATGCCAGACAAATATTACCAGGTAGTCAATTGGTGTGGATTGGTAAAATCAGCAGAGCGTCGGACAACATGCTTTGCAGCATAGAGTTATGGCCCTTTACTTTCTGAGTTCAAATTCCACCGAGGTTAACTTTGCCTTTCATCCTTACGGGATCGATAAAATAAAGTACCAGTAATGCACTGGGGGTAATTGCCGGCCTTGTACCAAAAGTAGAAACAATTATTATAGACGATTATTGATCTTATTTGATCTTATTGATCTTATTTGATCCTACCAAGGGTAGAGAGTGGGGCACCGAATTAGTGGACTCGTTAGAACATTGGATAGAAATATTTTCGGTATTCGTTTCGGCTCTGCGCATTGAGTTGAAATCCCACCGAAATCAACTTTGCCTTTCATCACTTTGCGCCCGATAAAAAAGTACCAGTTACTTAGTGGGCTCCATACTTTTTTCTATATCTCTTTTTTACTACTCATCACGATCCCCCCCCCCCTCTCTCTCTCTCTCAATGTTTCCTCTCTCTCTAACTCACTTTCACTCGCTCTCTCTGTCTTTCTCTTCTCTCTTTCTCTCCCCCCCTCTCTCTCTCTCCCTTTCTCTCTTTCTCTCTTTCTATGGAAGAAATGGCAATGTTCAAACCTGGAAAAGGGATAAGTTCTTCCAGGTTCTGACAAAATGCCCAACAGTGGCCTTACCAATCCATCAGGAGTTACGGACTAAAAGAAAAAGAATTTAGTGAATGAGTACCCAGTGGAATTTAGAAGCATTTGTTTCAGTTCTGAGTTGAAATTTCTCCTAGTGTCGATTTTCACTTTGATCCTTTCGATGCCTTTCCTGTCGTCGATAAAATAACGATAACAATATAGTTCTCTTCCTATCTCTTCTTTTCATGCCACATCACGTCTGACGGACGGTAAATATACGATGAACGGTTATGATATATGTGCGTGTAGATGTGTGTATGAATGTATGTATGTACGTATGTATGTTTGTATGTATGTATGTATGTATGTATGTATGTATGTCTCATTCTCGCGTCGTCGGCGACTAAACCGGCAACCCCACTAAGCTTGCTTGGTGAGGAGGGAGATATTTGGACACCCTGCGGGATGAAATACAAAACCCGACAAAGGGCGGAGGAACTCAGCAGAGCCAGCGACCATCCAAATAGCAATTTTCTTCTTTTTTTTGATCTGGGAGTGAAAGGCCCCCAGTTGTTGTCACAACACCTTTCTAAGAGAGAGAGAAACTCTGAAAAACAAACCTGCGGCTTCGGAATCATCCGATGATGTTGACCAGTTCTCCTTTTCAGGTTGTATTTTCGATGCTCAGAAAGTGGGATTGGTCGAGTGCAAGGCTTTTACCCACTTAAAAAATCTTTCAAAGCACAGGCATTGCTTGCCCAGGATATTTTACAGGTTCGTGTGGCTGGCCGTAGCCTAAAAGTGCACTGAACTCTATAATCTGACAAGCGATTGCAATACTCTTAACAAAGTTTGCAGCCATCATGTATGTATGCATGTATGCATGTATATATGTATGCATGTATGAAAGTATGTAAGAATGTATGTATGTTTGTATGTATGTTTATATGTATGTATATCATTATCCTTCATTAACTTTTTGTTCATACACAGAACATCGTAAAGAACGCATCATTACAAATGCTTTCCCAAAGACCACCACCTGGATGTGAGGCTGGTTTGGCAGCCTTATAGATATGCTACAGTTGATTTAATGTGCTTCGTTCTTCCTCATCTATAAATCTTTGATCTAACAGGCGCCGCTGTCATATACGCATATGGAATTGCAAGGGTGCCGTATTTATATGCGGCGTGTCTTGGACATTTTTGTACTACGAAGAACCCATCTCTTCTCCGGGTCTGAATACAGCAGATTTCTTCAAGTGAAGGATAGAGAGTGATAGAGAGGAAATGAGAAATAGATATAGAGGAAGAATTGACCCCATTACTTGACTGGTATTTTTTTTATCGACCTCGTAATGACGAAAGACAAATTTGACTTCGGAGGGTTTTGAACTTATAGCGCAGAGATTCGGAACAAATGCCGCAAAACATTCTAAAAGACTCAGCGAATTTGCCACCAGCATCAGTAGTAGAATAGACACAATTTATTTTTGTATGTCTCTTTACGTTCCCAATGCATGTCCTTCCATAGTTGATATATTAGCTACTACGGAAATACTAATATAGATAAATGCGTGATTTTGTTTCTATAGCTTTAATGCTTTTATTTATGACAGATTCTTCCTATATATGTTTATGTAATAGAGTGTAAGGTAAGGATAAATTAATCTATTTGATTATAAATGCAAGATAAATAAGCAAAATATGCTATGCTAGGAAGCATAGATATTACGAATATTATTATTAGTTATAAATATTTAATCAACTCCAGACATGGCGCTGTGTTTCCATTGCTAATTCAACTCATCAGTGATTAAAGGAGTTTTGTATAGCTTTCTATTAAATACAGCTATTTCATGTTACTATCGATGAGTTAATAAGCATTTTGTACTGTCTATTATATAAACGTAACTCTAGTGTAGAGTACTGAGCATTTTGTATCTATTATATAAAGATACACCGAGGCATATATATGAATTCATTTCCTAATGTTTAAACCGATAAAACTATCTCCATGTCTGGAATATTCTATGCATACGTTGTGGATGCATAACAGATCTTCTGGAAAATGAGGTTTAATAACCAATACGATATGGCGGTTAGTAAACAGCCTTATTACCTCATGACAAATAATAGAAAATAATCCAAAGCTCTAGTAAAAGAAGCTGATGTCATTGAATTAGGAATCGGAACACAGAACCCATTCTGGGTAAATTTCAATATTAATATTTGAACAAGTACAGCTGAGCTCCTCCGCAAGATCGGAACGTCGGCGGGACATCTGAAGAGGGAGCCTCACAAGGTTGGGTGGCTGTTGCAGCGAGTGTCACTGGCCATCGTCCGCGAGGATGCTTTTGCGTTCTTGTCCGCGGGGCACAGCACTTCTGCCCCTTTGCCCTAGACCCAAAGCCCAATCATCCCTCCCCTCTCTTCTGCGACACCAGAGCTCTTGCCACCCCCTATCCTTCCCATTCTTTTTTCTTTCTTTTTCTCTTTTTTTTCTGTATTTCCCTATTCTTTTTTGTTTTGTTTCCTTTTCTTTTTTTATTATTGGCGTTATTATAGTTGTCATTAAGGAAGGTGAGCGTGGCGAGAGAAGTGCTGCCCCCCAGTACAACTGCTAAAAGGTGGATGAATGTGGCGGGAATGGCCCGTGTGAGTGGGCCTAGTCTAACCATAGGCTGGCTAACTTGAGGAGGAGCGGGTTGCTCTACCCGGCTGCCCTAAAAGCATAGGGTGGTTCAGGTTTGGTGGGGTACATGAGTCACCTCTGAGGCATCCTCCTCCTCCCCTATTGGTGAATTTATTTTGTTATATTTATGCATAGTTTATTTTATATTTTTTATACTTTCATTGTTAAATTAGTCTTGCCATTGTGCACTTTTACCCGAGTTTATTGTAAACCCCCACTGTCCGTGTTTTTGTATTGTCCCCTACATGTCGGTCCTTGTGGCCAATAAATGAAATCATTATTATAACTAGAGCCCTTACCATATCTTTCTTTTTTCTTTTTTTTTTATATTTTCTTATTTTACATTCCATTCTTTCTTCTCAATCTAAATTTTATTTTTTATTTTTGTATTAAATTGTATCATCTAGTACAGGTAATTGATGATAACCTCGGTTGAGGTAGATTTTGGAGAAAATCGAGTACCCTGCTAACTGAACAGAGAAGCCTTGTATATGCAGAATGGAGTAGCAGTAGAGTGAGGTACTTTTGTTAAGACAGCGATAATCCCTGCTGGGTCGCCAAGCTCTATTGGGTTTGGGCGCTTCGTGTAGAGGTGAAGACCAGGGACGGTTTGATCGATGAACGATGCCCAAAACTTCCATATTGTCAAATTTGACCTTCACAATAGTAAATATGTCTGGTGGTACACGACACACACTCTTGTGTACTGGAGAATTGGTGGTTGGAATGTAGTGCTTTACTCTGTGGTGAGTTGTGGATTGGGAGATGTCATGATAATGAGTTTCAGGTAATTCAAAAGGAATTCCGAGAACTCGTTCTTGGTCTCAGAGATGTTTGATATATGAAATGTCACACGTGCAGGTGTTGCCAGAGAAACAGAGGCATACTTACTGCTATTGATGAGTCGTCTCCCCTGATTATCACCTAACAGTGAGTGAGCTCGAAGGAAGTCTGCTCCAATGATAGACATCAGCGACGGTGAATGTCCATGTATATTACAGTGAGCCTCTGTGGAGGGAGAGAGTACGGTATCTGTAAGCTTTGATTGTAGAATCATTGGCAGCTGTCACTGACTCCCCTCTCAATAACGGAGATCGTTTGCAGATGCCGGGATGACATTGACTTCTACCTCTGTGTCGATTAAGAATCTGACTGGAGATCTGATCATAGACATACGGGACAGTTGATCATGTTTGCTGACCACCAGGGTGTTTATTGGTGGTTGGTCCTAGAGTTTCTCCCGAAGTCAATGATAAACTTGGTATCTTTTGCTTCAAATTTCTTGTGAAAGAAACACATATCACTTTACATGACCTCATTGTCTTGTGGTTGACCTTGTGGTGTTCATTCTCCCTCATTACACCCTTTTCCGCCTCTTTCCCACACTTTCACACTTCGTATCCCTCTTTACCCCTGTTCCCTACTTTCCCCATTTTTTAACCTCTCTTTCCCTATTTCTTTAACCTGCTGTCTTCCCTCCTCTTTTCCATCCTTCCTTCCCTTGATGTTTTTCCTCCCCTTCTTCACTTCTGCCTCTTCCAACCCCTTCTTTCCCTACCCCACTTTACTCCACTTCCTACCCTCTTTCTCCCTTTCTTGATTTCACCCACCATTTTACCCACTATCATTATTTTACCCACAATTTTAACCCAAATTATTACTTTACCTACCACTTTACACACAATAATCATTTTACGCACCAGTTTACCCGCAATAATTATTTTACCCACCACTTACCCACAATAATTATTTTAGCCACCATTTTACCCACGGTAATTATTTTACCCACCTTGTTACCCTCAATAATTATTTTATCTACTACTTTACCCACAATAATTATTTTACCCATTTTTACCCACATTAATTATTTTACCCACCACTTACCCACAGTAATTATTTTACCCACCATTTACCAACAATAATTATTTTACCTACAACTACCCACAATAATCATTTTTTTGGGGGGTCCGTTTTTTATTTGGGGGGATCCGTTTTTTATTGGGGGGGGCGGTCCGTTTTTTATTTGGGGTGATCCGGTTTTTATTTGGGGATCCATTTTATATTGGGGGGGGGGTACCGTTTTTTATTTGGGGGATCCGTTTTTATTTGGGGGGATCCGTTTTTTATTTGGTGGGAAGGCCGTTTTTTATTTGGGGGTGGTCCGTTTTTTATTCGGGGAGATCCGTTTTTATTTTTGGGGGTTTATTGGCGGGGGTCTCCGTTTTTTATTTGGGGGGGTCCGTTTTTTGTTTGGGGGGTGTTCGTTTTTTATTCGAGGGCATCCGTTTTAATGGGGGGGGTCCATTTTTATTTGGGGAGGGGGATCCGTTTTTTATTGGGGAGGGGGGCGTTTTTTATTTGGGGGATCCGTTTTTTATTTGAGGGTCTATCTTTTATTTGGGGGCGATCCGTTTTTTATTGGGGGGGGTCCGTTTTTTACCCACAGTAATTATTTTACCTACCTCTTTTACCCACAATAATTATTTTATCCACCAGTTTACCCAGAATAATCATTTTACCCACCGCCTTACCCACTATAATCATTTTACTCACAATAATTATTTTACCCACCATTTTACACAATAATAATTTTACTCACCATTTTACGCACCGCTTTATCCACAATAATTATTTTACCTACCACTACCCACAATAATTATTATACCTACCACTTTACCCAGAATAATTATTGTACCTACCATTTTACCCACAATAATTATTTTACCTACAATAATCATTTTATCCACAATAATCATTCTACCCACCCTTTTACCCACAATATTCATTTTACCCACCATTTTACCCACAATAATTATTTTACCTACAATAATCATTTTATCCACAATAATCATTCTACCCACCCTTTTACCCACAATATTCATATTACCCACCATTTTACCCACAATAATTATTTTACCTACCCTTACCCACAATAATTATTTTACCTACCACTTTACCCACAATAATTATTTTACCTACCTTTTACCCACAATAATTATTTTACCTACCTTTTACCCACAATAATTATTTTACGCACAATAATCATTTTACCCACCTAATAATTATTTATTATGTGTTCAGCGATTCTTTACGGAGACATTCTAACCACATACTCATAATATCGGAGTTGTGATCTTTATGCACTTTATCGAGTAACGTTACTCCAAAGACCCTTTGGAGGAATCCCATTTCTGCCACTTTTATTTGCAATTGTATTCTTTTGGTCATTACTCAAGATTCATGATCCTCGGTAAAAGTTGGCAGGAATACCAGGAAGACAGCGAGTTTGGCTTTTACACTTACCCCTTCATCTGATTGCTAAATGCTTAGGCTGGCGCGTTAATGCATCAGC
>OZ024741.1:343894636-343936365 GCA_964016885.1 Eledone cirrhosa
GGTTTCAATTATGCGGGTGCTATTTTTAGCTATACATTGCAAAACAGCGGATACCGCACTTGACCTCACAAAACCACCCCCTCCCCCACACACTGACTGAAGGGACGTAGTTTTGGACGTGCAACTGGTGGACACCCAGGCGCTATTTTTAGCAATGCATTGCAAGATAATTATAATTATGAAGCTGGTTTACAAAACAGAGTAGTTTGTCTTTTACAACTGGTACATAAGACTTATAGAAAAGGTATCATATCCAAATGGCCAGATAGGATCGGATAGCTTCTATTAGGAATTCAATTTGACTCCAGTTTAGATGGTTCAATGTTTTCTTCTATAATACAGTTCGTCAGAATTTACTAAATCGTATCCCAAAAGAAAGATACTATGGTCTGCTGATTGATTCGAATCCCTCACCAGGGGCACCGAGAACAACTGTCAAACTTTGTGTAATATTTTGATGTTGATTTCAATATGAAGACGATCGTTGTGAGGGAATATTTTCTTGGATTCATTCAAGTAATCAAAAAAGATGCCGCAAGCCTTGTTGAAACAATCGTGAAAGAGCTAGAAAAAGATGACCTACCACTGCAGAACTGTCCATCGCAGTGCTACGACAATGCTGCCATAAGGGCTGGGCATCACAGTGGGGTTCAGCAGAGAATGAGAGAGAAGAAGAATTTGATTCAATTCGTTAATTGCGATAACCATTCACTTAATCTGGCTGGTCTTCATGCAGCCAAAAACGATTCTGCTATGATGAACTTTTTCAGTTGCATTGACTCGTTATACAACTTTTTTCTCGTTCAACACGACGATGGGAAGCCCTTAAAGAAGTTGTTCCAGTGGTTGTTAAATATCCTTCCGACACGCGGTGGAGTGCTAGATGTACCGCAGTCAGACCGGTGGTGAATTATTTGACGCTGATTTTTCAAGTTCTCGAAAAAATTAGTGATGTTGAAACAGAGACATGCGAGAGTAATCTCCATAATTGGATACTGAGTTATGAATTCCTGAACTTGATTGGATTCTGGAACACGATTCTCTCACGAATTGACCGGGTTCAAAAGAGACTTCAAGATCCAAGAATGAATTTTCACGATGCTGCAGCTGATATAGAAGCCCTTCAATTTTATTTTAAAGAAGAAGGAACATCCTTAATCCACGAGTCCCTTGAAATGGGCTTCGACCTCTGCCAGAAATGGAATGTCGATTTTCCGAGGAGGCGAGGAAGACGACAAACCAATACCAAAATTACTGAGGACGTTGAGATGGCTGCCAGAAAAGAGATAGACAGAGCAATGCAAAGTTCACTCAATCGTCTTCATACAGAAATAGAAGGACGGTTTATTTGACTTAAGGAAATCGACTCAAGTTTTGGCTTTCTTCTTAATGTCAACTATCTGTTTTATTTGGCTCCTCCTGATAACCTTGTCCTTAAACAAAGGTGCAACAGTCTTGCGGAACTATGTAACTCCGACATCGACGGAAAGCAATTGTATGAGGAAATCTTGGACTGCCGATCTTTGCTAGCTACTAGGACAACTGACCCAATTTTAAAGACGGGGGCACTTCTTCAATTTATCATACAGTACGGCGATGAATGTGTTTTTCCCAATTTGCGAACTGATTTCGAGGAAATTATCAACCAGTTTGCCTCATTAAAAACCCGAAATATTAAGTTGTAACCGTTTTTTGTTTTTTTATTATAAATTCTACCGCAATTCTTTGTGGATCTTGACATTTTGATTGGGGGGGGGGGGGGCAATGTTGATGCTTGCCCTGGGCGCCGTTTACCCTAGCTACGCCACTGCATATATGTATGTACATGTATATGTATGTTTGAATATATATATATATATATATATATATATGAGTGAGTTTAGCGAGGTTTTTTATATGAAATCGTGTGTCGAAACAAATATTGTTATACTTGGGGAGGGTCATATTTGTGTAATATTGCCAGAATTAATAACAGAACACACTCACTGTTTGGTTGCTTTTCGCTTCTCGCTGTCTTTTATATCTGTAATCTAGCTTACTCGGTCCTCAATGTTGCCATTGACTGACCGACGGTCAAAAATAATACAGATACAATATAGACACAAACAGATATATATAGTTTACATAATTTACATAAATCTTTCGTTGCACATCTGCAACATCGTCAGTGGTGTTATATTTTCCTCCTGTTGTGTTGTATGTCTACGCCATTTTTTATTCAGTCTGTCTATATATTTATTTATTTATTTGCTTGTTTGTTTATTTTATTTTGTCTTCTTTGCGCATGCGTTTGCGTGTGTGTATAGTGTTATGTTTGCTGTGTGATTAGTGTGTATAGTGTTATGTTTGCTGGGTGACTAGTGTGTGTTTATGTGCTTGTTGTTATTGTGCTTGTGTATGTATTTATTTATCTTATTTTATTTACTTATTTATACTTCTCTTAGGTCAGTGTTGTTTGTTTGGGTGTTGTCGTTATTCCACTCATTATGAGTGGAATAACAACAACACCCAAACAAACAACACTGACCTAAGAGAAGTATAAATAAGTAAATAAAATAAGATAAATAAATACATCAAAATTGTTTTGACCACAAGAATTTTTGCAATTAAAGAGGCTGATAAAGGGAGTACAGTAGTCCTAATGGAGACAGAATTCTATATCAACTTAACGCTCTCCACTTTGGAAAACGAAACACACTACGAAAAGGCTGAACACTACAATCAACAGAAAATTATGAGAAACCTAAAACCTCTAATCAACCAATACAAAGAAGGACTCACTAACAAGGAATTCAGCTTCATCACAGACTTCACAAGTAAATCCAGCCTCTTCTACGGTATCCCTAAAGTACATAAAAGCGAATCAATAAGTAAGGCATGCAAGGAAGCCACAGACATAGTCATCAATGTCCCCTCACCCAATGATCTCAAATTAAGACCTATAATAGCAGGCCCCGCTTGCGAAATGCACCGTCTTAGCAACTTCATTGATACCCTTCTCAAACCCTTCCTCAAACACATCAAAAGCTATATAAGGGACGACCTAGATATGCTCAATCACCTCCCTAATATGCCACTTTCTGAACAAACCCTACTAGTGACGTTCGATGTAGTCAACCTATACTCCAACATCCCCCACAACCTAGGAATAGAAGCTATCCAATTCTGGCTGGATAATTTCCACAATGAACTCCCACAACGCATCAAAAAAGAATTCGTGATAGAGGGACTCAAATTTATCTTGGAGAACAATTACTTCGTTTTCAATAACAAACCCTACAGGCAGAAATCTGGGACCGCTATGGGAACGAAAACAGCCCCCACTTATGCCAACCTAGTCATGGGATACTTGGAAATCACCCTCTACACTAAAGTCCTAAACAAATTTGGAAACACCCTCCACTTACACATTGAAAGGAACTGGAAGCGATATCTAGATGACTGCTTCATCCTTTGGCACGAAAACATCGAAAAACTTAAAGAATTTCACACCCTTATAAATGGGCTCAACACGAATATTAACTTCACAATGGAATACAGCCATCAACAACTCCCCTTCTTCGACATCCTCATTAAGATCCATAACAAAAAAATAGAAACAGACATATACTACAAGCCCACAGACTCCAAGCAATACCTCCCCTTCAACTCTTGCCACCCTAGACACGTTAAAATTAATATTCCCTGCAACTTAGCCAAGAGAATCTGTACTATAGTCTCCAATAAAAACATCTGCTACTTACGGCTACAAGAACTAAAGGACACACTCATAGGCAGGGACTACCCTGCATCACTAATTGACAATGGAATCCAACGTGCCCTAAAACTCAGTACCCAGGACCTTAGACACCCTAAAGTAAATCAACCGAAACTAAAAGCTCTTCCATACATCTCCACACACAACCCTCTCAACAATGAGGCCTTTGACACCATCCTCCAGAACATCCCTGTGTTGAAAAAGGACCATAGAATGAACCAAATTCTACGAACACACGATATCATAAAGAGCAAAAGACAATCCAAGTCAATGAAAAACACCCTAACACATGCCAAAGTACTGCCAACCAAAACAACGAAACCCACAGTAAAAAAAATGCGATAGACCCAACTAACTGTGGCATTTGCATCAACCTAATGGAGGGTTCGGAATTCTATTTCAAAGATGGACAACGTTTTATAGTAAAACACAATTTCACATGTGCATCGGAAAATCTAATATATGTATTAACTTGCTCAGGTTGTCAAGAACAATACATAGGCCAGACCAAAAACAGCCTCCGCCAACGCATGACTGTCCATAGATCCCAAATTAAAATACGGGAATACAGGAAAATACCACTGAGTGAACACATTGATACCTGTGCCGCCCAAAATCATCCCAACTTCAGAATCTTTCCCCTCTACACATTTAAAGATAATGCCACCCACACCCAGCGCATCAGCAAGGAATCTTACTTCATTAACAAATACGGACCCCGTCTAAACACTTCTCCCTAAGACGAACCCACAACATACACACGTTAACATACATACCTACATCAGCACACATCTCCACCCACATATAAACACAATGACATACGTAAACACACATGCTCTATGGTGCCACGCAGAAAAATATGTGTGTATATATATGTATATATATATATATATATATATATATATATATATATATATATATATATATATATATATATATATGTATAGTGAATATATGTATGTGTATATATATGTAGTGAATATCATTTGACACCTTTTATTGTTAAGATTTTATATGTTCTATTAAGAGAACCGATTTTACTGAAAAAATCGAATAATGTACACCATTTTACCAGGGGGAAAAATACTGGTCCACCCACACACACACACACACATATATACACACACACATACACACGCGTACATTAACATACAAAGAGACTTATACACACACACACACACACGCACTTCTCCGTATAAGACAAAAGCTGAAAAATAACTTTTGACATGCTAAAATACCCCCCATTGCTTTCAGACACATTCTTACTGACCATCCCTGCTACCACGAATTACTCTGCTACACACACACACACACACACACACACACACACACACACACACACACACACACACACACACACACACTTATCTTAATAGCCATTTGACACACATCCCGGCTAACCATTATCTCAACATCGAACACCTTACTACTACTACTACACACACACACACACACACACACACATATTTGTTGTGAAAGAGTCATTTCTCAATCTTGGCGCAAAACCAAATTTTTTATTCACATGACCTCTACCGACCAATCAAAATTGTTTTGACCACAAGAATTTTTGCAAACACCAAATAGCGCTGGAGCCACTTTTTTAACATAAAAACCGTCTTGGCGCAAAATCAATTTTTTACATTCACATGACCTCTACCGACCAATCAAAATTGTTTTGACCACAAGAATTTTTGCAACACCAAAGTAACGCTGGAGCCACTTTTTTAACATAAAAACAGGTAGAATTCCCAAAACTAATCAGATCAGAGCAAACAACACGGACACTCTATCTCAAAATTATTTTTGAAAGGCATTTAGAAATGCGCAACCGGTAAAAACTTAAAAACTTAAAACCACAACTGAATACTAACCCATACAATCACTAATACTCTTTTATTCCTAATTAAACCATTTTTCAACTGTGAACAATTTGTCAGCATTTTCTATTCCGTTTACCAATATATAATAACTTGTGTGTTACACCTCTATTCTTTTAACTATATATATATATATATATATATATATATATATATATATATATATATATATATAAGGCGGCACATGGCCAAAATATAACATATAGTCCGAAACGCCGGGATGGGGATGGCCCAACGGACACCCACACCCGCGTTGTCCGGGGAGGAGCAAACCCTAACAATACAGGCAGAACAGAAACAAATAGGCACCATGAGCCTGACACCACCACACGGGCGTTGGTGACGAGTACGCTTAACCATGAGCGAAATCCCAATATGAGTAGCAGTCTCAGGGATGATGCTAACCACCCCAGGCCCGACGACCCCAACCGCAGGACACGTGGGGGGGACCACCCCACGGTAGCTCTCCCAGCGCGGGCAACGACCACCCCACAGATTTTGGCCGTGAAGATAGCAAAACGCATAACGCCCAAAGGGGAAGCAACAATGCGGGAACCACCAGCAACCCAACAAATCTCCAACAACTCAAGACGCCCCCGACCCACTCATATAGGAGAAGACAAAGAAAAATCACGTGGTACAACCCACCCTACTCAGCGGCCCTAAAGAACAGCTTGGCCCGATCATTCTTTGGAGCACTTGATAAATGCTTCCCGAGGGACCATAGATGCCACAAGATCTTCAACAGACACACTGTGAAGCTCTCGTATTCCACCACGAGAAATCTGGCCCAACACATAGCTAGCATCAACATGAGTAGGCTTAAAAACCACACACAACCAGAAGATGGCAATGCAAGCACTCAGCAGAACCATGTGAAAGGAGGGAAGAGGGGACCCAGTGCCCACCCAAGAAACCCAAACAGACCCCCCCCCCCTACCCACCGTGCCTGGGGGAAGACCACCATGTAACACCTAACGGGAACCCCAATCTAGGCACGCATAGGTCGACCACCCTCTGCAACTGCAGAAACCCCGAATCATGCCCCCTTGGTAATGAATGCCTTAAGAAGAACCTAGTATACGGTTGTAGGGTAAAAAACCCCAACTCTTTTTTATTATATATATATATAATTATATACATATATACCTATATATACATATAAGTATATATATGTATATATATACCTACGTATATAAATATATATAAGCATATATATATACATACACATGTGGATATATATATATATAATCATCTGTATATAGAGAATTATATATAATAGTATATAATTGCCAAATAGTTTCAGAATTAGCTCAAAATGTTTATATAGAAGAAAAGATAGATTTTTTAGGGAGAAAAGGTTGGAATAGCAGACACGAACACGGAGCAAATATAATAAAATATATAGATGGAAAAATTAGATTTTAAATCATTTTTAATCCCTTATACATTTTTCCTAACTCTCTTGAAACATGTATAAGAATTTTAAAATGACTTAAAAGCTAATGTGTTCATCTATATAAATTGTTTTGGCTTTTATGGGGCGTGGGGCTGCGTGAGAATCTATATATATTAATTTGTTAATAAAACAATATATTTATGGACATTTGACGCCTATTGGAGTCGTGGAGGCACTATATTGTCATACGACGTTTATTGAGCATGTTTAACCTCGGCGGAGCCCATCTCTTTTCCATGTCTGAAAACCTATTTTTGGCTGTCAAACCATGAGTTGGCCTGTCCTATCTTTTTCTTAGTCCTTTTTATGCTATTCCATGATTTTCTCCTGTATTGTGGGAAAATCTCATTCATATCATTCTTCATAATGGTTTTGAATTTAGCCATGACTCCATTGTAGACCCTGAACCTGTCTCTTTGCTTGTAACCAGAGAACCGCATGTGGAGGATAAAATACTGTGTCTCTTCAACTCTGTTGGATCGAGCATGCGGGACACATTTCATATCGACCTTATCAGGTCCGCTATCAAGATATTGCATATAGCACTATTTGAGATAGCTTAGTTCTGATGGAACAGGTACTTGGAGGCCATGTGTTTGGTACAATGTGATTGGAGGATTTGATCTTTATCATTCCTAGTTTCCACCCAGAGTTCTGTGTCTAAAACGGTTAATCTATAGTTGCGGTGCTTAGTCTTAATGTTCTGGTGAATGGGGTTAGCTGGATACTCTCCATTGTGATAGCTTCTAGTTCCGATTCGTGGGTACACTATCGTGGGTAGTTCTAACTACTATACTAATATCGTCAACATTGCTTGGAAATTTCCACTTGTTTAGGATAATGTTAAGCCCTATGGTATTCGTTTTCTACGAGCCGTATCTTGTTTATTCATTATAGGGAAATATGCTAAATAATGTATTTATATATGATAAACATTAGACATTAGATATATTATGATAAATATTAGACTAATATATCAGAAGATATATTTATTGACTGACGACATATAAAAGCCGTACAACCACAGAACCGTATCGGTTATTGCAAAAATAAACTAAGGAACTAAATACAGAACAAATACATTAAGGTATTTATTTATATATTTTTATATTTATTTGTTCATTTATTATAGAGACAAAATCAATATATTGCATGATTTATCGACTATTTATTATAGACCATAATATTTATTTCTTTTTAGGTCAAATTTCTTCCATCGTCAGTTTCCTACATTTTAATTTATTTAGTAGCAACCACTTTAATAGTGTGTCCCATGTTCCCCATCACTGAGTTAGAAAGTGTGTGGAATCAATATTCTCGAGCGCAAAATTACCCGTACGGGGTGCTCCAATTTCAAAGTACGAAAATGTCTGTAGCATTGAACATATTTCTTTAAATATTAGCGGCTTTCAACTGAATGAATATCTGTATAGGGGAAAAAATCGTAAGATTTAGCTTATAATTACTTTTATATATATATATATATATATATATATATATAACGAAGGAAATGTGGTAAGGAACCAGGTGGACCATAACGCACCAAAGTACTCAATACTTGAGGTAGTAGAGTGGGTAATAGGAACCAGTAAGACCCCGACAGCTGAGCTCAAGCCGTTTCGACGGCTAATTCTGGACTAAATGAAAATTTATCCTGGTATTTAAATAGCCGATCTTCTCAAGGGGTAATTCCATATATGGTCAAAGTGATTGTCAAAAATCAGTAGTAATTCTGTGGTTGCAAATTAGTAGGGGAGATGGTGACTAAACCTGCCAGTAGGAGAAAGAGGGGAGGGGGTGGAGTAGACCCAATCAAGCGTTGGTAGTGCCAGCTACAGCTGGGCATGAGGTCAAAGAAGATACAGGGGAGGGGGAGGAAGTCGGAACGGTAGGTAGAACAATGGGGGGTAGAAATAGGAAAGAAAAAATACTGAGAGTGAAGAAAAGCAAATAAGTGTAAAGAAAAAGAAAAAGTAAAGTAAATTAAATTCAACGACCTAGGTGTCAGGCTATTGTTAGGCGAGAATAAAATAAAGAAAGAAAGAAAGAAGTAAATAAATAAATAAATAAATAAATAAATAAATAAGGAAATAAGTAAGAGAACTAGGTGGGACGGATAAGGCAAGGACCCTTTTAAGAGGTATAAGTACGTAAATGATACGGTGACGGGTCAACAAAAGGGGCCAAAATACTAAAGAGACTACCACGAAATAAACAATAAAGGTTTCCATCCCGGGCCAGCAACGACCCAGTGCAGCAAAGTGAACTTGTACGAGATAATAATTCTGAGTCCCGGGAAAAATATATACTAATGCTAACTCTAAAAGATCTAAAACAAGCTACATGAAAGTTCGTACGAAATAAAGGTAGAATACGGAGAAATAAATTCAGAATCCACCCCGCCCAGAAGAAAAGCGAAGCAAGAAATACTGAAACGAAAAAATAAGGCATAAGTGCCACTAAGAAATATAGAGGGCACAGAGAATAGTGGGAGCGGTCGGGAAAAGGGGGAAAGTATCCGGGGTCTAAGCCAACTGCTATAAAGGGCGGAGTCCACCAAATCTATCAAAGACTAGGGGAGGGGGGGGGGGGGTACTAAGGCTACATGGGGCCAAAGGGCAGCCTCGGGTGGGCGAGAAAAGACGCCGACAAAGGAGAAGAGCTGGGGTAGAAGGACAAAGGAGAGAGGGGGGAAGGAAATAAAGGAAGCGATAAAAGAATACAAAGAAGATCTTACGTCTTCCTTGGCAAGCAGGGGTTACCCATTGCAAAATCGGCAACTGGGGTGTTATAGCCCCAGTCTACCCCCCCCCGGGTCATTATGGGGTTTGAGGGCGAGGTAAGTCCTACGCAATCTATGTTTACATGCAGTAACCAGTTCATCTTTCTTGTTTAGGAGTTGGTCCGTCGAAAACAGCATTTGTAAAGTTTCCTCCGAGCATAAATTGCACGGACGGCGTCCTCCCGTGTAAGAATTGGCTCTGGACAGTAATCTCCAAGTGAGATCATAGGTGATGTTGTTGTCCTTGAGGTCCCATATGTGGCCCGAAAGTGTAGTGGCGTGACGCCGGGCCGGGTTTCGGAAGGTATGTCTATGTTGGTATAGCCGGGTCTTGAAGTCACATGCGGTAAGTCCTATATAGGCTTTGTTGGAGGTATCCGCCCTCACGTTGCACTGGTAGATCACATTACGGTCTCTGCATCTATTGTCGAGTGGGCAAATAGATCTATCCGGGCAGTTACACCTCCTGGTCGGTTCTCCACTGCTAATTAGGTTATTTCTGCCATCGGAGTTGAGTTTTTTGTTGTTAGAGGAGACGATGTTTTGTGCGATGTTTGGTGTAGTGCTGTAAGAGAGTTTGATGGTATTTTTGTTAATTATGTTGTGGTAGCGGTGTTGTAATGGGAAGTGTTTTTCAATGAGCCTAAAGAATAGTTTCCCGATGGGAGTAGTCACCTCTGCGTTGTGGGGAGGATTGAACCATGTTACATTGCGTGAGCGGCGGTGTCTCCTGCTGGTTCCGCTAATGGGAGCTGGGAAGTAGGATATTTCCTCCCGGAAACCACTCCGCTTGAGGGCCTGATTGTAATAAGGCGCATGTTCATCGAATATCCGCTCATTAGCTGACAAACGGGATATGCGGAGGGAGATGTTTTTGACCAGGTTGTTTGTGATGTTCCTAGGATGGTTTGATCGGTGGTGGATGTAGTGCAGATTGTCATTAGGTTTCCTGTATGGGTAGTACAGGTCGTTTTCGAGATCGAGGGTTACGTCCAGGAAGTTTACTCGGGTCAGGGACGTTTGTAGGGTTATTTTAAATCCCCAGTCGCGGAAGAATCTGATTAATTGTTTCCGGACCCGATCTGTACTACTGGGGTTGTACCCTTTAAGGGTAAGGAGCCCATCATCACGGTACAATCCACCACCGAATGCAGGAAACATATCAGTGAGTTTGGCTATTAGGAATAATCCTATAAGATCAGTGACCTCCGCCGAATCCGTGGCGCCCATGCTGACGTCGAAGGGTGAGTCAGGAGCTCTTTTTATCCATTTAGAGTTGTCAAAGAGTAAGACTGTCTTCCTGGCGTGGAGGATGATTTTTCTTTCCTGGTCGGTGATGGGCACGAGTGTTTCGGCGAAGTCCAAGGCGGCAGTAAGTAGCGGTAAGGTGATTGAAGCATAGTAGCTCTCTATGTCGAACTGTATGAATTTAGTTTCTCGTTTATCCTCCATATTGCTGAACCAGGAGATTACTTCCTGGGTGTTGATCCATAGGCTAAGTCGGGTGTGTTGCTTGACTTTTGGTATCACGCGGTCTAGGATTTTTTTGCTGATTCTCCCTATGTCGGACTTCGTTGGGTTAATAAGCCTGATGGAGGGTTTACGGTCAAAATCGGATTTATGGTCCTTCAGTGTGAAGTATGGTGTCCGTGGGTCTAGAGGTTCCGTGCGGTCGGCGACCCCGAGGCTGGAGGTGATTTGTTGTCCATCTCGATTTATGTCCTCGATACAAGAGTGGTTGGCCTTTTTATAGGTGGAGTTTAGGCTGCTCCTGATCAGTGTGTGGTATCTGTCAGGGTTGACAAAGTATAGGTTCCCAGTTTTATCCGAATGCACCATGATGTCATTTGTGTTATCATACTCTGTTAGGTTGCTACGGAGTTTTTGTAGGAATCGGTTGTGTCTGGGTTTAAATTTAATGTTCTTGACCAGTTGGAAGAGGTCATTCTCGAAGGGTGCGAGCAAGGGGTTCAGGGGCGGAGATTTGTAGGTAATAAATCCGAATCTCTCCTTGGTGCCGAAGTCTTGGTTGTCGCAATATCTGTCATAGAAAAAAGTTCTCCATCTAAGTCTTTTCGCAAATAGATCAATTTTTTGCGTGAGCATCCGAAGGTAAAGTTTTTTTGGTGGGATTGGGATGTTCTTGGTAGAGAGGTCAATGTTGTGTTTTCGCATGGTGCGGGTGAAATGAATTGAGCTTAGCGGAAAAGTCTGGATACGGCGTGGTAGGGTCGGAAAGTGCTCTACTACGGGATTAGGAGCTAGATAACGAAGGAAATGTGGTAAGGAACCAGGTGGACCATAACGCACCAAAGTACTCAATACTTGAGGTAGTAGAGTGGGTAATAGGAACCAGTAAGACCCCGACAGCTGAGCTCAAGCCGTTTCGACGTGATACCGCGTGATACCAAAAGTCAAGCAACACACCCGACTTAGCCTATGGATCAACACCCAGGAAGTAATCTCCTGGTTCAGCAATATGGAGGATAAACGAGAAACTAAATTCATACAGTTCGACATAGAGAGCTACTATGCTTCAATCACCTTACCGCTACTTACTGCCGCCTTGGACTTCGCCGAAACACTCGTGCCCATCACCGACCAGGAAAGAAAAATCATCCTCCACGCCAGGAAGACAGTCTTACTCTTTGACAACTCTAAATGGATAAAAAGAGCTCCTGACTCACCCTTCGACGTCAGCATGGGCGCCACGGATTCGGCGGAGGTCACTGATCTTATAGGATTATTCCTAATAGCCAAACTCACTGATATGTTTCCTGCATTCGGTGGTGGATTGTACCGTGATGATGGGCTCCTTACCCTTAAAGGGTACAACCCCAGTAGTACAGATCGGGTCCGGAAACAATTAATCAGATTCTTCCGCGACTGGGGATTTAAAATAACCCTACAAACGTCCCTGACCCGAGTAAACTTCCTGGACGTAACCCTCGATCTCGAAAACGACCTGTACTACCCATACAGGAAACCTAATGACAATCTGCACTACATCCACCGCCGATCAAACCATCCTAGGAACATCACAAACAACCTGGTCAAAAACATCTCCCTCCGCATATCCCGTTTGTCAGCTAATGAGCGGATATTCGATGAACATGCGCCTTATTACAATCAGGCCCTCAAGCGGAGTGGTTTCCGGGAGGAAATATCCTACTGCCCAGCTCCCATTAGCGGAACCAGCAGGAGACACCGCCGCTCACGCAATGTAACATGGTTCAATCCTCCCCACAACGCAGAGGTGACTACTCCCATCGGGAAACTATTCTTTAGGCTCATTGAAAAACACTTCCCATTACAACACCGCTACCACAACATAATTAACAAAAATACCATCAAACTCTCTTACAGCACTACACCAAACTTCGCACAAAACATCGTCTCCTCTAACAACAAAAAACTCAACCCCGATGGCAGAAATAACCTAATTAGCAGTGGAGAACCGACCAGGAGGTGTAACTGCCCGGATAGATCTATTTGCCCACTCGACAATAGATGCAGAGACCGTAATGTGATCTACCAGTGCAACGTGAGGACGGATACCTCCAACAAAGCCTATATAGGACTTACCGCATGTGACTTCAAGACCCGGCTATACCAACATAGACATACCTTCCGAAACCCGGCCCGGCGTCACGCCACTACACTTTCGGGCCACATATGGGACCTCAAGGACAACAACATCACCTATGATCTCACTTGGAGATTACTGTCCAGAGCCAATTCTTACACGGGAGGACGCCGTCCGTGCAATTTATGCTCGGAGGAAACTTTACAAATGCTGTTTTCGACGGACCAACTCCTAAACAAGAAAGATGAACTGGTTACTGCATGTAAACATAGATTGCGTAGGACTTACCTCGCCCTCAAACCCCATAATGACCCGGGGGGGGGGGGGTAGACTGGGGCTATAACACCCCAGTTGCCGATTTTGCAATGGGTAACCCCTGCTTGCCAAGGAAGACGTAAGATCTTCTTTGTATTCTTTTATCGCTTCCTTTATTTCCTTCCCCCCTCTCTCCTTTGTCCTTCTACCCCAGCTCTTCTCCTTTGTCGGCGTCTTTTCTCGCCCACCCGAGGCTGCCCTTTGGCCCCATGTAGCCTTAGTACCCCCCCCCCCCCTCCCCTAGTCTTTGATAGATTTGGTGGACTCCGCCCTTTATAGCAGTTGGCTTAGACCCCGGATACTTTCCCCCTTTTCCCGACCGCTCCCACTATTCTCTGTGCCCTCTATATTTCTTAGTGGCACTTATGCCTTATTTTTTCGTTTCAGTATTTCTTGCTTCGCTTTTCTTCTGGGCGGGGTGGATTCTGAATTTATTTCTCCGTATTCTACCTTTATTTCGTACGAACTTTCATGTAGCTTGTTTTAGATCTTTTAGAGTTAGCATTAGTATATATTTTTCCCGGGACTCAGAATTATTATCTCGTACAAGTTCACTTTGCTGCACTGGGTCGTTGCTGGCCCGGGATGGAAACCTTTATTGTTTATTTCGTGGTAGTCTCTTTAGTATTTTGGCCCCTTTTGTTGACCCGTCACCGTATCATTTACGTACTTATACCTCTTAAAAGGGTCCTTGCCTTATCCGTCCCACCTAGTTCTCTTACTTATTTCCTTATTTATTTATTTATTTATTTATTTATTTATTTACTTCTTTCTTTCTTTCTTTATTTTATTCTCGCCTAACAATAGCCTGACACCTAGGTCGTTGAATTTAATTTACTTTACTTTTTCTTTTTCTTTACACTTATTTGCTTTTCTTCACTCTCAGTATTTTTTCTTTCCTATTTCTACCCCCCATTGTTCTACCTACCGTTCCGACTTCCTCCCCCTCCCCTGTATCTTCTTTGACCTCATGCCCAGCTGTAGCTGGCACTACCAACGCTTGATTGGGTCTACTCCACCCCCTCCCCTCTTTCTCCTACTGGCAGGTTTAGTCACCATCTCCCCTACTAATTTGCAACCACAGAATTACTACTGATTTTTGACAATCACTTTGACCATATATGGAATTACCCCTTGAGAAGATCGGCTATTTAAATACCAGGATAAATTTTCATTTAGTCCAGAATTAGCCGTCGAAACGGCTTGAGCTCAGCTGTCGGGGTCTTACTGGTTCCTATATATATATATATATATATAAAAATACATATATAAAAGAAATTATAAGCTAAATCTTACGATTTTTTCCCCCTATACACACATATATTTATATATAACGAAGGAGGTGTGGTAAGGAACCAGATGGACCATAACGCACCAGAGTACTCAATACTTAGAGTAGTAGAGTGGGTAATAGGAAAATGTTTGACCCCGACGGCAGAGCTCAAGCTGTTTCGACGGCTATTTCTGGACTAGCCGTCGTAACGGCTTGAGCTCTGCCGTCGGGGTCAAACATTTTCCTATATATATATATACATACATATATATATATATATATATATATATATATATATATATATATATATATATATATATATATATATATATATATATAGATAGATAGATAGATAGGTAAATATACACGGGTGTGTATGATTGTGTATAGAAGATTATATTAATAAGAGGAATTCCAACTTTGTCTGATTTACTCGTTTTATTTACAATCCTTTAAAATATATAATGGTATTATAATGAAATAGTATGATAGAATATTAAATTCTAAGTGTTAATTGAACAAGTACTTTCATGCTTTCGCAATCTTCAGGTTCATATGTGGTGACAGTCGAGTTTGCAATTTTCAACTGTTGAAAATTGCAAACTCGACTGTCACCACATATGAACCTGAAGATTGCGAAAGCATGAAAGTACTTGTTCAATTAACACTTAGAATTTAATATTCTATCATACTATTTCATTATAATACCATTATATATTTTAAAGGATTGTAAATAAAACGAGTAAATCAGACAAAGTTAGAATTCCTCTTATTAATATATATATATATATATATATATATATATACATTATGAAGAGAGAAGAAACATTTAGATATAATTAGTAATAAAATGTATCATACCTAAACTGTTCCTAAATTCCTCGACTACGTAGTTTCGTGGCATAAACAAAAACAATATATCAAAGATATAGAGTCCTTGCGAGGTCTGCCGACTTATCAAGAGGATACCTGATTTTACTAGTCTCAAGAACGCGTCTACACGACGTGAGAAAGAATCCCAAAAGGCGGAGGGGGAGATAGTCACGCGATATAACGGTCGAGAAACAGAGCTAAGCCTCTTATAACCACGAAGAAAATACCACGGAGGCGGAGGGGGTATTCATATCGAGGCCGTAGAAGAGGTAGTGAAGAAGGCGAGAAGTATGAGTAATGGAAGCTTTCCAGTTGTCCCCACACTTCAAAGATTGCTCGACCAGAGGGAGTTATTAATCTTTGAAGTGTGGGGACAACTGGAAAGCTTCCATTACTCATACTTCTCGCCTTCTTCACTACCTCTTCTACGGCCTCAATATGAATACCCCCTCCGCCTCCGTGGTATTTTCTTCGTGGTTATAAGAGGCTTAGCTCTGTTTCTCGACCGTTATATCGCGCGACTATCTCCCCCTCCGCCTTTTGGGATTCTTTCTCACGTCGTGTAGACGCGTTCTTGAGACTAGTAAAATGAGGTATCCTCTTGATAAGTCGGCAGACCTCGCAAGGACTCTATATCTTTGATATATTGTTTTTGTTTATGCCACGAAACTACGTAGTCGAGGAATTTAGGAACAGTTTAGGTATGATACATTTTATTACTAATTATATCTAAATGTTTCTTCTCTCTTCATAATGTATTTTTAACTCTGATACTGGTTCAGTCTAGTTCAAACTGAATTGGTCTGTCCCAGTCATTCATTGAGCAACATCGGTGAAGTTGGCACCCTTAACTCACAGTTGGGTGCGGATGCATTCATGTATATATGTGTGTGTCCTCATGTATCTGTGGGTTTCTAAATATATTAATAACTCCCTCTGGTCGAGCAATCTTTGAAGTGTGGGGACAACTGGAAAGCTTCCATTACTCATACTTCTCGCCTTCTTCACTACCTCTTCTACGGCCTCGATATGAATACCCACTCCGCCTCCGTTGTATTTTCTTCGTGGTTATAAGAGGCTTAGCTCTGTTTCTCGACCGTTATATCGCGTGACTATCTCCCCCTCCGCCTTTTGGGATTCTTTCTCACGTCGTGTAGACGCGTTCTTGAGACTAGTAAAATGAGGTATCCTCTTGATAAGTCGGCAGACCTCGCAAGGACTCTATATCTTTGATATATTGTTTTGTTTATGCCACGAAACTACGTAGTCGAGGAATTTAGGAACAGTTTAGGTATGATACATTTTATTACTAATTATATCTAAATGTTTCTTCTCTCTTCATAATGTATTTTTAACTCTGATACTGGTTCAGTCTAGTTCAAACTGAATTGGTCTGTCCCAGTCATTCATTGAGCAACATCGGTGAAGTTGGCACCCTTAACTCACAGTTGGGTGCGGATGCATTCATGTATATATGTGTGTGTCCGCATGTATCTGTGTGTTTCTAAATATATATATATATATATATATATATATATATATATATATATATATATATGTAAGGAAAAGAATTTGAAAATGCAACGGGAGTCTTTTAAGAATATTTATTACTTTACCGGTTTCACAGTTCTTATGATTATCAAAAGTAAAATTGAGATGGAGAGTTTATGTTTCTGCTGTGGTCAGAAAGATAAACCCTCCATCTTAATTTTACTTTTGATAATCATACGAACTGTGAAACCGATAAAGTAAATAAATATTCTTAAAAAATTCCAGTTGCATTTTCTAGTACGTTTCTTTATATTTTTTACTCGTGTAAGGCATGAAAGAAACAAAAAGACATAACATTCTTATATATATCAATATATATATATAAAGATATATATATTTTAAAGTTTTTGCTCCGACATAGCTGTATACAAATAATTATGTGAATTTTGTATATCTAATGATATGTCTAATGTTTATGAACAAACATTTGAAAGCCCTTTAGCTATGAGTTATGGAAGCCGACGGATCACGCCATCTAGCGGATCTCAGTAGAAGCAATATAGGATAACTGTCGACAGGTTTCTGGATGTAGGCGTTAGTATGATTTAATACTGGGATTTAATACAGTTTTCTGCCGGAATCTGCTAAATGGATTAAAAAGGAGTGGGAGATGAGGGAAGGTATGAGGTGGGAAATGGAGTAGAAAGAATGGAAACAAAGAAATTTTTGAGTAGGTGGAGAAGAATTTCAAAAGATAATTTTTTAAAAATACATATATGCACACATACTACTAATGCATTGAGTACCTTTTAAAACTTCGGCTAACCCGCCACCCCAATTTCATTCGGGATCTACACATATATTTGATATATATGTATCGTATATACCATCTACTTACACACATACATGCGTATATATATATATATATATATATATATATATATATATATATACATACATATACATATATATATATATATATATATATATATATATATATATATATATATATATATATATATATATATATATAAGCGTATATGTGCGTCTTAAAGAGTCATGTTTATTAAAATCAAATTCATTCTAATAAAATCAATAATTTCTTTTTCATTTAGTCCATATCTTTGGACGAATTCATTTCTCCATTATTTTCAATGAAATACAGAGAGATGGGTGAGGGGAAGAGATACAGAGAACAAAGAAACTAATATATGTGAACTGATAAAAGACATAAGATATAAAGAATAGGCATACATTTCAGTCAGGGTTTAGCCTTCATATTTGCTGATTGGAAGGAAGCGGCGTTTATTTTCTTCTTCTATATAAGTATTTTCTTTCAGAGTGAGAAATAGACGTAAAGAGAAAGGTGGAAACAAAAAAAGAAACAAAAAAAAAGAATAGTAAATATGATGTTTAAGATACTAACAAAAAAAGAACAAAAATGAAAATCGAAATAAACTACTCTAAGACAATCTTAAATCAAGCAGTCAACCAAAGTTGCATCCTCGAGAAAGACAACGTAGTTCGTGAACCCAAGTTATCGACCTGCTTGCTGTGGGCCCTGGAAACGGATCACTGATCTGTGATCTCGATCAGGCAAACGGGAACAACCTGAGATACCAGCAGTGTCATACACAAGAAGAAGACAGTATTTCATGCTGCTCTAGTCCAGCATTCTATCTGATGTTCTAACGACTCTGCCAATTCGTCGCCTCACAGATCTAATACTTGTTTCTTTAAAGCTAATTTAATCTACTGATACTAAGTACATCGAAATCACACATTGAATTTTCACCTTTTTATTTCTTTCCCTCAAATCCAGAAATCCGAAGATGCCGGCCGTTGTATTACATCCACTAGCAATTGTTCCACTGAATCCCATTGAACCAACTTATATCTCTGTATCAATCCTATCTTCGCATATTAAAAATCCCAATGACACTTTAAAACTCTTGAACATTTTCTGATTCTGTGTACAATATCAACGCTTCTCTTCCCCATAGAAAATTGCTTTTCACTGCTATCACCCACACCAATAATATATCAACTATAAAATCCTTCCTGAGTTTCCACTACATGTTCCAAAACGGCACTACCACCCGTCTATGTAGAGCTGAACGCATCACCATACCCTTTCGGTTTTTCTCTGATCCTGAAATGTTATTAATGTTCACGTTTATATTCTTCTAAATCATCCCCTACATATAAGGAATGTTTGCTTCCAAATAGAATCAGATTGGGAGTCAACTAACTGCATTTCTCCATCTCTTAAATTTAACTATTCACCGCCTTTAATTTCAAATTCGTAAAACTAAAGTCATCATGAATTGTATTGTTTTCTCTATATATCTGTGCTTCAGAAAGCTAGAAGAAAACTGTTCAGTCACGGCCCTTAGAAATTCTATAATATGCTTTACGTGTTCAGTTTTCTAACAGCTGACATCTTCAGAAAATTTCTTCACCTTTGCGAGGTACTTGCAGATTTTACTGTCTAAATCCGTTGATATATGTCGAATTTACTGTCAAAACTCTTGATCCAGTTTAATATCACGTCTATAGATTTTCCAATACCTCGCAGTATAATGTTAACTGCATTCAGATGTAATGAAAAATTCAATAAAGACCGTAGTTACAGAGTCAAGCAAAACCATTTCGCTGGAGGAAACCATATTCTATGTATTTCATATCTAAAAGTAGTTTGGTTTTCCTTAAGCATTCAACAAGTACTAGCTCACGATTCAGCCATTGAACGTTATTGTTCATTAGTAAATAATTGTAAAATTATTTAAAATATATTAAATTCCTTTTTATCAGATATCAAATTGACTCCCATTGTCGCAGTCCATATTGTATCAACTGTGTCTTTATAACCCACTTTTGTGCACAGCACACTCCGTTGTATGATACCGCGTAAAGAAACAAGTGGATGATCAAAAGCATTTGTGAATTGCTTTGCTGAAACCACATTTCAGCCTACAATACTGAAGCTACCATCTGTCGTAACCAAAAGATTTTTAACAAATCTATTTAACCTTTATAAAGCGGCAAGAGTGTCGGATAGAATCCTTTGCGGGTTTGTTCCGGCTCTCTGCGCTCTGAGTTCGAATCCCACCAGAGTTAGCTTTGCCATTCATCCTTTCAAAGTCGATAAAAATATTACCTGTCTAGTTTTGCGGTCAATTCTTTTCTGTAATTTTTCTGACTTCTTCACTATGACTTTCACTCCATCTCTGAAAGAAGCCGGTTGTGTTCAGACCTGGAGGAGGAATGGGCTCCGCTAAGTTTTAAGTGCACACCTCACTCCCCCCCCCCAAAAAAAAAAATCGCGGTGTGTCACGATGGTGCCTATACGTCTCCATCAGGTGTTATCATTGGTCAATACATACATGCATTTATTCTTCACGAAAAAAAGAGAATGCTCCTATCAAGAAAAAAACAGAGCTTTTCAACCACTCCCATAAGAATGAGAAAGACACAACCAGCATTCTTGTGAATGCTTGAAATGCTAGTCCCAGGGTTTCTCTTATGGCGAGTTTATACCATTAACATAACTGAAACTGCGTCTTGAAGACCGACTTTTCTGTTCAAGAAAATAATTCAATCCAATTTTCACCCCCCACCAATAAAATATTACTGACGCTTTATAAAGATGAGGTGATATCCACATTGGTGTACTCCTCTCCATATTTGACAGTTCAGCTGCTTCAGTACACAAAGGCATTCTAGACCATATCGAGAGAAGGATCACACTACTAAATTAACTTAGAGTCATTCACATACATTCTCCAACCTCTAGCAACAGACGGGGTGTCTCCTATGTCTACCCATTTACCACTACTACAGCATCTTCTCCTTGACAGAGGTGTCTAGTTTTGCGCCATCAATACTCATCCAATTCCAACTCACCAGATATATAGTATACTGAAACAAATACATCTTTCTTTTACGTATGTTGAGTTACTATTTATCCTGTATACTTTTAAGAATTTAAGCTTTACTAAAATTCAAGTAGAGATGGTTAGTGTGAACATCAGTTTAGGTAGATGGTTTTTTTTACACTCAGTTTAATTCTGTAGAGTATAATTTATGGTAATTACAATTTCAATCTGATGCTAGCTTCAAATAAGAGAATAAATTTTAGGAATGCCAGAATTACGACGTCATGAAATTCCTATGATATATATATATATATATATATATATATATATATATATATATATATAGGTGTGTGTGTGTGTGTACACGTATATAAATATATATACAGGGTGTCACAAAACATTGTAAACACACTTCAACAGCATTCTAATAAATACGTGTATACATTTTTAGGCGACACCCTGTATATATATATATATATATATTCCGCTTGCAACTGCCCCACCGAACTCATCTCCGCCGTTCTTGACTCCATCCTCGCCCCCTTGTCACCACCCTCCCCTCCCACATCTCTGACACCAACCACGCCCTGCGCCTTTTCGACTCCCTCACCTACCCACCCGGCCCACAGCCCTTCCTCTTCACCCTAGATATCAAGTTCCTCTATACTCTACGTGCCCTCAAGCACTACCTCGACCTTCGCCCCTCCCCCATCCACTCCACCCCACCCTCCTTCGCCTCGCCGAGCTGGTCCTCACTCTCAACTGTTTCTCCTTCTCGGGTCAGTTTTACCAACAGGTCACGGGGGTAGCCATGGGTACAAGAATGGGCCCAAACTATGCCAACCTTTTTGTTGGGAATGTTGAGGCCCAAATCTTTTCCCAGTACACCGGCCCCACGCCCGAACTGTACGGTCGTTACATCAACGACTGTATCGGAGCCACGACCCTCACCCGAGAACAGCTCGACTCCTTTCTCTCCTTCTTCTGCTCCTTCCACCCCTCCCTCCGCTTCACCACCTCTATCTCCACCACCCACGTCCACTTCTTAGACATCTCCGTCGCCTTCGACCCCTCCCACCACTCCCTCGTCACCTCCGCCTTCTTCAAACCCACCGACTCCCACTCCTACCTCGACTTCACCTCTTCCCACCCAACACACACTAAACACTCTATTCCCTACTCCCAACTCCTCAGGATCCGCCGCCTCTGTAGCCGAGATGCTGACTTTAAGTCCCAGGCCCTTTCCCTAGTCAGCCATTTCATCCGCAGAGGCTACCCCCCTCTCGTCCACACCGCTCTCACCCGCGCCCGTGCAGTCCACCGCTCCACCACCCTCACCCCACGCCACCGCACACCCACCCACCGTCTCCCCTTCCCCATCACCTACCACCCCTCCACCATACCCCTCCATCGCACAATCCTCCGCCTCTTGCGAAGCCTCCAGTCCGACCACTCCACCTCCCACATCTTCCCAGCCCCACCACTCCCCTCCTTCAAACGCGCACGCAATCTCCGCACCCTCCTCGTCCACAGCTCCCTACCCCCCAACCCACGGTCTCCTTCCCCCCGGTTTCCTTCTCTGTTCCAGGCCCCGCTGCAACACCTGTCCCCACATCACCAACACCACCACCTTCCAGGGTCCCCACAGCCACTCTCTCTCTGTCCGGCATGCCTTCCGCTGCACCTCCTCCAACCTAGTCTACGGACTTCGCTGCACGGAGTGCAGTGCAACCTACGTCGGACAGACTGGACGTCGCCTGGCGGACCGGTTTACCGAACACCTCCGAGATATTCGTCTCGGTGGTAGTTCCCCCATCGCCCGCCACCTTGGTGCCCCTGGACATCCCGCACACCACCTCACAGTCTATGGCCTACTCCAATGCCACGGAACACCCGCCACTCTCCTCAGGGTCGAACAACGAACCATCTTCACCGTACAGACCCACACTCCCCCCGGCCTGAACTCCCCACCCTTATTCCTTTAGCCTTCGACCGGCCCCCTCCCCCCACACATATCCCCCACTAACACCACTAACATACCCCTCCTTTTCATCGCCCACTCCACAACTAACAATACTAACACATCCACCACACACCAACCACCCTTCCCCAACTAACATACTAACATCCCTGCCTTCTTCTCCCTCCTCCCCTTATCACACGCACACACCCACCGCTACATATATACACGCGCTCACACTAAACACACACCCTACTACCACCACTAACCCTCACTCCCACACATCTACCCCACCACCCCGCAACTAACATCACTAACACCCCCCGACCCCACGCACACGAACACACACATCCACTTACACCACCCACTCTACACGCAACTAACATCACTAACACCACCCAACCCTACGCACACGAACACACACACACACTTACACCACCCACTCTACACACCCTACCACCACTGACCCCCACTCACCCCGCGTTCAACCCTTTCCCCACCTCCAGTATACTACACCCACTACCACCCCCTTCACCACACACACACTCATCCAAACACGCACACACACACCAGTACACTACACTCCCTCCACTGGCCCCCACACCCTTCTCTCCCCGCTCCACCCAGACCCTTCCTCGCACACACACACACATCCCACTAACACCACTAGTAATACACCCCCCTCCGCACTCCAATTTTCACACCTACCTATCCTCTCCCCTGTCCACCGCACCTCCGCACACACTGACACACCGACTTTCTTCACTTACCATTCTACCTGACTGCTGCTATGCCCTTATCTCTGACCACCTCCCCGCACACACAGACACACAACCCTCCTCCTGCCTTGACCCTCTGACCACTTCCTGTTGCGCGCGCACCCCACATCTCCCCTCTTCCGACCAACGACGGATTACACATATTGAACATGGATACCTAGAATCCACCACATCCCAAGGATATTACCCAGCATTCCACCACATCCTCTACGGAACTACCTTAAGGACTCACCCACTGACATACACTCAAAAATCTTTTTTTCCCACACGCCACCTACATCCATAATACGCATAAACACCACACACACACGTGCGTCACCACATATTTACACACTCAGCCTCCGGAATCCTCTCCCCCACCCCTCTGACACCTCCCCATCCACACACGCACACACACACCGACCTACACCCCACTACACACACAGCTCTTCCTGAACATGCAACACCGTTCTTCCCCCAACTCTTACTTTCACATACACATACACACACACACACACACGTACACCTACACACACACACCACCTTCAGCCCTCCCCGCTCGGACACCCCGCCTCCCTCTCCCCACTCCACCCGCCAGCACCCCTACATGACCCACAACCTTCCACCACCTGTTTTACTTTCATGTTTATTTTTATTTTTATTATGCTTTTATATTTAATTTCATTTGTACCGTTTCCTCTCACCCCCTTTTTTCTATATGTCTCTCCACCACTCCCCTACACACCCTTGGAACTCTCTTCCCACACACTTTTCACCTGAAGAAGGGCTTATACCCGAAACGTCGTTCCCCACCACGACCCCACTCTCAAGAGCGTGAAACTAATAAACCTTTGTTCGTACTGCCTCTCTGTTTTGTTCCCGTTCAATTTTTTACTATATATATATATATATATATATATATATATATATATATATATATATATATAACATGGCAATGTTATCTCTGATCGAGACGAAGCGCGAGTGTATTTGAATACATATAAAAATGAGCAAACAGTCGCTAGAACAATCGTAAAAACAGCTAAATTCTGTCAAACATAGCGATGGACAAAAATGCCTCAAAGAACAGAGACCACCGGCCAGTGGTCAACACAGAGACCACCGGCCAGTGGTCAACACAGAGACCATCCTCAAGGTGGGTGACAGGCAGATGAAATATAGAAAAGATTGAAAGAGGAGGAGGACAAGAAAAAGTGTGTTGGCACATAGAAGTGACTGGAAGAAGGAAATAAAGAAAGGCGACTTTCATTTTTATGATGTGCTCATGCGCAGAGATAAAATAGCTAATAAATTAGCTTATACATTAGTTAGTTTAGTTATACAAATAAAAAGTCGGTTGAGAGTTGTCCCTGAGCCGGTTTCTGGGAGATAAGAGGTTCAATTCCTCATGGCGGCCGATGGCAACTTTGTTTTCCGTCTTTTAAAAGTCTTCTCTCTCTTTTATAAAGTATTTTATCTTTGCGCTTCAATGTCCGATTTCTCAGATTTGTACATTGTTTAAATAATATATAATATAATACACGCACGCACGCACACACACATACACACACACGCGCGCGCACACGCACAGACATACACACACACACTTACACAAACATACACACTCACATATACATATATTTAAGGAACAAAGCTTATCGAATAGAATGAACACAGTTCCGGTCGTTTCCTCACTTACTCAATGATTTAATAAAACTGGTAACCTAACCGATTAGAGCGTACACTTATACAACTTCGAGTGGGTAGAAAATATTAGTCACCCGGACCTATGCACCAGTACACACACATACACACACACACACACATATATATATACACATATATATATATATATAATATATGTATGTATTTTACGTAGACATCAGAGCATATGTGCATAAACACACCTGCACAGTGTCGTATTTGTGATAGTATCGTATTAGCTCAATGTACAATAACAGAGCCGTTATAGATAAAAGAACTCAAAGAACGCCTATATACTCAAACAATCTTTATTCACTGACAATTTTTCATCCATACCGTGGGGCAGAAATCATCAGAGCGTTATAAACAAAAATATAGTGTTGAATATAAGCTCTGCCAAGCTTAGTCACCAGAACAGTAGAGGTACAGTACAGGATAATAAGAGGAAGATTGGAGTTGAGAAGGATGGAGAGAATGCGTAATTGTGTTGTTAATCAACATTATAGCAAAATATGAGAATACAAGCAGATTTTCTCACAAGAAACTGAGGCATGTGAAGGTACACAAAAGCAATTAAAAGCAATTAAAGATAATTAAAAAAAGAGAAAAAGAAATTGAGGCATGTGAAGGCACACAAAAGAAACAAAAGCAGGTATGCATTGGTCACTATAGAAGACAGGTTAGTTAGTTTTCCAAGACTTTGAGTCATAGAGTATCAAACGAGAAACAGAGGCAAGTGAATGCACACAGAAGCAATTAAATTATACATGCACTATGCACCATAGGAGGCAGATAAGGTAAATTAATTTCACACGACTTAGAGTCATAGGTCGTATCTGCCCTAACTATGGGTTCATAGGGTAAATCACAGGGCCTACGAACATCACAATAGTCAATATTAGAATGTTTATCAGATAAGTTTCATTTCACCACGAACAAGGCATGTCCCAAGTCACCGTAAGGGGAAGGATCCTAGCCCAGCAGGATTTCGTCCTCCCTCTTGGTGGGCAAGTTCGATATGTCATGGTAGTATAGCTAGTGTTTTAAATGGCAAGTTACAAACTCAATTACTCAACAGCAACCATATAACATTCACTAGATGTGCACTCAAGAATATAAAAGAGTCTATTAATGATCCCTGATATATCAATCATTCAAATCAGGCCATCATACATCTGATGCCTCTCTACGGGGAGAGAGGATAACGCCGTTATTGGGTATCCCACAAAGGAGCCCTTCGTATCGACATGAACCAGAGAACTAATACATACAGAATTCCCTGCGATGCAGGACTCGGCATCACACTGGGGTGTCACATAGAAAAATACAATGAGACCCTTAAGGTATCTTAATAAAGTCCGAAGGGGATTTTATTCTCTCCCATAGTATGCACAAACAGGGTATACCAGTAGGTTATGGAATTAGGTGGATAAGAGGTGTTAAGCTTGTATAAGGATATGTACAACACCGATAGAAGCCAACATACAGGCGAAGCCGGGTCAATGCATAAACAAGCTGAAGCAACCAATACATAACAAACATGGTTTAGTCACTGTTTAAGGCTTATTTGGCGAGAAGTCATAACAATTTGTAGATCATCCGTAGATGGTAATCCAACCGTATTCATATGTCCACCAATACATACCAGCACATATGGTAATATGTTACAAATATGTTTAAAACTCCAGACTGAGATGTGTTACATGTATATGTTACAATTCCGAATCCTCATATGATTATATGCATCCCACTCCGTATTCCAACCGTAACCGCGTCCAAATATTGCTTGATTATATACAGCAGTAATTACTTGTTGACCCTTCGCATAAAGCACGTGGTTTAACAAGTAACATAAAACACAAAAAATAACATGAAAGTGCTCAGATCAAATGCATAATTCCACCAGACATAACAGCATGTCTGTAAGTGAGGTCGTACTCATACAGGTATACATTAGTCGCTACAAGACAGCTCTTATATCCTGCAATAATCCAGGAACCAGGCTCCGCAAAAAATAAACACAGCCGCAATTCACAATTCGTCCCAATGGCGATAGGTATATACACACTAATCCATGACGTAAAATGGACATACGGGGTATTACTCTTTTCAGTCACTAATTAATGACGTTTCAATGGCAGAGAAAGGGAGACTACACTATCACGTCATCTATGAGATTATTTATTTCCAACTGCTACAAAAATTCATTCACCAAGTGAGTTACCACACTGTGTCAATAAGATTCGTACAAATAAAAAACTATATTATTATTAGACCTCCAAAGTTGTCAAATGGATCATACCATATGCCATTAAATCCCAGTTTAACGTAGGATATGTTTATAAGACCTTAATTTACTTTACTAATGCTACTATGGGAAGTGTTCATACTGGGTCGGGTTCAAACAGATGGCATTATATATAGGTACTACGGTAAAAAAACTCTAATTTAATATATAGATGCAGGTATGGGGTCTATTCCCACAGTAGGAGTCATAGCCAATGCTAAGTAGGAGGAGTGGACAGTGTACGCATGCATGTCCTGCAGCAAGAAGGGTCTATATATGGAACCAGATACTCCCATAGGAGTCTGTGGGACCAAGTCAAAGGGAGCAAGTAGGTAAAGTACCTCCCGTGTAATAGCTACGGGCTGTTATACCCAATAGAATACCGTCCATTATCCAGGAAAGATATTTATTGGGACGCTATGCTATCCATCAGGGACCAAATACGCAACTAATTAAAGTTTGAATCCCCGCTCTACTGGCAGGCGTATCTAGACACACTAGCAACGCTCGAGTTGGGGGTAGATGGGTTGGGGTGCTACCCAACAGTTATGGCAATAGGGAAGTAGATCCCACATATGTTTTGGTAGAGTTTGTCGTCAAAACATCACATGCATAAACTATATTCCTCATGAGGCAATTGCCCTTCATAGGGCAATTTTCCCTCCGTCTACAATTACAGTTGCGGTGTGAATTACTCCTCGTGTCTCGGGAGGATTGGTTGGTAATACTTTCCCGATACGGTATTTGTTCTTCTGATGTGTCGCTACCAAAATCGCGCAACTCATTTCCCAATGAGTTAGGTTGTTGGTGGTTACTTACAGATTAGATGGTGTCGAACCCTACTCTAATTTTCTTATTATTATACGTGCTAGATGGCAGGCTAGATTTGGGGTAGTGGAGTAAGATAGTTTAATCGTATTTTTATTAATTATACTATGGTATCTACTGCCAGGCGGGACATTCCTTTCTAGGATTAAGAAGAAGGTTCTGGGAAGGTTAGTTCGGATTTCCGAGTTGTAGGGTGGGTTAAAGTATGTGTTTAGTCTTCTTCTATTTTTCTATTTTTCCTCACAAGAGAAGGGTTACTGTTAGAACCACCATTACTCCTATTGCCATCAATATTATTGCTATAATTTACCTGTTGTGAATGTCCCACGCTATTTCGGTCCCTACACACATCAACAGGCCCACTGTGTGATGAGATTCTAGATCTCATCATACCGCTATTAGTGTTAATAGCAGGAATATGGGGAGGATGCACGGTAGGGTTATTCCGTAGGGGTTGGGCCAAATTATTTACTATAAGAGTCTTACCCCTACTCCTATTTCTATTACTATTATTATTCAATGACATTTTGTGGGTAATTATACTATTTGGTCCAGCATGGGAAGTTTGGGAGCTACTTGGTATGTAATATAACTTATTCCCATAGCCAGACCTTGCTAGTGCATCATTATAATATTCAACATTAGAATTAAATGCGTCCTCGCTATATGATAAACGGCTAATCCTATTAGATACGCCTTTAATAATTACATTTAGTACTGGTTGAAGATGGTTGGAATTAGCATTCACATACGTCAGTCACTCATTAGGTTTATGATAAGGTGTGAAGATCTTATTTTCTAGGTCAAGGGTTACATCTAAAAAGTTAACTGTTTTATTATTCCTATCCATAGTAATACTAAGGTCAAAGCCTTTAAAGAATTTACGCAGGTCCTTCCTTGTCCTTTCAATGTTATGTTTTTCATACTCAAGGATGAAGAGGACATCGTCACGGTATAGTCCACCACGAATATACGGAAATGTTTTATGCAACTCATGGAGGAGGTAAAATCCAACTAAATCAGTGACCTGTGCTGAGTCACTAGAAACCATTGTGATATTAAAGTTGTTAAGTGTGTTTTTCTGGGTCCATAATTGCTCCTCAAAAAGGATTATAGTTTTACGTGCGGCAAGAACGATATCAATTTGAGATCTAGTGAGATCACTATTCTGCATGGCCAGGATGAGGGCCTTATTCAGAAGGATGGGAGAGATAGAAGTGTAATACGAATCAATGTCAAATTGGATAAACATAGGGGATTTATGGTTACTAATGCTTGAGACCCATTCAATCACCTCCTCCGTATTCCCCCACAGGTCGAGGTGAATTTTACTTCTAATTACAGGTATTACTCCATCTAAAATAATCTGTGGACATATGCATATGGTTGGATTACCATCTACGGATGATCTACAAGTTGTTATGACTTCTCGCCAAATAAGCCTTAAACAGTGACTAAACCATGTTTGTTATGTATTGATTGCTTCAGCTTGTTTATGCATTGACCCGGCTTTGCCTGTATTTTGGCTGCTATCGGTGTTGTACCTATCCTTATACAAACTTTCTCACATCATATAGACGTGTTCTTGAGGCTAGTAAAACGAGGTATCCTCTTGATAAGTCGGCAGACCTCGCAAAGGCTCTATATCTTTATGATGTATTGTTTTTGTTTATGCCACGAAACTATAAATATATATATATATATATATATATATATATATATATATATATATATATATATATACGGGATAACGAGTTATCGTTATAGGCAATCCACTTAGAGGTAGTCCAGTTAGAGTACTCCGTGTTGTGGATGGTTTTAACGTATGGCTTAGTTTGACTCAACAAGACGCTTCCATAGTGATGCAGCGAGTTCGCGGTGATTTCTATGTAGGTTATACTTGGAGTAATAACAATTCAAGAAAGAAGAGTAACATGGGTGGCTGTACAATAAGGACTTTATTCAGTGCTGACAATTGTTTCGTTGATCTGGTAGGTCTAGAGTTCGTTAACCACTCGATGTTGCGTCAATCGAACTCCAATACTTTTTTCACAACCAGTCAATTTATCAGAGCGTGTGGATGTGAAGATAATACGCAAGGCATGGCTTTTATAGAAGAGTGGTGTGAATAAAACCCTTATTGTACCGCCAACCGTGTTACTCTTCTTTCTTGAATTATATATATATATATATATATATATATATATATATATATATATATATATATATATATATATATATATATATATGTGTGTGTGTGTGTGTGTGTGTGTGTGTGTGTGTGTGTGTATAATATATACATTATATATGTGTGTCTGTGTGTGTGTTTTAGGTAATTCCGAAGGGAAAGCAAAGGAAAAAAGAGTGCTGTATGTATAGAAAAGAGCTATTTAATTAAAAATTGAACAACACAAAATATAACTACTCCATTACCAAAGGTTTCTGGATCACGGACGATAATAATATACGTCTGGATCGGGCGTCAGACAGAGATGTTATAGATAAAAGATATATCTTTTATCTATAACATCTCTGTTTGATGACAGATCCGGATGTATATTATTATCGCCTGTGATCCAGAAACCTTTGGTAATGGAGTAGTTATATTTTGTGTTGTTCAATTTTTAATTAAATATATATATATATATATATATATATATATATATAATATATATATAATATAATATAATATAAAAGGAAAAGAAATTGAAAATGCAACTGCAGACTTTTAAGAATATTTATTTACTTCTCACAGTTCTTATGATTATAAATAAATTGTATTGAGACGGATGCTTTGTGTTTCTGATGTGATGTGTCGCGCATATATATATATATATATTTGTTTATATATTGTCTGGCTCGTTAACTTATTACCCTGCCATTGAACCACATTGGCATATGGTTGGACAATACATGTGTCCCTTAGCGCCTTGTGCGTGTAGGAACACATATTCTATTATTACTATTCTCCTCTATGTTGAGAAAAAACTTGGTCGTTCTGACTGCTGCTAGTTATAGCGGTAGCCGGCTGACCTCCCTGCCTCTGCCTTTATCTTTACACTCGGCCCTTGAAAAAATTGATTCCACTTCATTTACTCTCATCTCGGGAACAATTTTGAATAGCGCCAGTTCGTAATTTAAATTCAAGAATTTTATATTCTTTGAATGAAAGGATCCTTCTGACGAGATTCTTTCTTTGCAACGAAGGCCGTATGGACTCCGTTTATTTTTGAGATTCGAAACCGACTCGGTAAAGGTAACTATAGTAAGTAATGTTAATTTTTTATAATTTATTTTGAAACTTTATCTTATTTGCTAAACCTTGTTTATATATATATATATATATATATATATATATATATATATATATATATATATATATATATATGCGAGACACATCACATCAGAAACACAAAGCATCCGTCTCAATACAATTTATATATATATATTCTCCAAAAAAGATTTCTGATTCCGCCCTGCCTTTCCCCCAATCTTTCTAATTTCAAATTCTTTCTTCAAATGTTATTTCAAGCGTTAATCTAATTTATTCCTTCCATACTGTACCGTTTGTGTTGTTATTTCTGTTTACATTTTGCATACATACATTCACATACACATATATATATACACATACACATTCACACATACACACACGCACATATATATATACATATATATAATTATACATATATATATATGTATATATATATAGAGAGAGATATAGATATATACACACAGTAATAAAGTACTGAAGCGTTAGTTTTTTTTTATATACCATAGTATATTTTATAATACGCGTATAGATTCTAACCGGAACAGCACGTGTAAGCTAATTAAAGTTATTTTGATACATTGGTCACTCGTAAATGGCTGCCATGCCTTCTTCTTCTCCATCACTTACTACCGGGTAATCAGTTCAACGAGCACACGGCCCAGTATATCACGTTTCTCAATAATAGGTGAATGACATTTCACGTGACTATTTGCGTTAGTTTATATGTACATTTTTGTTTTTAATCTAGATAGGAATGTTAGGTGAAATTTTGTCTTGAAAATATATATACGTTGAATTAATCTCGGTATAAACTAAACACACACACACATATATATATTTATAAAAATAACAGATTAAAGTTTAAGCAAAGAATCGCTTAATAAATATTTGCTCTACGGTTCTTATATATCTGATATATATTTATCCTTAACGAGCCCTCTTTGGATTTTAGTCTTCAAATTTATTATTATTACTATATATATACATATATATATATATATATATATACACACACACACACACACACACATATATATATATATATATATATATATATATATATATATATATATATATATATATATATATATATATATATATATAGGAACGAGTAGGACCCCGACGGCTGAGCTCAAGCCGTTTCGACGGCTAATTCTGGAGTAAATAAATTTTTTTATCCTGGTATTTGAATAGCCGAGCTTCTCAGGGGGTAATTCCATATATGGTATAAGTGATTGTCACAAGGATTGGTCTAAAGTTTGTTGTTGAGACATAATAATTCTATCATGGCAATTTGTGGAGGGAAGGGGTAGCTGAAACTGCCAGTAGAAGAAAGAGGGAGAGGGGGTGGAGGAAACCCAGTCGTGGTGCGTTGATTGTGCCAACTACAGCTGGGCATGAGGTCATAAAAGACACTAGGGAGGGAGGGGGAGGAAGTCGAAACAATAAGTAAAACAATATGGGGTAAATATATAGAGAAATACCGAGAGTGTTAAAAAACAATTAAATGTAAAAAAAAAAAAAAACAATTTCTGGTTACTATAACCTAAGGACAGCTATGAAGTCTCTCACTGGTACTGCTAGACTAAAGAAAGGTTTACTAGGTGGGACGGAATTATAATGAGACCCTTTTAAGAGGTATAAGTAGACAACCGAATATATCTTACGGTGACTGGTCAACAAGTGGGGGGGCCAAAATACTAAAGAAACTACCACGAAATAATAATTCAGAATCCCGAGACCAATACGAAATAAAGGTTTCTACCCCAGGCACAAGGCCAGCAACCACCCAGTGCAAAAAAAATAAACTAATACGAAATAATAATTCAGAATCCCGAAAAAGAATACTAATACTATCTCTAAGGGTGCCGCCACGATACAAAAATTCGAGTGCAAACTACATAAATGCTCGTACGAAGTATATGTCAAATTTGATATGGAAAATTAATTCAGAATACCCCCCCCCCCCCCGCCAGAAAAAAAATAAATACTGATATACGAGAAATTAAAGCAAAGATACCACTAAGAAATATATAAAGCACGGAAAAGGGGCAGCCATCGGATAAGAAGGCAAGTATCCGGGGTCTAACACATCTGCTATAAAAAGCGGCGTCGGCCAAATCTATCATAGAATAGGGGAAGGGGGTGGGGGTACTGAGGCTACAAAGGACCGAGGGGTTGCCTCGGGTGGGCGAGAAAGTAAAAGGACGACGACAAAGAAAGAGGACTGGGGTGGAAGGACTAGGGAGGGATGGGGGAAAGAAGGAAATATAGAGGAAGTGATAAAAAGATATAAAAGAAGATCTTAGGTCCTCCTTTGCAAGAAGGGGTTACCCATTACAAAATCGGTAAGTGGGGTGTTATATCCCTAGTCTACCCCCCCCCCCGGGTCATTATGGGGTCTGAGGGCGAGGTAAGTCCTACGCAATCTGTGTTTACATGCAGTTGCCAGTTCATCTTTCTTGTTTAGGAGTTGGTCCGTCGAAAACAACATTTGTAAAGTTTCCTCCGAGCATAAATTGCACGGACGGCATCCTCCCGTGTAAGAGTTGGCTCTGGACAGTAAGCTCCACGTGAGATCATAGGTAATATATTTTACATTTAATATTTTTTACATTTAATTGTTTTTTAACACTCTCGGTATTTCTCTATATATTTACCCCATATTGCTTTACTTATTGTTTCGACCCCCCCCCCTAGTATCTTCTTTGACGTCATGCCCAGCTGTAGTTGGCACTATCAACGCACCACGACTGGGTTTCCTCCACCCCCTCTCCCTCTTTCTTCTACTGGCAGGTTCAGCTACCTCTTCCCTCCACAAATTGCCATGATAGAATTATTATGTCTCAACAACAAACTTTTGACCAATCCTTGTGACAATCACTTTTACCATATATGGAATTACCCCCTAAGAAGCTCGGCTATTCAAATACCAGGATGAACATTTTTATTTAGTCCAGAATTAGCCGTCGAAACGGCTTGAGCTCAGCCGTCGGGGTCCTACTCGTTCCTATTACCCACTCTACTACCCTAAGTATTGAGTACTTTGGTGCGTTATGGTCCACCTGGCTCCTTACCACATTTCCTTCGTTATATATATATATATATATATATATATATATACAATTAAGTTAGAAGTGTACATCCACATATGTGTACTGAAATACTAGTATGCATATAAATACACACACGTATACATATGTAGATGTACAGAGTTTTTCACTTGACACTTTACTGTGAGTGTTCAGCTAGTCTGTATGTAAACACACAGACGAACCGGTTTTTAGAGTCATACTGGTTTTCGAGGAAACACCTTTCCTCTATTCTCCAGAGGGCCAGACAGGAATATTGGACTAGTTTCGATGTTGTTACATCTCATCAGCAATATTTACCCATCCTCCGGCCCCTCTAGAGAATCGTAAAAGCACATATCGTTATATGCTTTTTCTATGAAAATTAGTAGTGGGCAGACTAATTTGCATAGAGCGTGAGTACGTACCGGTTCAGCGGAAGCGATAAAAACAAATAACGAAACGAAATTAAATTTCGTTTCGTTTGTAACTCACTTTTGTATGACTGACGCTTAAACAATTAAGTTAGAAGTGTACATCCACATATGTATACTGAAATACTAGTATGCATATAAATACACACACACGTATACATATGTGGATGTACACTTCTAACTTAATTGTTTAAGCGTCAGTCATACAAAAGTGAGTTACAAACGAAACGAAATTTAATTTCGTTTCGTTATTTGTTTTTATATATATATATATATATATATATATATATATAATTTATATAGCCGTCGCGTTCTGACTTTTTTATATAATCATACACTACTATTCTAAATATTGAGTATTCTATTGAGTAATGATTTAATTAGTTTTAAACTGGTTATATCCTAATTTATATATATATATATATATATAAGTTGAAAAAAATGAAAACGAAATTTCATTTCTCACTCTTAGTATGGCACTTACTTAAATGTAAGTATGTATGTATACGTACATACATATATGTATACAGACGTACAGTAGCATGCATATATATATATATATATATATATATATATATATATATATATATATATATATATATATATATATATATATATATATATATATATATATATATATATATATATATATACACATATGCATACAGGTACACATACATATATGCACGCATCAGTTTAGCCGACGTTTATCATAACGCCGGCCGCTTTGTTCGTTTGTTTGTCAACAAAGCGAACGGCCTGAATTTATGCCATACGGTGTTAAGGCAATTTAAGTAAGTGCCATACTAGGAGTGAGAAATGAAATTTAAGTAAGTGCCATACTAAGAGTGAGAAATGAAATTTCGTTTTCATTTTTTTCAACTTATCGTTTTCGGTATGCCTGACCGATTTAACTCACTCAATATGCAAATTAGGCTGCTCAGCCGTTAATTTTCATAAGGAAAGTATATACTTTCGAACGTTCAACTATCTGGCAGATGGGTAAACGGTGCTGATGATAGCTAACAAGCTTGAAACTAGTACATCGTTCCTGTGTCAGTGTTGAACAAAAAGGTGACGTGGTTGCCTTAACATCGTATGGCATAAATTCAGGCTGTTCGCTTTGTTGACAAACAAACGAACAAAGCGGCCGGCGTTATAATAAACGTCGGCTAAACTGATGCGTGCATATATGTATGTGTACCTGTATGCATACGTGTATATATATATATATATATATATATATATATATATATATATATATATATATGCATGCTACTGTACGTCTGTATACATATATGTATGTACGTATACATACATACTTACATATATATATATATATATATATATACGTGTGTCTGTGTGTGTGTGTGTCTCTGTCTGTCTGTGTGTGTGTGTGTGTGTGTGTGTATTTGTGTATGTTGTGTGTGTGTCTGTGTGTATATCTATATACATATATATGTAGCCGCCTCTGTGGCCTAGTGGTAGGTATTAGAGACGGTTGAGACACTGGTCTTGGGTTCATCTCTGCCAGAATGTACATTAAATATTATTTTTGTATTTTCCTATTTACACATCTCACTACTTGAATGTATGTTAACGCCAGAGTAACAGGCAAATTTGATAAGCGGCTTAGGCCGATTTGTCATCTATCCATGGGTAGAGTGAAATATATTTTATAAATTTCAAATATCATTTAGGAAAATACACGTAATTTAAGCTGGAAAAAGTCAAATATTCCAATATGTATTGATAACCTAACACACACACACACACACACACACACACACACACACACACACACACACACACACACACACACACACACACACACACACACACACACACACACACACACACACATATATATATATAATGAAAATAAAAAGTTACGGGCGAGAAAGAGGACATTATTCATCATTAGTTGTCTGCTAGGAATCATCGATATTTCTTCGCGTTAGAGACAATATATCTCAACCTAGTAAGATCAACAACTAAAATAAGTTATTGGGATAAAAAAGGGGAGAAAGAGAAAAAAATACGTAAACAGACACGAAATGTAAAACAACGTATATATGATTCCAGTTCCTCAGAGAAATAGCAACACAACCTGGAGCTGGACATATCGATGTATTGATGGAATAAAACACACTTCAACAAACATGTGCACCTGTCTTTCCCACACCAATTCGGACTGCCTGAAGATGGTCACAACCAATGATGGCTGTCACCGAAATATATATAGCAGTATATCTATAATTTATAATAAAACGAAGCCAAATTTCACCAATTTGACTTAATTATTTTACATTACTCCGGAGTAAACAAACCAACCTGCGTACCTCGTCGAGTGCTCCAATCTGCATACTGAGGTGTCGGTAAACAACCAACATATACTCAATATATATATATATGAACATCACCTAAAAAAGCACAAGAAAATACATAAAAATGCATTCTTCACTCGGCTACGTAGATAATTAAAATATATAAATATTTGTGCTCTAAGCGACCGAACTGTACAATATATTTACATATATACATATATGCATACATATAGGCGCGTGGATGAGTGGTTAGATAATTGGATTCCAAATCGTGAGATAGTGAGTTCGAATCACGACCGGGTAATGCGTTATGTTCTTGAGCAAGACACTGTATTTCACGTTGCTCCTTCTACCTGGTAGTGCGACAGATAGATAGTTTTAGTAATTGAAAGACCAATGGAAACATTCATACTTCGGTCTGATTTGACAAAAGTCGGAAGTCGATCCAATGTCGATATATATATATATACAGACACAACTTTATTGTACAGTTCGGCCGCTTAGAGCACAAATGAATATATATTTTAATTTGTCCATTTCAGGATACAACTATAAGCAATATAATTCTATAAACCCCTTGATTATTTATTTTCTTGTGCTTGTTAGGGTGATGGTCATACCTTCTTATGAAGACCAAATATGGCGATAGACAGCACTGTTTCAAGATTTGTTAATCTCTCATCAGAGGTGTCCACTCATCCAGTAGTAGCGTGACTATCATCTGTTTATTGTATCTAGACATATATTGTATGTTTTCGTATACACGCTTAATATTTTGAAGGTTCTGCAAATAAAGTATACTCCTAATTGTAATGGTTCACTTATTCTGACAAAAGCAAACACACACCTACGATATATATATATATATATATATATATATATATATATATATATATATATATATATATATATATATATATATATATATATATATATATAAGTATGCATGTATACGTACATACATATATGTATACAGACGTACAGTAGCACGCACATATATATATATATATACATATATATATACATATGCATACAGGTACACATACATATATGCACGTATCAGTTTAGAGGCGCTAACGTCGCTTTGTTCGTTTGTAAACAAACTGAACAGCCTGAATTTATGCCATACGGTGTTAAGGCAACCACGTCACCTTTTTGTTCAACACTGACACAGGAACGATGTACTAGTTTCAAGCTTGTTAGCTATCATCAGCACCGTTTACCCATCTGCCAGATAGTTGAACGTTCGAAAGTATATACTTTCCTTATGAAAATTAACGGCTGAGCAGCCTAATTTGCATATTGAGTGAGTTAAATCGGTCAGGCATACCGAAAACGATAAATTGAAACAAAATGAAAACGAAATTTCATTTCTCACTCTTAGTATGGCACTTACCTAAATGTAAGTATGCATGTATACGTACATACATATATGTATACAGACGTACAGTAGCACGCACATATATATATATATATACATATATATATATACATATGCATACAGGTACACATACATATATGCACGTATCAGTTTAGCGGCGCTAACGTCGCTTTGTTCGTTTGTAAACAAACTGAACAGCCTGAATTTATGCCATACGGTGTTAAGGCAACCACGTCACCTTTTTGTTCAAGACTGACACAGGAACGATGTACTAGTTTCAAGCTTGTTAGCTATCATCAGCACCGTTTACCCATCTGCCAGATAGTTGAACGTTCGAAAGTATATACTTTCCTTATGAAAATTAACGGCTGAGCAGCCTAATTTGCATATTGAGTGAGTTAAATCGGTCAGGCATACCGAAAACGATAAATTGAAACAAAATGAAAACGAAATTTCATTTCTCACTCTTAGTATGGCACTTACTTAAATGTAAGTATGCATGTATACGTACATACATATATGTATACAGACGTACAGTAGCACGCACATATATATATATATATACATATATATATACATATGCATACAGGTACACATACATATATGCACGTATCAGTTTAGCGGCGCAAACGTCGCTTTGTTCGTTTGTAAACAAACTGAACAGCCTGAATTTATGCCATACGGTGTTAAGGCAACCACGTCACCTTTTTGTTCAACACTGACACAGGAACGATGTACTAGTTTCAAGCTTGTTAGCTATCATCAGCACCGTTTACCCATCTGCCAGATAGTTGAACGTTCGAAAGTATATACTTTCCTTATGAAAATTAAAGGCTGAGCAGCCTAATTTGCATATTGAGTGAGTTAAATCGGTCAGGCATACCGAAAACGATAAATTGAAACAAAATGAAAACGAAATTTCATTTCTCACTCTTAGTATGGCACTTACCTAAATGTAAGTATGCATGTATACGTACATACATATATGTATACAGACGTACAGTAGCACGCACATATATATATATATATACATATATATATACATATGCATACAGGTACACATACATATATGCACGTATCAGTTTAGCGGCGCTAACGTCGCTTTGTTCGTTTGTAAACAAACTGAACAGCCTGAATTTATGCCATACGGTGTTAAGGCAACCACGTCACCTTTTTGTTCAACACTGACACAGGAACGGTGTACTAGTTTCAAGCTTGTTAGCTATCATCAGCACCGTTTACCCATCTGCCAGATAGTTGAACGTTCGAAAGTATATACTTTCCTTATGAAAATTAACGGCTGAGCAGCCTAATTTGCATATTGAGTGAGTTAAATCGGTCAGGCATACCGAAAACGATAAATTGAAACAAAATGAAAACGAAATTTCATTTCTCACTCTTAGTATGGCACTTACTTAAATGTAAGTATGCATGTATACGTACATACATATATGTATACAGACGTACAGTAGCACGCACATATATATATATATATACATATATATATACATATGCATACAGGTACACATACATATATGCACGTATCAGTTTAGCGGCGCAAACGTCGCTTTGTTCGTTTGTAAACAAACTGAACAGCCTGAATTTATGCCATACGGTGTTAAGGCAACCACGTCACCTTTTTGTTCAACACTGACACAGGAACGATGTACTAGTTTCAAGCTTGTTAGCTATCATCAGCACCGTTTACCCATCTGCCAGATAGTTGAACGTTCGAAAGTATATACTTTCCTTATGAAAATTAAAGGCTGAGCAGCCTAATTTGCATATTGAGTGAGTTAAATCGGTCAGGCATACCGAAAACGATAAATTGAAACAAAATGAAAACGAAATTTCATTTCTCACTCTTAGTATGGCACTTACCTAAATGTAAGTATGCATGTATACGTACATACATATATGTATACAGACGTACAGTAGCACGCACATATATATATATATATACATATATATATACATATGCATACAGGTACACATACATATATGCACGTATCAGTTTAGCGGCGCTAACGTCGCTTTGTTCGTTTGTAAACAAACTGAACAGCCTGAATTTATGCCATACGGTGTTAAGGCAACCACGTCACCTTTTTGTTCAACACTGACACAGGAACGGTGTACTAGTTTCAAGCTTGTTAGCTATCATCAGCACCGTTTACCCATCTGCCAGATAGTTGAAGGTTCGAAAGTATATACTTTCGAACCTTCAACTATCTGGCAGATGGGTAAACGGTGCTGATGATAGCTAACAAGCTTGAAACTAGTACACCGTTCCTGTGTCAGTGTTGAACAAAAAGGTGACGTGGTTGCCTTAACACCGTATGCATAAATTCAGGCTGTTCAGTTTGTTTACAAACGATCAAAGCGACGTTAGCGCCGCTAAACTGATACGTGCATAT
>OZ024741.1:343936565-343954065 GCA_964016885.1 Eledone cirrhosa
GTGTGTGATGAAATTGAGAGTGTATGTATGTATTTATGTATGTATATATGTATGTATATATTATGTCAGGTCACCAGTTGGTGCTACTGGTAACATGTATCCCAGTACAACCTGTCTCATGGTCGGGTCGTTGGCGACTAAACTGGCAACCCCACCAAGATTTCTTGGTGGGGAGGGTGACTTTGGACATCCTGCAGGACCTAAAAACAAAACATGTCAAAGGACAAAGGAGCTCTAAAGAGTCAATTACTGGGAGAGATGACCCTTAGCCTTTGTCAAGGCAGAATTCTAGGAGAAGGAAAACTCTGATATAACACCTGCAACCCTTATGGTATCCAATGATGTTGACTTGTACTTCTATTTTGGTAAACATCATCTTGGTTAAGAGAGTGGGACTAGCTTTGTGCAGTGCCTTTGCTCACTATAAAAGCTTCACGACACCGGCATTGCTTTATATCTGGAGATCTCTCTGCACTTGTCGTCACACTGGTACCCATGGGCCCAGCACTATGTGTCAATAATTGTCACAATGTAGTGTTTGTACCAGAGTTTTCAAGTCGCTAGCTGGACTAAAAAGTCACACTCGTTGAGCGCATCGGTAGGCGGTTCTCCTACATGGATATAAAGTAGTGGCCGTACTCGAAAACGAGTTGGCAGCCATCATATATGTATGCATATATGTATTTATGCATTTATGTATATATGTATTTATGTATGTATGTATGTACCTATGCTGTTATGAAATAATTGTTTCTACTTTTGACACAAAGCCAGCAATTATTCCAGTGTATTACTGGTACTTTATTTTATCGACCCCGTAAGGATGAAAGGCAAAGTTAACCTGGACCGGATTTGAACTCAGACCGTAAAGAGACGTAACTATGCTAGAAAGCATGGCGTCTGACCCTCTACCGATACTGCCATGAAATAATAAACATTATTATCATTTTTGCCTTTCATCTTTACGGGGGTCGATAAAATAAAGTAACCAGTAATGCACTGGTAATTGCTGGCATTGTGCTTAAAGTAGATAACAATTATTATCATTACTAAATTGCACTTCAGTGTTTATTATGTGCATTGTGCATCTACTATGTGTATATGTATCTGTACATATGTATCTTATACAGTAAGTATCTATATGTACATATGTATCTCTGTTACATATGTATCTATATGTATCTTACTATTCTTGTATCTCCTGTATACATATGTATCTATATGTACATATGTATCTCTGTATACATAAGTATCTATATGTACATATGTATCTCTGTATACATAAGTATCTATATGTACATATGTTATCTCTGTATACATATGTATCTATATGTACAATATTTTATCTCTGTATAGATATTGTATCTATATGTACATATGTATCTCTGTATACATATGTTATCTATATGTACATATGTATCTCTGTTATACATATGTATCTATATGTTAGATATGTATCTCTGTATATATATGGTATTCTATATGTACATATGTATTCTACATGTACATGTATATCTCTGTTTGTTTCCCCTGTATTTCTGTATATTTTACTGTTTTTATCACCCTGTTCTGTTTTTACCCATATAATCAATCTTAAGTATTGACTATTTTCCCACATTCAATGGGATTATATTGCCATTGATTTTAATAATGGTTTTCTTATATCAGGCACAAGGCTCAGCAATTTGGGGGGTAGGGAAAGTCGATTAAATCGACGCCAGTGGGTGACTGGTACTTTATTTTATCTACCTCGTAAGGATGAAAGGCAAAGTTAACCACATTTGAACTCATATCATAAAGGGCCGTAACTCTATGCTGCAAAGCATTGGTGTCCGGACTCTCTACTGATACTGCCAATTGATTTTAATAATCACATTCTTCTTATCAACATTATTCATATTATTGTGTCGTTGTTGTTGTTGTGGTGATGGTGTTGTTGTTGTTGTTGTTGTTGATGTTGTTCTTATTCTTGTTATTGTTGTTTTTTATTGTCGTTGTTGTTATTGTTGTTGTTGCTGTTGTTGTTGGTGGTGGTGGTGGTGTTCGTGTTCTTTGTTGTTGTTGTTGTTGTTGTTGTTGTTGCTGTTGTCATTATTGTTGTTGTTGTGGTTATTGTTCTTGTTCTTGTTATTATTGTTTTAAGTTGGTGGTGTGTGGAAGTTGTAGTGGTGTTGTTGTTGTTATTGTGCTGTTGTTTTTGCTGTTGTTGTTGGTGGTGGAAGTTGTAGTTTGGTGTTGTTGTATTGTTGTTGTTATTGTTGTTCTTGTTTGTTCTTGTTCTTTTGTTCTTGTTCTTGTTTTCTTGGTATTGTTGTATTGTTATTGTTGTTATTGTTATTATTATTGTTATTGTTGATATTGTTGTTATTGTTGTTATTGCTATTGTTATTGGTTATTGTTGTTATTGTTTTCTTGTTCTTGTTCCTGTTATTGTTGCTGTTTTTATTGTTGTTGTTGTTCTTGTTATTGCTATTGTTATTGTTATTCTTGTTCTTGTTCCTGTTATTGTTCCTGTTTTTATTGTTGTTGTTGTTCTTGTTATTGCTATTGTTATTGTTATTCTTGTTCTTGTTCCTGTTATTGTTCCTGTTTTTATTGTTGTTGTTGTTCTTTGTTATTGCTATTGTTATTGTTGTTGTCGTCGTTGTTGCCGTTGTTGCTGTTGTTGTTGTTATCTTATATTTTTATTGCGTGTCTCTTTAACAACACTACCTAACTTTGCTCTGTGAGACTTGTGTATAGCCAGGTTTATGTTGGTGTTTATTGTAATAAAAATACGTAACATGTTTGCGTTACATACTGCTGTGGTGTTCTATACATTCTGCATGTTTCTATATCCTAAGGTTACGATTTTATGCATGTTCTATTATTATTGTTATTAAATATACAGTGAATTGGCCGAATCAGTCGAGTGTCTGACACCCTGCTTTACGGTATAGAGTTACTTCCATTTACAGCATGAGTTCAGATCCTACGAGGTTAGCTTTGCCTTTCATCCTTACGGTGTCGATGAAATAAAAGCACCAGTAATGCACTGGGGTAGATTTAATCGACTTTCCCGTCCCCTTCAAATTGTTGGCATTGTGCCTAGAATAGAAACAATTTTTTTAGAGGGCCGTGGATTCGCAGTATCAGTAGCGCGTCTGACACCCTGCTTGTTGGCATAGAGTTGCGGCCCTTTACATTCTGACTCAAATCACCCCAGGGTTAGCTTTGTCTTTCAATCTTTACGGAGTCGATAACCAGTAAGTGCCAGTAACGTACTGGGGTAGGTTTAATCAACTCCCCTTCCCCAAAATAGTAAAAATCATTATTATTACCAAAGCACGTATTATTATATGAAATGTTTTCGTTTTTCAAGTTCCAATTATTAGGTTATCTTTATTTCTAGACCTTTATAAAGGGATACTTTTTTTTCCATTTCTTTTAGTGAAATATTGTCACCTGTATGATTAAAACATTTATGAAGCATTTCATTGTCTGGTGGTCTTTGACACAAATCTTCTTCCGATTACTCCTTGATCTATTTTATACGTATTGGTATTTTCCAGAGTATTGTTCATTCTTTGAGACTTTTTCCTGTGTATGTCTACACACACTCTTTTGAATGTAAAACTTCCAAGGTATGTAAATCACAAGTTTGCAGCAGACATATCTATTGCATGACTAAAACTAGCAACCATGGTTGCCATCGTTTTTTCAAGGCGTTCTGTAGGCACATTATTTGCTTAGATTCTAGTCTTTTAACAATTTATTGTTATTATTTCTTCTCCATAAACTATATGTATTTCAACTTCCGTTTTGAATTTGTTGGATTCTTTAAAGACGGAAAATAAACTTATTTTGTTTTGTTTAGTTCCGTAGATATCTGGTATTAACATCATACAGTATTCGTTACTAGGTAATTCATCTGTACTATATTGAATATTTTATAATCATCTTCTAGTTGCAAAAGGTATCTACCTCCCAGTAATTGTGGTACATATAATCTTTCTATATTAGGTTTTCTGTGGTTTATTCTGTTTACAATCATTATTTTTCTTGTTCGTTTATCGTCCAATTAAGAGTATTGTGAAAGCGGCAAATTAATTAAATGTTTTGCAGTATTTGTTTCGTCTTTCTGCCTAGTATAGTGCAACTATACCTTTTATCCTTTCGATGTCGATAAAAACATGTACCACTCTAGTCATGGGGGGGGGGGGTCCTCGATATCTCCTTCTCACTTCCTCTCTTTCTCACTCACGCTCATTCTCTCGAAGAAATCAGCTTTGTTCAGACCTGGAGAGGGGATGGTCCCCACCAAATTTAAAGAGACGCTGTATGCTACTATGGGGCCCCAAAGACTCCATTAGAAGTTACGGGTTTAAAGAAAGAAGAAGAATCTAACTGAAAGACATTACTGGGACTTTACGACTACATTATACAATGAGTTCTATTTTAATTATTAATCAATGTTGGCTTTAATATTCCCTCTTAATCATTTCCTTCATTCGTGTGTGTTATACTCTGTCTAGTTTATAGGTTCCTAAGTATTTGTATGCCCTGGGTTGGTTTAAGTTTCTTACTTCCATTTTTTTCTTTATTCGGCATCATGTTAGTGTTTTATTTAAATTTCCTCATTTTAAGTTTTCCTTAGCGCATATTCTAAAATACGCACCTCATTCCAGTTTCTCTCCACGATCGATATATTGACTGCAGTAGAGTTTCTAGTTGTTTATGATCTGCAACGTTCACATTTTGATCATACATATACAAAATATATTTTCATTTTCTTAAAGTATCACATTAAATTTGTGCTCATGTTCAATATTTTATTCTAAATTTTGGAATTTTATGTTCTCGTTCGTACCTTTCAGTTATTCTTGCACTGTGTGATTTACTTAATCTGCAAATATCACCTCCCACAATTGTTCAGATGAAGTGTTCATTGGTTTGACCAATCCTGACCATGGTGATTCCTTCGTTGTCCAGACTCCTTACACCAACTATTTTATTTCTATTATTGTTGTTTCCTCAATTTCTTGTTAGAATGATTTATGGTTTTAACCAAACAGCTTATTTTGTTCAAAGAACCATTGGCATTTTTCACACCGGCGTATTTTTTGAAATTTATAGATGGATCTTTTCTTTCAGGCTTTCGTTAATTCTGTTATTTCATTTTTTTATTTATATTATATAGCTGTAGTATTTACCTCTCCTTCATTTTATTCAATTCTGTTGTTTTGATTTTGATTTCGGTAAAGGATGAGATATATTTTATATCTATAAATGATCCCATGTTCTTTAATTGGGTTTCGATATTCTTATTTGAGTTTATTCATAGAAGGACCTTGTTTTCTTTGTAACAGCAGTGAAGTGATTGGTGCATATACTATTGGGCCGTCAAGTATCAATTTAGTAGAAATTTGTAGAGAAAAAGCAAATTTCTACAAATTTTATACTTGATGACCTAAAAGGGCGATGGTTTGGCAAATATTTAGATCATCGGATAGAATGTTTTGCGATAATTCTTGTCTTCATTCTTCTAAGCACCAGGTAATCACTGGGATCTATTTAATTCACTAACTCCTATCTTACATCTATATTTGAAAGGATTATTATATCTAGCCATGTGATACTGATATTTATATCAAATTTAATTACGTTTTTGATGATGAGCTTAGCCTTTATTTTTTAAACGTTATTGCTTCGTAATCGCTGTTTTTCGTTGATCCATAGGAATAATGTTCAATTCTTGAATTATTTCTAATTTCAGATTATCATGGTCATGATTTCTGCCATTAGGATTCCTTATTTCTAAATCTTCTACACATTCATTTTTATTTATATTTTTTTTTTCGGGTTTTGTTGGTTAGTACTCTATAGTTGTGTTAGGGTTTAATTTTATTTTGTTTGTTATTTACTTTGATTATTTTGCATGTAATATGTGTATGTTTCAGATTTGATCCTAGTTCGGTGATTTTCCCTTGTGCGTACAGTTGTTATATTTTTTTTATTTTGAAGTGTTTCTGTATCTATAGCATATTTTTGATTTTGATAATATATTTACTTAAATTATAACTCTCATGGTATTCCAAGTTACTTTTAGTGTTAATATCATTTTCAAAATTGTTATATTTTGTGGGTAGAATGTAACTGCATGTGCATTTTGCATAGAATTATATTTCTCTCTTGTGGAATTATGATTTTATTCCTTTTATTTGCTATACTTATGAAATAAAATTTGACACATTGAAAACAATTGTTATTGCTATGTTGATAATTAGTACGTTTTTGTAATTTTAATGGAAAATTATTAAAGGTTTCTTTAGTGCTCTCTCGTGTTTTGATTGTGTACTAAAGTTCTATATTATTGACGTTTTCTCACGTTCTATGACAGAATCATATTAATATAAGTACCAGAGAAGCAGTGGAAATTTGGTGGCAATACCTAAGTCGATCACATTTGACATATTAATGTATCGTCAAATATATTTCGTCGGAACTTGTCTATAGCATCTTAAGCCAATGCGTGGTATGTCTTTCTCGAAAATACGTCACATATACGTATTGTAGATGTAGATAATTCATTCAATATATTTAACGTTGATGGCCTGTTACTGTTTTGTAAATGTAATCTTTTTCGGTAGGATTATCCTGATATGAATATTTCATCATTTCCAGGATAATATTACTTTTTTTATATTTGGCACAAGTTGGATAAACTAAAAGCTATAGAAATTAATACCTTTCTGGTTGTTCCTCACGATTAACTTCCGTTTCATAATAAATTGGTTGAATAAAAGTAACACCGCTAACAACATACACAGAGCGCGTAGCTGAAACAGAACGCAAGAAGGCAGAACACATGGCCCGAGGCATTTTATCCGACGCTCTAACAATAAGGACAGTACATCCATCCATACATACATATATACATACATACATACACACATACAGACACACATACATACATGCATATATACGTACATTAACACACACATATATATATATATATATATATATATATATATATATATATAAAAACAAACCTCCATACATACACACACGTTGAACTTAAACCTCTAAGTATAACTTTAAAAACGTATAAATGTTAACATTTCTGGAAGCTTAAAGACGTAATTAAAATTCATTAGTGATCAAAAATAAAATACAGCGTTCAGTAACTGTAGATATTTTACGATCTGCCATACATTAATACACATATACTACTCACCAAAATCGAGTTCCATCTATGCAACTAGAACATATCCGATTGGATCAATTTCTGAACTTTTTTCCCTATCTTGCTGTGGAATATAAAATCACATAGAGCATTAAAAATGTTCTTCGTATTTGTATGGTTGTATTATCAACTTTTTTAAACACTTTTATACACACACAAACACACACACATATATATATATATATATATTTATATATATGAATGTATGTCTATATATATATATATATTTGTGTGTATATATATAAAATTACAAAATATGAGGATATAATAGACAAAAATATACCTATTTTTTCTTCAAAGTCCCGACTGTAGTTTCGCCGATATATATATACATATATGTGGCTGTGTGTGTATATATATATATATATATATATATATATATAGAAAAGATGAATATAAAATGAAAGTGCTTTTATAAAGGAATTTATTAGGTATTGACATATCTTTCTGTAACAGACGGAATACCTATGTATCGCTGCTTGCGTAATCATATAATGTTAGCAAGTATTCGATAGCAAATGTATAATCAGTTGTCACTTCTTCAGAGATATTGGATAAATTGGAAAAAATCAGAAAAATCAAAGTATTTATATTAGTTGTAAGAAAGGAAGAAGAGAAGGGATAGTATATGACAGGTGGCAATTCAATTTGCTGGTAAACAAGTATATAGAAGGTTTTTAATGAGAATACAATGAGTATATGGCTTATTTTATCTAAATAAGAATTTTTGGGAGTGCCTATTATAATCTATATTTGACCAAGGGACAGGACTGGTCGTTTGGTGTAGTAGTATTAATACAGTTATAAAGTGTCAAGTAAGGAAGAGAGAGATTTTCACTGATACTGTATACTAACAATGCTGGTAGCCTGCTGGTATATGCATTAGGAAATTGAAATAAGAAATCTCATTTTATCTATAGCAGTTTATATTAAATGGTAAATAATAGAAGAGTTCATAGAATTAAGACTAGTAGAGAATGTTAATATGTATTTTGACAATCAAACGGAGATGGAGACAGGCGTTCAATCCTGGTAGTGTTTGTAATATGAAAATGTAGATTTCAAGCGATGGTTACAGTATAACGATCGCTCTATTTTGTTATTTAATAAAATATTTTTGGATTTCATAATACAAAATATTTCCATATTACACAATTTACAAAATTCCTATCCTGGATATTATGCAGGGGCATGAACTATTATATCCCATTTTAGGTTAAATTGTTGGTTATTTTCGCGCAGCTGCCAAGCCTTGTCTGCGAGTGTTGTTACATAACACTGGTTTTCATGTTTTATCGAGTAACGATGTCTATAAAGGCGAGATTTGAAGGAGGCAGCTGTAGACCCCACATAGTACCACTTCTGGCTACCCGATTCGATAGTACATTTGTATATGATGTTGCGTTCAAGACACTGATTGTTCAACGGACACATTCCTGGTTGAACACAGTTACAGTTATAATTATGCGTTGTTGTATTACCATGGCTGGGTTGATGAGGTTGCTTAGGCAGGACGGGATGTTGTTTTGTGATGTTATAGCCGATGTTTTCCGTGTATTGTTATGTGTTGGAAGGCGTTTATACAACCGTTTTGCGTTAAGCTTTTTTATATGTTGTTCAATATGAGGGGCGATTGAATATGAAAGTCGAATAGTGTTAGGGTTTAAGATTTTATTATATTTATGTGATGTTGGAAAATGTTTTTTAACTAATCGAAAGAATTGTGAGGGTAAATTGGTTTTAATAGAGTTGTTATAGACCGGGTTGTACCATATATACTCTTTACATCGCCTTCTGTTTGGTGGTGTGCGACTATTAGTGTGTCTATTGCGGTAGTGTATGTATGGTGGTGATTCTATGCTATTTCTACCTCTATGAGATTTATTTTAGGTGTTTTGGTGATCGTCGACTCTATACTCTATATTATCTAGGTGTCCAGCCTTCCTAGAGTGCATCATCATAATATTCGGCATGTTCTTTGAAGGTTTGCTGGTTGGACGACAGGCGGGAGATTCTAAGGGAAATATTTCTAGGGATGGATTTAATTATAGAGGGTGGATGGTTAGAACCCGTATTTACATATTTAAGGTTCTCATTTAGTTTATGGAAAGGTTTAATTGTTTCTGTATTGAGATTCAAAGTAACATCAAGGAAATTAACCTCTTTGAGGTTATATTCAAACGTAATATTTAATCCTAGTTCCTTATAAAGCTTTCTAATATTTTTACGCATCCTTTCTAAATTCTGGTTATTCATATGCTTAACTAATAGGAGCGCATCGTCACGGTAGAGTCCACCGTGGCGATCCTTGCATTTTCCTTGTAGTCTGTGGGTGATATAAATTCCCACAAGATCAGTTACTTCCGCCGAATCATTGGAACCCATAGTTATATCAAAATTAGGTCTATCTTTGCGAACCCATTAGCTATTATCAAATTTAACAATAGTTTTCCTCGCTTCCATAATAATACTAATTTCATCATCCGTAAGGTCGGAGTTAGCCTTAGCGAACGAAAGGGCTTCATGCAGAGTATCAGGTGAGATTGAGGTATAATACTCATCAATATCGAACTGAATAAATTTTGATTTCTTCTTATCAGTAATGCTATTAAACCATCTTATTGCCTCATGGGTGTTACCCCATAGTTTAATATCTACTTTAGCCTTAACTTGGGGGATAATTCTGTCTAATATATATTGGCTAATTTTGCTTGTATCAGATTTAGAGGGGCATATAAGTCTAATTTTAGAATCAGTATCGAACTTTACTTTATGGTCCTTCAGGTTGAAGGATGGTATAGCTGGTGTTAAGGGTTGCGTTCTATCGTCAATACAAAGTTTTTTTAACAATTTTACATGCCGAGTTGTTGATGTTTCTAAGTGTAGCTTCATTAGTTTTCTTGTATTTTTTATGCAATTCCTTACGGATGAAGTTATTGTAAGTGTCCACATCCATGGTATATACGTTTGATGTTTTGTCTGCTCTAACAATAATTCCATTGGCGTTTATTAGATTATTGAGCAGTGCCGTGATGTCATTCTGTAGTTTATTGTTTTTCCGTTTTGTATATATATATATATAAAGAGAGATATTTACGAATAGTTGCCGACGACCGCCGAAACGTAAACACATTTTTAACGGCTGCATATCGAGGAAAGCGAACTTTATTTTTATTTACATTCGAACTTCCTGTCTGACAAACGCGTACTGAATAATCGGTTTATAACAATCTTTCTGTACCTTCGAAATGTACATAACGAAATTACGTGTTAGAATAAAATAATGTTGAATATGTTATACCGTATTTCTTTCTTCTTTAATATATATATATATATATATATATATATATATATATATATATATATATATATATATATATATATATATATATATATATATATGTATATATATATATATATATATATATACGTATATAGTAGATGTATTTCTATTGTACAAATGGAAAATTGACGCAACAATTAATTATTAATATTGTATATATTCCTGTCATCAGAGAACTGAGAAATCTTGAACGAATTATTGTCTGTACAATTGTACAATGGCATACGTCTTCATTTACCAGAATATTTACCGTATATATATATATACACACACACACACACACATGCTTACGCACGTGCACAAGTATAGCTCTTTTTACAAACCGTCTTTTTCTCCATTTCATGGAGATGCGCTCCATCATCCAATTTTCTAAAAAATAAAATATACACAAAACGCCAGCACTAACTCTTTTGCAGGATATGTCAACATGAATGAACCTGTTATTTTTATCTAAAGACATCTTTTCCAATTCCAACCCGCCCGTCCCCTCAATCTATTTTATTTCTCATTATTTCTTCTGATGAAGGACTAGCGTCCGAAATATTAAAACCCTCTGATATATATACATATATATATATATACATATATGCATATATATATTTATATATATATATGTATGTATATATATATATATATACAAATATATTACACAAATAGAAGTGTGTTACACAGTGAAATGTGTGTAAAGAGTTATTACAAGTGATTTTTACCGTTACTGTATAGAAAACTGCACATTTCTGTGGTGAAACGAACTTAATTCGTATCAGCAAACTTATAGTTATAAGGTTAGTAATTTAAAATCTACTTCAGAGATTTGATTCTGACTTAGGTTTTTTTTCTATTTAATTGCTAAACCTGTAGATATTGTTTTCTATACAGTAACGGTAAAAATCTCTTGTAATAATTCTTTACACACATTTCACTGTGTAACACACTTCTATTTGTGTAATATCTTTGTATCTGAACTCAGAAGAAAATTCTCTATTCTTCTTTGAGCTAATATTATTATTATTACTGTGAACTGCAGAACGCTCTTATTTCCGATCCTAGTATATATATATATATATATATATATATATATATGTGTGTGTGTGTGTGTGTGTGTGTGTGTGTGTGTGTGTGTGTGTGTGTGTGTGTAAAAGGTAAACAGAAATAACAACACAATCGATACAGTATATGGAAGGGATATATTAGGTTATGTGTGCTTGTGTATGTATGTATATGTGTTTGGATTATGTGTATCTACGTATCTACGTAAATATGTATATATAAGTGTGTATGTGTATACATTTGTTTGTAATTCATTGAAATGTAGGCGACGCATATATTAAGTATATGTTATATGCATCAAAATCGAAGCCTCTAAATGCAATAGCGCAGTGAATAGATATTTGTTATTACTAAAATATATAAAACTACTTTTTTGACCAAAGAAAAAAAATAATATGTGGTTTCATGTGTTCTAGGAAGTTCAGCTCGTGATAAACTAGTAATAGACGTCAGGGAAAAAATTATTGAATTTTTATTTAAATTACTCAAGTAGTTTTACTGACTTAAAACAGATCCGGTTTCACAAATATACTAGTAGGTGTTCAAAGTTATATTAAAATATATTATAGACACGTAATATATATTTGAGAATTCGAATCTATTTTCCGTCTGAAATTTTCAAATTTAACAACAAAAAATTATATTGTATAATTTTACAGTCTAACTCTTCCATTACCAGATTATTTTTTGCTGAAGATTCTAGGAAGATGAAACCATTCGGGGGGTGGGGGGGTGGGGGTGTCAAATTTTTGATAATTGTTTGTTATATAGAATTTTTCGGCAATTTATGAAATCAAAAATTTCATTCAAATTGTTATATGCAGCATTTATTTAATAGAAGCCTTCCCGTTATGTAAATGTATTATGTAAATATATATATATATATATTTATATATATATATATATATATGTGTGTGTGTATATATATATATATATGTATATATATATATATATATATATATATATATATATATGTATATATATATAACGACACAACATACATATATGTGTATCATATTTCTATATATAAACCTATGTATATCTATCTATATCTGTATATACGTATATAAATATATAAATATATATATGTATATATATATATATATATATATATATATATATATATATATATATATATATATATATATATATATATACACTCCTGTATTTCCTAATGTTTGTTGAGTGGGTTGGAAATTGGTCGGAGTATCTCTAATAGCTTTCTCCGTTGATGTAATTATATATATATATATATATATAACGAAGCAGGAGTGGTAAGGAACCAGATGGACCATAACCCACCAAAGTACTCAATACTTAAAGCAGTAGAGTTGGTAATAGGAAAATGTTTGACCTCGATGGCAGAGCTGAAGCCGATTCGATGGATATTTCTGGACAGTCCAGAAATAGCCGTCGAAACGGCTTGAGCTCTGCCGTCGGGGTCAAACATTTTCCTATATATATATAAATATATATATATATATATATATATATATATATATATATATATATATATATATATATATATATGTATGTATATAAAGGCTATTCTGATTGGATATTGATCAATCCTATGTAAACATATTCTAAAAATATGCACACACTACATTTTGTTTTTAAATTGTATTTATTTACTACTAAGATTATCTATAATAGTTTTCTTCTTAATAATTATTTACTATAAAAATAGCATCATCATCATCATCATTATCATCATCATCATCACCGCCATCATCATTTAATGTTTCATTTTCCATGCTAGTATGGGTTAAAAAATGTTTTAGGAAAATTTACCTTTTGCATCTACTTGTCTATTTTTGATATCAAACGTCTTCTTCGCCTAAAATTTCCATATTGAAAAAATAGAAACAAAAAAATAATAAAAACACCATTATATTGTATAAAGCAGCCGCTAACTTTGATAACCAGTTTCTTTCCTGTTGAGCTTTCTAGAAAGGAAACCATTTTGTTTTGTTTTACTTTTGTTTTGTTACTTTTCTGTTACTTTTTCTATGAAAGAATAATATTATCTACATTATTCAGTCGAATATATATATATATATATATATATATATATATATATATATATATATATATATATATATATATATTATATAATAAACAACACAATATAATTATTCCATTACCCAAGGTTTCACGAAGATGGGCGACCCCATCAGAGGGGCCCAAAGTCGTTAATCAAAAGTAAAATTAATATATATATATGTGTATGTGTGTGTATGTAAAAGGTAAACAGAAATAACAACACAATCGGTACAGTATATGGAAGGAATATATTAAGTTAATGCAGGAAGAGGGGCTTAACCTTTCGGACGCTAGTCTTTCATCAGAAAAAAGAATGAGAAATAGGCTAGATTGAAGGGACAGGCGGGGTGGAATTGGAAAAAATGTCTTTAGAAAAAAATAACGGGTCCATTCATGTTGACATCTCTTGGAAAACTAATGATGTTGGCGTTTTCTGTATGATAGTATGATATACTTTTTAGAAAAGTTCGCGTCTACCTCAAATTGAAAAAAAAACGTTTTGTATAAATAACTGTACTTGTGCGCGTGCGTATGCGTGTGTGTGTGTGTCCGCGTGTGTGTGTGTGTGTGTGTGTGTGTGCGTGTGTGTGTGTTATTATACGTCCGCACAAAGCTAAGAAGATATGTGTGTATATGTAAGTAAAGGAGTGTGTGTGTGCTTGTAAGTACGAAGCTATGAACTAAAGTATGTTAATGTAAGGGTGTGTGTGTGTGTGTATACAGAGCTGTAAAGGGAAATTGTAGTGTTCATATTTTGTTGGTCTGTATTAGTTGTCCTGTATTAGTTGTAACGAGTCACCAGGAATCGAACTCATTAACAAAATGAGAGGGACAATTGTTTTAAAAAAGAGTTTTATAATGTAAATAAAATATATAAAGTATAACCGGTTTCGATATATTAGTCAAATCTATCTTATCGAATGTTGAGTATTACAATTAAAAAGAAAAAGAATTAAAAATTAATAATTAAAGATTTAAAATTAGGTGTTGAGGCAAGTTTTTTCCTCTTTCTTGTTGAGAAAGAGACTGGAGATTTCATTTTTCCAGTTTCCTATGCACACACATTTCTTCACTTAGCCCACCCCAACTACATTTTAATCAAACTATATCCAGACCGTCGAGAATTGACCGAATGCAAACGTACCTACATCTACGCACTTGTTGTTGAAACGGCAAAAGTTGAACCGTAGGCCAGAAAATCCTTATAATATATAAACACCCATGACTGTCTAAATGTTTATATAATCTATTGTAAATTATTTAACCCACCACTAATAGATGAGCATAATATACAATGTATAATATAATCTCTCACTCTCTCTCTCTCTCTCTCTCTCTCTCTCTCTCTCTCTCTCTCTCTCTCTCTCTCTCTTATATATATATATATATATATAAACATCCAATGCTATTATGTGAATAGTGTGTCAATTGGATCGATCGCAATCGATTAAGGCCTTGAGCTGATCATTTGTGAAACACGTGTTACGCGTGATTATGAATAAAATTTATTGTGCTTAATACATACCTGCATATGTACACCGACACACACACAAACACACACACACACACACACACGCATACGCACGCACACACACACACACACACACACACACACACACACACACACACACACACACACACACACACACACACACACACACACACACACACACACACACACACACACATATATATATATATATATATATATTTATATATGTAAATATATACATATACATATAATTCAATTTAAGAAAGTTGGTTGATCAGATAATCCAACAACATTTGTTGTAAACAGACGTAAACCCCTCTATGATTTGTATTCCTTAAAATGTTATCAATAAGGTGTCAACTGGGGTGTCGATATTATAGAGAAGAGAGACAGTTCTAAATGTACATCCTCTGTTTATTATATAATCCTGTTACACGTATTTCGAAGATGTCAGAGTGGTTGCTTAATAACCCGTTGACGCGTTCTCTTCAGACAGGTGGAAAGTTGTGTTTTTGTTTTTGATATATGATATATGTATATATATGTATATATTTCATGCAATTGACTTATGTTTCGTCACTATATATATATATATATATATATATATATATATATATATATATATATATATATATATATATATATTACACCTCTATTATTTTAAATATATATATATATATATACAAATAAATTATCGAGAATCGGAACCTCGGCCCACGAAATAACGAAACACAATCTTCGAAATCTGTGGCAAAGTGGTCAATAGTTTGGATAAACCAGAGCTATAACTAACGTTTAATACCAACACACTGAGACGATGCTTAAACAATCATTCGCACAGCCGAAAATACGACCAAGAAAATTCGGGTCAGACAAATAAAAATATATATGAATGAAAAATTTACCCGGACCCCCTGGAAAGATGGTAAATTCCAGCATTTGGGTTTCTGCGGCTCCTAAATCAGTTACCGTCAGCTTAAATAAAAAAATATCCGGCTTCTGGTAAGATGATGAACAAGGAAGCCACTTTTTCAACAGGCGTTTAGTTCAATAATACAAGGGAACCCGTTACTAAATCCACGTGGCGACTAGCAAGGGAGGGAACCCCTATATTAGGCGAATGAATTCAGTGGTGTATATTATTGTAGAAATACAAAATATCACATATCGAATTAGAGTTCTCAACAGACGGGTTAAAATATATACACACAGACACATAAACTCACCTATATATATATATATATATATATATATATATATATATATATATATATATATATATATATATATATATATATAGGTGAGTTTATGTGTCTGTGTGTATATAGTTTGGTGTTTTGCATTGATATTTGTTTAACTCACGATTAATTCAAATTTTAATGTAAGAGACGCAAGTCAAACACTGCATCACACCTACGTAAACAGGTACATGTATAACATATATAAAAAATGATGAACATATAGGCATATGTGAATAGGCATATGTACAATTGTACTCGCTACTTCAAACTAATTTAATCCTAACGAATAACATTCATAAGACATTGATTGGTGCAGTAAGAATCACAGTAACTAGCAGTCACTGATAACAGGGGGCGCAAGTTCTCCTACCCCGATGCGATGTCCAGAGATTCTGGTATTGAAATCCATGACTTGGCAACGGCAATGTACGACAGATCCACTTGGAGATCAATTGTAGAGTCGATTTCGGCAGAGGCCGCCGGATGAAGATGATGATGAAGAAGCACATATCGAAAGAATGACGCAATGGTATCGAACCAGAGTGCATCAGGTTTGGTATTTCTAACCAGATAGCTATGCAAGTAATAAATATGCATTTCTTACTTATATATATATATATATATATATATATATATATAGTAATAATAATAAAATTGAAGACTAAAATCCAAAGAGGGCTCGATAAGGAAAATATATATCAGATATATAAGAACCGTAGAGCAAATATTTATTAAAATAACAGATTAAAGTTTAAGCAAAGAATCGCTGCTTTCACCCTTAACGGGATCTTCTGAAACTAACAAAGTCAATCTGTAAACGCAGAACTGGATATTTCAAAAAACGTTGCAACCGGAGGAAGACATACCCATGGTAAGGTTTTGCGTATGCTTGTGTATGTACGTATTTGTTTGCGTGTATGTATTTATTTGTTTCTATTACTTCTGTATTGTATTTATTTACTTTGTTCTTAACTCTGTAGCGGAGATTCATTTGGTCTCCTAGTTAGAATTTTAGTCTACGATTTCTGCTATACCATTTACGTGGTTTTGTCTTTGCGTGCTATTGTTCTCCACGCTCCACATATGACTTATTATCTTCGTTT
>OZ024741.1:343959065-343994065 GCA_964016885.1 Eledone cirrhosa
TGTGTGTGTGTGTGTGTGTGTGTGTGTGTGTGTGTGTGTGTGTGAATGAAACAGTTCTAGTCCAGTAGAAGCCATTTCTATATTAAATATGCGTATGTATATATATATATATATATATATGTAAATATCTTTAAGTCGTTTGGAAGCCTCGACAATGCAAATGGGTAAATCTCCGGCTAACAAGGTCCGGTGGTGGAGAGAGAGATGTAAGTGGGTGTATGTTGAGATGCGTGGTGTGTATAAGATGTGTGAGATGTGTAGAATGAAGGAGATTTACCCATTTGCATTGTCGAGGCTTCCAAACGACTTAAAGATATTTACTTATTGTTCCACAATGCTTCAAGCAAACTTCAATACTCTCATATATATATATATATATATATATATACATATATAAATTTGCTTTCGCTCTAACATAGCGGATAAGACTCACGAATGCATATATATATATAATAAATGTAATCTGAGTTTATGGAATATTAATAACATTCGATTCGTTTGCAATTATGCAAACAAACCTCAATTTTATCGCCATGTCAGTACAATGAACACTTCATTCTTGCTCTTGTGTTGGCATGCGAACACAACTGCAGACACTAATGTTTCTGGGTATCACCCTTCATCAGTACAGCTCACTGTTCACATGTCAAACTGTCAGAGCTAGTGAAAGTATATACTATTTTCAAAAATTCACAGTGACTGGACGGCCTGATTTGCATATTAGCAGACTGGCTGATCAGTCAGATCTGCATATTAGCAGATCCACTGATCAGCCATATTTGCATATCAGTCACTGTGTATTTTTGAAAGTAGCATATATTTTCACTAGCTCAGACAGTTTGGCAGGTGACCAGTGAGCTGTACTGATGAAGGGTGATACCTAGAAACATTAGTGTCTGCAGTTCTCTTCACATGCCAACACAAGGGCAAGAATAAAGTGTTCATTCTACTGACATGGCTATAAAATTGAGGCTTGTTTGCATAATTGCAAACGAATCGAATGTTATTATTATTATTCGAAAAACTTAGATTACATTTATTGTATTCAGCCATGTAGAGCGAAATTTTCTTTTATATATATATATATATTCATATATAAGTTATTCCGGGTTGAATCAGGGGTAACCACAGTAAGGTACTCAATACATAGGAGAGTATAAAAGTGTTAATTATAGATGAGATTCTACAGGACTAGAACTGTTTCATTCTTTAGAAATCATCAGGAATCTCAATGATGATTTCTAAAGAATGAAACAGTTCTAGTCCTGTAGAATCTCATCTATATTAAAACCTATATATATATATATATATATATATATATATATATATATATATATATATATATATATATATATATATATATATATATATATATATATAATGGAAGAGGATGAAACGAAATTTCATTTCTCACTCTTAGTACAGCTTGTATTTAAATGTAACTATGTATGTATACGTACATACATATATTTATACAGACTTACGGTAGTATGTATATATATATACATACATGCACACATATATATATATATATATATGTACGTATGGGTTTACCGACCATTTATTATAATGCTTGGTTTGTTTGTAAGAGTACTAAGAGTGAGAAATGAAATTTCGTTTCATTCTTTTCCATTCATTTATCGTTTTCGGTGCGCCCGGCCGACTAACTCACTCGATATGCAAATTAGGCTGCTCAGCCGTTAATATGCATAAGGAAAGTATATACTTTCAGACGTTCAACCATCTGACAGAAAGGTATACAGTACTGACGAAAGCTAATAAGCTTGATACAATACATCGTTCCCTTGTCAGTGTTGAACAAAAAGGTGACGATGGTTGCCTGAACACTGTACGGCGTAATTCGGGCTGTTTGTTGTTTACAAACAAACCGAGCATTATAATAAATGTTCGGTAAACCCATACGTACATATATATGTGTGCATGTATGTATATATATACATACTACTGTACGACTGTACACATATATGTATGTACGTATACATACATACTTACATATATATATATATATATATATATATATATATATATCTGCATATATGTAGAGGTTATATTTAATTTGTTGGGATACAACAAGCTAAATATTTTTATAACTGATATAAAGCACTCAACAAATTATTGGAGTAAATATACAATATATTAACAAATGGAAACTATATTTATCAAACCATATTTATTTCATTATACATATTTCAAGGGCCACCAGAGCAAACTATGGTGCGCTTTCATTAGATAAAATATAATATCCAGGAGATTCCAACCAGAATGGTTGCATTTGTTAAGGGTATGTCAATATTTATTTATAAAACTAACCTATATTATATTTTATCTGATGAAAGCGCACCATAGTTTGCTCTGGTGGCCCTTGAAATATGTATAATGAAATAAATATGGTTTTATAAATATAGTTTCCATTTGTTAATATATTGTATATGCATATATATATATATATATTATACATATATATATAGTGCACCTTTATCCCCTCCTCTTACTCGCTCTTGCCCTCTCCCCCCCTCGCTCTCTCTCTCTCTCTCTCTCTTTATATATATATATATATATATATATATATATAATATGATTCCAGTTCCTCAGTGAAATAACAACCCAACCAGGAACTGGGCATATCAGAGTATTGACAAAATTATACACCTCAACAACATATGTACTTGTCTATACCACACTAATTCGGACTGCCTGAAGAGGTCACAGTCAAAGATGGCTGTCACCGAAATATATATAGCAGTAATAAACGAATCTAAATGTTAAACATTTGACTTATTTATTTTACTTTATTATATATATATATATATATATATATATATATATATATATAAAATAAAGTAAAATAAATAAGTCAAATGTTTAAAATTTATATTCGTTTATTACTGCTATATATATTTGGGTGACAGCCATCTTTGACTGTGACCTCTTCAGGCAGTCCGAATTAGTGTGGTATAGACAAGTACATAAGTTGTTGAGGTGTATAATTTTGTCAATACTCTGATATGCCCAGTTCCTGGTTGGGTTGTTATTTCACTGAGGAACTGGAATCATATTATATATATATATATATATATATATATATATATATATATATATATATATATATATATATAGCGAGAGAGAGAGAGAGAGAGAGAGAGAGAGAGAGAGCGAGAGAGAGAGAGAGAAAGAGAGAGAAAGCGAATGACAGACAGATAGAACGACCGATATATAGATATAGAATGTCTTACGACATTAATTTCTTAGATGACACTCTACCGAACACCGATATATATATATAATATTATGTTAGTTATGAATCAAAGTTTTAGCTGCAATAGTGCAGATATAAATCGAATTGTTTGAGGCATTCACAAAACACTCAGTGGAGCGAAAAGTTAAATTTCTCGCCCACTGTTAACATCTAAAGTTATATAAATATGTCAACAGGAATATTTCGATGAGGTGTATATACCCATAGTATATAACCACAGCAACGACAAATACAAATAGGTAGAAGTCTGACCTCGACCAGCTCGATTCGCTAGACGACTGTATATACATTATACACACCCACACACACACACATACATCCATACATACACGCCCAGCCCCACCATACGCACATATATATATAGTGGAGGCACGTGGCCTAGTGGTAAGGTTGTCGGACTAACGATCATAACGTTGTGGGTTCGATTCCTGAGATGCATGTTGTGTTCTTGAGCAAAACACTTCATTTCACGTTGCTCCAGTATACTCAGCTGAAAATGAGTGTTTAACCCTGCGATGGACTGGCGTCCTATCCAGGAGGGAGTCTTGATCTCCAGTCGCTTCACTCCATGAAACCGGCATAAGCACCGGCCAAATGAGCCTTCTGGATTAAGACAAACTTTAGATATATATATACATATATATAGAGAGAGAGGTAGAACACTGGAAGGTAATATCCTTAGTGGTAGAGCACTCAGTCCATGGGACGAATTAGGTAGAAGTGGTAACACAACAGTTAGTTCACCATACCGAGAATAATTGTTTCACCTTAGCGGATCCTCAGCTTGTACTGCAGTATGAGCTGAGGATCCGCTAAGGTGAAACAATTCTTCTCGGTACGGTGAACTAACTGTTGTGTTACCACTTATATATATATATATATATATATATATATATATATATAAAGAATGAATAATAACAGGTAGACATCATAAAAAGGTAATTTATTCCGTATGCTTACAAATGTTTCCACGGTGGTTGTACAGCCTAGTTATGCTATGTGCAAATTTACAACTATTTGCAAAACTCAATTATCAAATGCTGTGACCACTGTATCATCAGAGCAGAATGGTTAAAATGTACAATGTACATTGTACATTTTAACCATTGTACATTTTAACCATTCTGCTCTGATGATACAGTGGTCACAGCATTTGATAATTGAGTTTTGCAAATAGTTGTAAATTTGCACATAGCATAACTAGGCTGTACAACCACTGTGGAAACATTTGTAAGCACACGGAATAAATTACCTTTTTATGATGTCTACCTGTTATTATTGATTCTTTATCTACACTCCGGAATACAGAAGGATCAGGAACTAAGTTTCTTCAACAATTCTTCCATAACTCGTTGAGTAACCTCCCACCGTACGTCAACCATATCCAGTGTAGTAATTAACCATTACTGCATCTAGGATAATCCTATACCTAATATTTATATATATATATATATATATATATATATATATATATATCATAAATGTTGTCCCTAGAATTATTAGATAAATTATATACAATTTCCTCTCCAGAAACTTTATGTATATGTAAATATTTATATATATATATACATATATATATATATATATATATATATATATATATATATATATATATATATATATATATATAGAGAGAGAGAGAGAGAGAGAGAGAGAGAGAGCGAGCGAGCGAGAGAGAGAGAGACAGACAGAGAGAGAGACAGAGAGCGCGAGAGATTGAATTGTGTGACCCCACTGTCCCACTGTCTTAATAATAAGGTGCTTTGCATTAAAAACCTACATATTAGATCAAATTTGACACTGTTATCATTGGTTTAACTTAGCAGTTCTTAATCTCAACAGGCGAATTGGAAATGGCATATCGTAACACCTATCCATTAACACAACAAAACTTGAAAGGAGGATTTCTTCGGGCGTTCCATAGGAATCTTTACTACAGAAATCACCTTCGTTTAGAAAATTTGTCATCCATCTTCTGCATATTATTTATTTCAATTTGTTTCTACTTTCGGCACAAGGCCAGCAACAGCCCAATACATCACTGGTACTTTATTTTATCGACCGCATAAGGATGAAAGGCAAAGTTAACCTCGACTTGATTTGAACTCAGACCGTAAAGGGACGTAAGTATCGGTAGAGGGTTGGACGCCATGCTTTCTAGCATAGAGTTACGTCCCTTTATGATCTGAGTTCAAATCCCGCCGAGGTTAACTTTGCCTTTCATCCTTACGGGTTCGATAAAATAAAGTACCAGTAATGTGCTGGGTAATTTTTGGCCTTGTGCCTAAAGTAGAAACAATTATTTATTTCAATTTCAAGGAGGGCGGTGAATTGGCAGTATCGGTAGAGCGTTGGACGCCATGCTTTCTAGCATGGTTACGTCCCTTTACGGTCTGAGTTCAAATCCCGTCGAGGTTAACTTTGCCTTTCATCCTTATGCGGTCGATAAAATAAAGTACCAGTGATGTATTGGGTTATTGCTGGCCTTGTGCCGAAAGTAGAAACAATTATTCACTTCAATTTTATCAGTGTTTTAAATAGTCCAGTTTCTCGTGTTTATAGACTACTTGATAGACTACTTATTTAGTAGGTTGAATGCCTAACTGGGTATATATATACATACATTGAGTATGCAGACATGTAAGCACGTAAATATGTTTGATATACATGTTACCCTTTAAATGAAAAACAAATATGAATGTTCGTAATCGATTTTTTTAACCCTAGTTGGAGTTACGTCAGAGAATATGTACATCAAACAAACAAAACTAAATACATAAAAGACGGTGTTATATAGTGTTGTATTGTAAGTGTAGTAATAATCAGATCAGTGTATTTATTTTCATACTTTAGAGCCTATATTCGTTGCGAAATGCACAGTTTAATATATATTAAAATTCACTACCATTTAGAATTTAACTTAACCATTTCATAAAAAGCGTTTCGTAATTTACGTAGCAGTGTTCATGATATTACGATGTTACCACAGCTTGGGTGTTAGCCGATATATTGAACTTATACAACCATAAATAATTAATAAATGCAATGTAATTTCCCCACTGTGACATGCTTGTTCCATTTCTATGTAGTTTACTATTTTATTGGCTGTTAATAAATAAAATTATTGCTATTAGCGGTGGATTGACAGTATGGTTGAGAATCGGACACCATGTTTTGTAGCATAGAGTTGCGGCCCATTACGGTCTTGGTTCAAATCCTGCCGAGGTTAACTTTGCCTTTCATCCTTACGGGGTCGATAAATTAAAGTACCAGTCACACACAGGGGTCGATTTAATCGATTTACCCCTCCCCTAAATGGCTGACCTTGTGCCTATACTAGAAATCATTATTAGGAGAGCAGGTGGACTGGCAGTATCGGTAGAGGGTCGGACGCCATGCTTTGCAGCATAGAGTTACGGCGCTTTATGGTCTGAGTTCAAATCCCGCCGAGGTTAACTTTGCCTTTCATCCTTACGGGGTCGATAAAATAAAGTACCAGTAATGCACTGGGTAATTTGTTGGCCTTGTGCCTAACGTAGAAACAATTATTAGGAGAGCAGTGGATTGGTAGTATCGGTAGGGTGCCGGACAACATTCTGTGTAGCATAGAGTTACGACCCTTTATATTGTGAGTGCATATCCCGCCGAGGTTAACTCTGTCTTTCATCTTTACGGGGACGATAAAATAAAGTACCAGTAAGCACTGGGGTCGATTTAATCGACTCCCCCACCCCAAATAGATTGCTGGGCTTATACCTATATAAGATACCATTATTATTGCCAGGGAATTGACAGAATCGGTAGAGCGTTTGATACAAGGCTTCGCGGGATAGAGTTACGGCGCTTTACGTTCTGAGTTCAAATCCCGCCGAGGTTAGCGTTGCCTTCTATCCTTACGGGATCGATAAAATAAAGTACCAGTAATGCACTGGGGTCAATTTAATCGACTTTCCTCTCCACAAAATTGCTGGCCTTGTGCCTATAGTAGAAATCATTATTATTATTGGATTTTGCTTTATTTTCAAATATTGAAATTGTTGTTACGTCCATCTTGGTTTCGGGGTCGGGGTCGGGTGGGGGGACTTTGGCCAAATTATTTGAACTTTACAATTCGAATTTTTCCAAAGAAAAATTTTTTTAATGAGGTGACATCCCCGCCATATCCAGCCAGAGCAGCTAGAACATCATATCACGTGACAGCCAACGGACTGGACTCTAAAGTCACCACTACCACCACTATATACATCACAAACAAGGCCACGGTCATCCCCACCCAACCACCACCAACAACAATAACAACAGCAACAACAATAACAACAACAGCAACGATAACAGCAGCAGCAGCAGAAACAGCAACAGCTGAAACAGAGCAGCAGTAGTAGCAGCAGCAACAACAACGTCGACGACGACGACGACGACGACGACGACGACGACGACGACATCAGCAGCAACAACCACAGCAACAACCACAGCAACAACAACGGCAACGACAACAAAAACAGAAGAAGCAGCAACAACGGCAGCAACAGCGACAACAATAACAACAACGACGACGACGACGACACCAGCAGAAACAACAACGGCAGCAGCAACAGCAGCAACAAGGCACAGTATCTATGCAGCTGGAAAGTTCAATCGATGCCACCACCTGACGCGTCGTCATTCGCCGGGAATTTCGCCCACCACCGATCCAGCATCAACGCCTACAATCAGTCTTTAGGTGCCACCCAAATGAAGAGAGTGAGCAAACTCTCTCCAAAGAAGATAGGAACCATCTCGTCCGCTTCCGCAGTGGACATCACACGTCATTAAGGAGGAGGCTCCATATGATCGTCCAAGCGGAAATCAACACATGCCGTCTGTGCGGAGGGGGAAGAAGAATCCTTCAAACATCTTTGGATGAGATGTCCGGCCTTGATGGTGGTTTGTAATCACCACCAACTCGGCTCCAGCATGGATGAACTCGTGCGTCTCCCACACGCCAGTCTAGCGCTACTGAGGGCAATCCTCAGGCGCTTGCGAGAAGAAGAAAACAAACAGCAGCGACAACAACATCAACAACAACAACCAGCAATAACAACAACGACGACAACGATGACAACAGCAGAAACAACAACGGCAGCGGCAAAATCAGCAACAACAACGGCAACAACGGATACAAAAAGCAAGTTCACAGCAACGATTGAGAAAATTATGGAATTGTTCCATATAGACTTGAGCAGGAGTAATGAATGTTTGACTGAGGCAACCAAACTTTAAAAGATGAGAAAACCTGGGCCAACATATGTGTTCTTCCCGGGGTGTTGTCTACGGTGGAAGAATCTTTTACGTACAGATATATCGGCTTCAAAGCCATAATATACTCTGTGATTCCCTGTAAATTGGACCAATTCATAATGTTTCTCTTTTAGATTGGAAGAAGGACAACGAAGAACCGAATTACTGGGATCTCGCCAGAATTAGACATCTCGTGGATCCTAATATGCATCGACATGGAGGGAAGCGAAACCCTCCTGGAAGTAAAGAAGACCCGGAGCAAGAATTGATCTGGGATTAATCAGGAAATACTTCTCCAGATAGATCAAATCAGAGAAGATTGACAATATCCCAGACATAATTCAGCTTCCGGTTGGCGGGAGCTTCGTGTAGTTATTGAGGACAAAAATCTTAGGTGTCACTGATGAACGTTCTGTGCTCTGTAGTAGAGATCCACAGAGTATCATTGATGCTAACTTCATGACTCCAACAACAACTACAAAAGCACCAGCAGCGAACAACCATACAAACAACACCAACACCGACAGCAGCAGCAACATCAACGACACCAACACCAACAACCGCAGAAGATTGTGAGTAGGAGGATTAATTGGTCAGTTAGGGTCCATATGTTATTGATCTCTATATTTTGTAGTTAGGTTATATTTTAGTTTCTTAATTCTTTCTATTATTGCTTCTTCATCTTATTCACAGTAGTCCGTTATTCTAGCTTCTGTTATATAATTGTTGGTCTCCTTGAAGACTGAAATCAAATTGAGTTTTGTTCCTCTTGTAAAATTCTATTAGTTTCTTTCTTTATTCTTCATATGACTGATTCACAGTCTTACAGAGATACTTTGTAATTGTTTAGTATTTTAGTTTCAGAAAAACCTACCACAATTGGTTCGTAATAAATATAATATTTCTTTGTTTTGTTGTGTTATTGTGTTAACTTATTTGTTGGTGTATTCTGAATTACAGTTATTATTTTCCCATGGTCTTGTCTAGACTTGCTAATTCATTTAACTTGAAGCTGGAAATATTATAACTTAGAGTTAATATTTAGCTCACTTTTAAGTACTAAAACAATGAATCTATAATATTCCTTTGTAGCCTTTTCTTACATTTGGGTAGTTCGTTAATTCGTTGATATTTGTATGTCTGTGTTTCGTGTAATTCTATTATCTGTCTTTATTATGTAACCTGTTATTATTGGTTTATACATATTTTCCACTTTATAGGATGTTCGTGGCGCGTTATTCCAAACAGAATTTAATATCAGTCTCAAAAGGATTCTGTTTACACTGTGTAACTGAGTGACAATTTGTTTCTTCGTCTACTGTATTGAATAATGCAGATGACAAACAAGTTAGGTAATCCATTTACAGGAAATTGTTTATGTCAATATTGATAGCCTGTATATTCGTATCCAAGGGCGATGGATTGGCAGAATCGGTAGAGCGTCAAACACCATGCTATGCAGCATAGAGTTATGGCACTTTACGTTCCGAGTTCAAATCCCACCGAGGTTAACTTTGCCTTTCATTCTTACGGGGTCGATAAAATAAAGTACCAGTAATGCACTGGCGTCGATTTAATCATCTTACCCCTCACCCTAAATTGCTGGCCTTGTGCCTATAGTAGAAATCATATGTATTCATATCCAGTTTCGTTGTTGTTGTTACTATTGCTGCTCCTGCTGCTTTACTTGTTGTTATCGTTGTTGTTATTGTTGCTGTTGTTTGATCAAGCAGGCATCTGTTCAGAATTGTTTTAGCTGTGAAAACTGTCTTTTTGTTTAAGCCACATGGCTGCATAACTCAATGTGTCCAACATTTTAAAGGATGCTGGGGAGATTCTGCAGTTATTTCTAAAATGTCAACGAACCACACTGAGATCTCTTCATTTCGCTCCTTCCCTAACAACTACCAAATTATAACATCAACAACAAAACTTCAGCTGAAAACACATATCTATATAATACTAAAAGTCTGTGATTGCTTGCTTGCTTGTCTGTAATACAGCCAAAAGGGCGCATAACGGGAACATACTTTGAAAAGAAGTTGACTCTGAAATAGGAATACACATGGAATAAAACAAGTTACACATAAATCGAAGCACGGGTTCCCGAGATAAGGGGGTTTTCTGGGTTGCCTTCATAAACAGAGAGAGAGAGAGAGAAAGATTGTGCTTGTGAGAGTGTAGATTGAAAGAGACATAGAGAGAGGGAGAGGATACAGAGAAGGAGAATGGAAGAGAGAAAGAGAGTTGGTGGTGGTGGTGTGTATATATATATATTGAGTGTGTGTATATATATATACGTGTGTGTATATGTGTGTGTGTGTGTGACTATGATCAGAGTATATAGATCACAGACACCCACATATGTATATACACAAACATATACATATATATGTATACAAACACACACATTTATATATATATACATACACGCACGTATATATATGGGCCTTCCAGTTTCATTTCACATTATATACATATCTGTGTATATTTTAATTATTTAAAAATTATTTTTAAGTGAACATGATTTTTTAAAAATATTTTGAAGTGAATGTGACCCAACGGGTCACGGGTACTCTAGTAGGTTATTAAAAATCAAAACTGAAGATATTACATATGGAGCATCAAATGTGAGAATATGTTCTCTCCATTTTTCTATCAGACATCGTGTAGTAATCGGAGTCAAACTAAATTAAATAGGAAATATGATTGTAATAACAAGCAATAATAACTAGCACAATAAAACCAACAGTTTTAAAGAATATTTGTGGAAAACAAATGACCGTAATATCTCCTTTGTTTCGGAAAACAAAAATACATTACACTATACTGGAAATTAGCTGCTCTGGAACAAGGCCTCCAATTTGAAGGCTGAGGGAAGTCGATGAGATCGACGCCAGTGCGTTAATGATATTTTATTTAAAGACTCCTTAAGGCTGAAAAACAAAGATCACCTCACATGGATTTGAATTCAGAACGTAAAGAGCTGTAACTCTTTGTCTCAAAACATGTTGTCTGACGCTCTGTCAATACTGCCAACGTACCACCCTAATGCGGTAAAAGACTGCAAGAAAAAAAAAACATTATACTGTGAAGCACAGATGATACGTTTAAAAATTCAGTATCCAGAATTATCGTTCAACTTCGAACTTATTATTTTAGTTAGAAAATATGAGGCAGCCTTTTTAAATCCAATTGGCTGAACTTGGACTATTGACAAAGAACACGGAGCTTTCTAATCCACATGCTACAGATAAACATCGCAAACCTAATAATTAACAGTTCAAAAATGTAGTGGATTGACACAATTGGTAAATAGTGGGATAAAATGCAATAGTGGTAAGTGTTCTGGTACATCGTATTCTAAGTTCCAATACTACAGTGATCAACTTTGCATTTCGGCCTTAAGGAAGAGACCAAATAAAGCACAAGTCAAGAACTAGCGCTGATTTAATTGATATTACTTTTCCTCAAAATTTGTGGGTTCTGTGTTTAAATTAGGAATCAATATATATCGATTGAAGGAGTGTGCGGAGTATTAAGAAAAGAACAAGACACTCATTTTAAATAAAATTAATTTATAAAGACCTTTCTGTACATTCTTGCTACCGAAACAAACTGCAAAGCAAAATAAACAATAATAAACTGAAGGCATTGATTCTACTACGTTAAGGGTACAACAGATACAGTATAATTCAATGAAAAAGTTGTTCCATTGATAAAAAAAGAACTATGGAATTAAAAGCAAAAGCAACATTTTTCAGACGTTTGGACTAAGTATATTTGTGTCTTAAGATGTACAAAGAAAGCCAAATACACATACACACACATAAACACACAAGCACACACACACACACACACACACACACACACACACACACACACACACACACACACACACACGTGTATATATATATATATATATATATATATATATATATATATATATATATATATATGTATGTATCGAAATGGTATGGTATGCTCCGAAATCATTAGACGTGTCCGTCGAACCTGCGGGCCCAGAATCACAGAATCAGACAGATCAACACAATGATCGCGTCTCGAGCTGTCCGCCGGCGAAACAATTATAACACACAATAAATTGAGTTCAGATGCATCACTGATTTTTCGTTTTCTATTCTATATATGTATATGTATATGTATATATATATATATATATATATATATATATATATATATATATATATATATATATATATATATATATATATATATATATATAGTTATGAATTAATTGTCTTATGTTGTTTATTACATAACTAAAAGGCTCTGTAGCCTACATAGAGCACTCTCCTTTCCTTTACCTTTCCTACGGAAATACTTCATATATATATATATGTATATATATATTTTTTGTTATACTTTGGGAGGGTTATGCTGCCAATGCACGTTTTCAGATAAGAAATCTTGCAAAACAAATTCAAAAACGGTATATATATATATATATATATATATATATATATATATATATATATATATGTATATATATATATATATATATATATATATATATATATATATATATATATATATCAGAAAGGGTGTGGTAAAATACCAGCTGAATCACAACCCACCCGAGTACTCGATTCTTGGGGTAGTAGAGTGGGTAATAGGAAAAGATTCAGGATCCCGACGGCTGAGCTCAGCCGTTGGGGTCCTGATATATATATAAATATATATGGGATAATAAGTTATCGCTTTAGGTAATCCAGTTAGAGGTTGTGAGTACTCTGTACTATTGATAGCTTCAGTATTCCGATGATTTGATCAGAGACGCACACTGTATTTAAAGCCGAGTGACGCAATTTCGAGTGATCAGCGGCCGTTAGACTCACCTGATCAATGAAACAATTGGGGTGAAACCCTTTTTGTACAGCCGACCATGTTATTCTTCAATCTTTCACTATATATATATATATATATATATATATATATATATATACACACAAATATATATATATAAATATATATGTATATATTCATGGAAGCACACACACTCTCACGCGCGCACACATGCACAAAAACAAGTAACTCAACGACACACACAAACGTCGGCACAAAAACTAGTGTGCACACACCAACAATATTAGATTCAACGAAACGCATGTGTACAGGCACACAGAAGTATTAATGCACACCTACCAATTCCACCCCATCGGCACACACCCAACATCATTTATGACATACATGGACCCATCACGTCGTCTCACACTCCCGAATATCCTATCACCTCCAACCTTTTTAACAGACTCTCGTGTGTCTATCTGTTCTCTCTCTCCGAACTCTCCATTTCCCGACGAAGGACTTCCGTCTGTAGCACCGAACCTTCCTCTAATTCCTCTAAGACTTTGTGTTTTCGAATACTCGTGTTTATTTTATTTATCTCCTCTCTCTCCCTCTCTCTGTATTGCGACTATGTATTTATTGCGATTGAAACGAAGAAAAACGTGGGAACTAGATAAAAATATACTTTTATATAAATTCACAGTATATCCTATATCTTCTGGCGTGATCATGTCTCTGGTAATTAGACATTCAAAGAAATATATGGATGCATGATGCCTTCAGTTTCCTTAATACAAAGAGATCAATTTAAGCATGTCATTGTTCATATAGAGTTTGATGAGGAAACCGTAAATATATGAAATTACTCGGTACATTAAGAACAAAAATAAGATCAAGGTTTCTCTTCTGTGATGAAGCTATCAATTATTTTGTCATCATATATAGGTTATGCACCTTTTTTTCTCCGCCAAAATGCAGATTGGAAAATCTGATGAAGTCTTTGGTAGGTATGACAAGAGCACAAATTGTAAAATATATGTCAAACACACATCGGTCAGTAAGAGCTGAATCCGTCATAGGTGGGTGTGACAACATTTAAAATATATTATGAGATATTGAAAGTGACTCGGAACAAACACCTAATGCACGATATGAAGCAGACACTGGCAGACAAAGCGGATTTTGTGAAAATTGCTTTGATGGCCAAAATCTGGAATATAATTTGTGTACAACTCAACAGCACAAACAAAGATTTTCAAGGTTTAGAATTTGACTAACTGATAATGTATAAACGTTTCTAAAATCCATTCAGGATAGGTATTAATTGTTAAAACTTAAAAAATATATATGACAAGTTTATTGGATTTATAAAATAAATTTTATTCTAAAATTGCATTTTTGGAAGTAAATTGTTATTTTTAAATATTGTGTGTCATCAGTGGGGGTGATGTTTATTTTCACTGCTGTCAACTGCAATAGATCAGAAAATGGTTGGTAAATCCTGGCATGAATAAATCTTTCATTTCTAATCTGAATCTGTCAAATATAAATTAAACATTTGAAATCAATACCTAATATTTAACATTAATTGCTGTCACTATTCACTTACTAATTATCTATTGTTAACAAAATTATTATAGTTTATAAAATGTACTTCTTCATAATATGGTTTGGTATTTAGAGAATGGATTGATGACACAATCATATATACATAAATCCATATATATGCATTAACTAATTAATTATATATATATATATATATATATATATATATAATTATTAAGGCCAGTTACGACACCCAGAAACGTACTGACTTGAGAGATGTTTTATACCTTAAATATTTCTATAAAGTTATTACCACACAGAGACCCTGACACACACACACACTATATATATATATATATATATATATATATAAATGTATAAATGTATATATATATAAATTCCAAAATCGCTGACTGAATACACTCGTGATTTCTCTCAAAATCTTCTTTACGTTACATTCCTTATATTTCTCAGTCTATCTTATACAAAATATCTACATTAAAAATGATATTAACATACCTTAACACTAGCCAAATAACGATTTCTAGTATAGGCACAAGGCCAACAATTTGGCGGGGGGGGGGGGTCGATTATACAGACTCCAGTACGTTACTGGTACTTTATTTTATCGACCCCGTAAGGATGAAAAGCAAAGTTAACCTCGGCGGGATTTGAACTTAGATCATAATGGGCTGTAACTCTATGCTGCAAAGCATGTTGTCCGACTCTCTACCGATACTGCCAATCCATCGCCCTACACTACCCAAATAGTAATTAATGAGTACATAATTAATAAATAAAAATGGGGACGTAAAAGTTAAGATGACTTGAACTACCTGTACAGTTAAACATTAAAAGTTCTAAGCAAACTTTATAAATATTTATTAACAATCACACACAAAACAGAAATCGCTTTATACAGTATATATCTGAATGAAAACAATATTCTCCACTGAGTAGATTTATAAAAGCAGAGATAGAAATATTGATCACCATCCTATAATTCTAGGTGAGGTGAGGATGAATTAAGACGTTTACTGTAAGGTATGTTCATATCAACTCCTACCACCAAATCATCACCATCAACCACTAACCACTAAATATATCTTCACCACCACTCTCTAGAAGAGATCTACTGAACCATCTAATTTGATCCACACCATCATAGTTTTTCACAATGAATTGTATTTCTAAATAAGTACTTTTCAGTAAACCTCTTAATTCATCCTCACTCCCACCTATTGATAAGAAGTGGAGCCTTGGTTCACAAATGCCTCGTATGACCAAAAATATGACCGAATATAAAACATTTCGGAATTTTAGTTGAGCTTTTATTGTCGAATGTTTTTTTTCTAGTTGATATATCTATCTATCCCTATACCTATTTACGTGATATGCACATAACTGAGATGCAGTAGTTCCTTCAAAATTCCATGTGCGTTTCGGCCAATCCTTTGGACTGAACCATTTCAAAGGTGAAACATGGTTTCTGAAACCATAAAGGAACTATATACGAGAGATTAAAATAGTTATTTAATGGCCGGTATGTTCTGGTTGATATTTTTGTTATATTTCCCCCTATTGCTCATTTGTAATGATATGTTTTACATTCTTTGAAAATTATCTCCTGTTTTAATGGTTGATATATTTCTATATATGTTATTCGCCTTTGAATTTATATATGTATATATACAATTAGATTAAATTACTATCATGATTACATAACGCGAATACTCGTGTTTCATTATGGTACTGAAATACTCCACCACATAGGTTTGCGAAAAATATGGATAAAGTAAAGGAGAGAACTGTAATATAGTCTAGTAAAGGGATCTACGTAACGTTCATATACATAGAGACATAGTTACGTATAACCGCAAACCGTTCTTTAGAAGTCATATCCGCTAGCCTCAATCTGGCCTAGACAAATTCTTCAAAATTAATTTCGTTTCATGTGTACAGTGGCTGAAGAAATTAAAACGTGTATTCAAGCATCTCTTATACGAATCTAAGTTTTTAGAATAACCCACCTTTCATCTATGCATAAATAAACATTCCACGATTCATTAACGTTGAGTCTTTATCTTTGTCGGTATCGTTGAGGTTCCACACAAAGCATGCGGGCTTCGTTGCATATTTCTTGACTGTGTTTTTTAAGGGAAACGGCTTTTGAAGCGGCTCGCTGTCGTGCCTACAGAGGTTATATGTTTGGTTAAGGGGCATATTTCTGGTTTTCTGCACGAGAAACCGGGTATCAGAACACTCAGGTGATTCTTTTAGATGTGTAATTTTATATTTTCGATGCAGGAATAGCCACTTTACTGAGTGGTGGTAGAATATTTGTACTTATGAGATTATGACATACAGGAGGATGTTTTAGTGGAAAAAAGCCAACTCGCAACTCCATAGAAATATTAAACGAAACAATATATTCTGGAAATGAACCTACCATAATATGGCGAACCGATGAGTTGGAGTATTTCAATACATTAATGAAACGCACGTATTTGTGTTATGTAATTGTTGTAGTTATTTAATCTAATTGTACATCTCAACATCTTCTAGGGGCTCCGTACTCTGATAGGTTTAGATAACTTCTAGCTAATTTCTACAATAATATATATATATATATATTTATTTATTTATTTACTGCATTAAGTGTGGTAGAAACTCGAGTACGGCTATAAATTTATGGTACCGATTTACGTGTGTTGTATCGAGGCCGATAAGTTTGTGTCTACTCTGGGATTTACACGTAACCTTACCTATTGAGTATGCTGAGATACAACCATTACTAACAGAGAAACTTTATGGTAGTACTGTTAGCTTCTTAGTATTATATATATATATATATATATATATATATATATATATATATATATATATATATATATATATATATATATATATATATATATAAGTTATAAGAATCAAAGTTTTGTTCAAATCATTCATATGCTTACAATTGTTTCCTCCAAACCGAGGTTTGGATTGTTCGGAGCAGTTTATTAATGAATGAACACATATATGACCTCCTTTTCAACCCAAGAGACATACAGATACATATGCAAACATTGTTGCTTGGTGGGTCGACATCCATTATAACATTTAGTGTACATTTAGAGATTACATTCATATTAAAAGAGGATAAAATCAAAAATTCAGGTTAAAATATATGAAATTAATGTGATAGGATAGTCATAAGCAGTTATTGAGTGCAATAGTTACACGTGTGGCAAGCACGTGTGTCTTGTTTATATAATGCTATAGTGCAGCAGAGTGTTACATGTAATAGAAGCACTTACACGGGTGATCAAGAGTGTTAAGGGGGTTGAACTGGTAGTGAATCCTTTATATAAACGTTATAGCCTGTGCGTGGAGAAATAATATAAACATTAAAAATATTGGAAATACGTAGCAAAGCGATGATATTGATTTCATGTACAGCACCATTTTCACAGTCCGGGGAGCGTATTATTCAGATTATATGCCCCTCACATAATCCACGATGATTCGATATTGGGCGTTTGACGATTCTGCTAGAGTATCGTAGTTTGTTGGTCTTTAGCTCAATATAGCAGGTTGTTAAGATGCGAGGATCAACATCGAATTAATTTCCGGAAGTGTGTGTGTGACTAAGGGGAGTTAATGCGTGCGGGGAGGTAACTCAGTGGTTTCTATGACTAAATATTAAATGGTGTCTCAAAATAGTCCCTATCTTGTATGGTTATATACAGTTTCTAAAAATTTAAAGTGTCTTAACTATAATGTAGTCTATTAAGAAGTACTAAAGGTGTTCATATTAGGGTGATTATCCTCCATTATAGAGTGCCACAATTGAATATTTCACACGATGAGAGAGATTTCCAAATCAATGATCATTGTGATTGTAGTCTACTCACAGAACCTGGCAGGGTGATTATAGAATCACTTCTATATATAATTGTTTCTACATTTGGCACAAGGCCAGCAAATTACCCAGTGCATTACTGGTACTTTATTTTATCGACCCCGTAAGGATGAAAGGCAAAGTCAACCTCGGCGGGATTTGAACTCAGATCGTAAAGGGACGTAACTCTGCTGGAAAGCATGGCGTCCGACCCTCTACCGATACTGCCAATCCACCACCAATCCATCACTTCTATATATAATAATCCCTGGTAAGCTCTGGGCCAGTGCATGTAATATTGGATGTCAAAGTTTAACTATCACTAGGGTAGACCAGAGGTCTATCCACACTCATCATGTCACTAATCTGACATGCAACTACCACGAAATAATTGAACTCAGATCGTAAAGCAACTACCACGAATTATTATTTCGTGGTAGTTGCTTTAGTATTTTGGCCCCCCATTTGTTGACCCGTCACCGAAAGATATACTCGGTTGATTACTTATACCTCTTAAAAGGGCCCCATTATAATTCCGTCCCACCTAGTAAACCTTTCTTTAGTCTAGCAGTACCAGTGAGAGACTTCATAGCTGTCCTTATGTTATAGTAACCAGAAATTGTTTTTTTTTTTACATTTAATTGTTTTTTTTTTAACATTCTCGGTATTTTTCTATATATTTACCCTATATTGTTTTACTTATTGTTTCGACTTCCCCCCACCCATCCCTAGTATACTTCTCTTGACCTCTTATCCTTAGGATTCTGCTGTAGTTGACACTATCAACGCACAACTGGGTTCCCCCACTCCCTCTCCCTCTTTCTTCTATTGGCAAGTTCAGCTACCCCTCCCCTCCACAAATTGCCATGATAGAATTATGTGTCTCAACAACAAACTTTTGACCAATCGTTGTGACGATCACTTTTACCATATATGGAATTAACCCCTGAGAAGCTCGGCTATTCATATACCAGGATAAAAAGGTTCATTTAGTCCAGAATTAGCCGTCGAAACGGCTTGAGCTCAGCCGTCGGGGTCCTACTCGTTCATATATATATATATATATATACACATATATGTATATATATATATATATATATATATATATATATATATATATATATACATATATGTATGTATATATATATATATACACATATATGTATAGATATATATATATATATATATATATATATATATATATATATATATATATATATATATACATATATATGTATATATATATATATATATATATAAATGCACACATATATGTATATATATATATATATATATATATATACGCATATATGTATATATATATATATACGCATATATGTATATATATATATATATATATATATATATATATTTCTATGTTTGTTTACTTGTCTATATATATACATATATATATATATATATACACACATATATGTATATATATATATATATATATATATATATATATATATATATATATATATATATATATATATATATATATATATATATATATATATATATATATATATATATATATATATATATATATATATATAAATGTTTACATATATATAAAGTTATAGATATATATGTGTTTTGCAACCGGTCACGTTGTGGCTCAATGAAGAATTAATAAATTTAATAATTAGAGCTATATATCATAAAACATGTCTACGGAATCACTAGATATAATATATACCATTTCCTCTCCCAATTAGCATAATTAACCATATAAAAAATCAATTAGACCAAACTATAAGAATAAAGGCTCCTATGAAGAAATCTCCGACAAATAACCGAAAGTAGCCCCTTCGCGGTGGCTACGATGGAGTATTTATCGAACATTTCGACAGCATGTAGAAATCGACCAGATATACAGTCAACTAAACAGAATTATGTGTAAAATCAAACTTAGAAGAAATGCGTACATACCTAATTACCTCTACCATGGTTTCATCCGTATTTTAAGACATCCGATAACAGGGAATGTCTAGAGCTTCTGACTCATCAGGAGTGAACTCAAAATTAAACATTTAATTTTTCAAAGTGATCGCGCCAAAAATACATTCAAAAATGGCTAAGAATCGTGACGTGGCAGCAGTCAAGTTAGAAAGGATGTGATTAGTTGCTTTCGGCGGGTAGGCTTATTGCTAGATAGCGCAGCCCAATATAGCCAAATTGTATCTCAACCTAACGGGAGATTATTACATATAAAGGTTTACATATATATATAAAGTTATAGATATATATGTCTTTTGCAACAGGTCACGTTGTGGCTCAATGAAGAATTAATAAATTAAATAATCAGAGCTATATATCATAAAACATGTCTTTAGAATCACTAGATATAATATATACCATTTCCTCTCCTAATTAGCATAATTAACCATATAAAAAATCAATTGGACCAAGCTATAAGAATAAGGGCTCCTATGAAGAAATCTCCGACAAATAACCGAAAGCAGCCCCTTCGCGGTGGCTATGATGGAGTATTTATCGAACATTTCGACAGCATGTAGAAATCGACCAGATATATAGTGAACTAAACACAATTAGGTGTAAAATCAAACTTAGAAGAAATGTGTACATACCTATTCCCTGTTATCGGATGTCTTAAAATACGAATGAAACCATGGTAGAGGTAATTAGGTATGTACGCAATTCTTCTTAGTTCAATTTACACCTAATTGTGTTTAGTTGACTGTATATCTGGTTGATTTCTACATGCTGTCGAAATGTTCGATAAATATTCCATCGTAGCCACCGCGAAGGGCATGCTTTCGGTTATTTGTCGGAGATTTCTTCATAGGGGCCTTTATTCTTATAGCTTGGTCTATTTGATTTTTTTTTATGGTTAATTATGCTAATTGGGAGAGGAAATGGTTTATATTATATCTTGTGATTCTAAAGACATGTTTTATGATATATATATATATATATTTATATATATATAGGTATGTATATATATATATACATATATGTGTATATATATATATGTGTGTATATATATATACATACATATATATATATATATATATATATATATATATATATATATATATATATATATATATATATATACATATATGTGCATATATATATGTATATATATATATATACATATATATATATGTATATATGTATATATATATATACATATATACATATATATATATATATGTGTGTATACATATATATATATGTATATATATATATATATATATATATATATATATATATATATATATATATATATATATATATATATACATATATATATATATATGTATATATATATATAAATTAATAAAAACAATGAAATAAAAAGAAAGAACAAGTTCCTTATATTAATGTATATAATGTATATATATATATATGTATATATATATATATATATATATATATATATATATATATATATATATATATATATATATATATATATATATATTGGTAAACGGAAAAGAAAATGCTGACAAATTGTTCAAAGTGAAAAATAGTTTAATTAGGAATAAGTGAAAATTAGTAATAGTATTGGTTACTATTCTGTTTTGGTTTTAAGTTTTACCGGTTACGTATTTCTAATGCTTTTCAAAAATAATTTTGAGATAGAGCGTCCGTGATGTTTGCTCTAATCTGATTAGTTTTGGTAATTCTTATATATTTGGAAATTCTTATATATATTAAAATAACAGATTTAAGTTTAAGCAAAGAATCGCTGCTTTCACCCTTAACGGGATCTTCTGAAACTAACAAAGTCAATATGTATATATATACATTATATACATTATATACATTAATATAAGGAACTTGTTCTTTGTTTTTATTTCATTGTTTTTATTAATTATCTTGACTCTGCTCTCCTATGATTTTTATCGAACATTTTTGATTGCACATTCTCTTTTCATGATATTTGAGTTCTTCATACGGATTGGACACTACCGTATATTTTGATAGATTTATCTATCTATCTATATATATATATATATATATATATATATATATATATATATATATATATATATATATATATATATATATATACATATATATACATATATATATACCTACATACATGTATATATATATATATATATATATATATATATATATATATATATATATATATATATATATATATATATATATACATGTATGTATATATATATATATACACATTACTTTATGAATAACAATCAAAGAGTGTTTAATAACATTTAATTACTAACGATTGTCTCATCCAAGCGCAAGGCCGACATCGTCGGAGTAGAAATCATAAGTTAGAACACAGATAACTTTGTTGAACAACATTCGGGGATACCATAAATGGCAAGAAAGCTAAAATAATAGATGTTAACATATATTTAAGAGAGGAAAGCAAGAAGCACATGGGAAGCATGTTCATATAAATATGATTAAGAACATTAAAAATAGGCTGATATAGAGGAAAGAAAAAAGAAAAATTCTTCTATAAGGAATTAAGCATAAAGTAGGAATATCATGCATTGACAAATTTACACACAATACAAACAATTCAAAGTCTATAAAAGCTAGTGCATGGATCAAATATGAACTTAAATTTAAGAATGTAACAGTAATCATCAAGGTACATTTCGTTAGTAATTAAATGTTATTAAACACTCTTTGGTTGTTATTTCTAAAGAATTCCGGCTCTGTATCGTATTTGTTATTTTACATCGAGCTACTCTCATACTGGTAATTGGATAATATTAATATAACCCATATTATTTATATATGTGTATATATATATATATATATATATATATATATATATATATATATATATATATATATATATATATATGTATATATATATATATATATGTATGTATATAGTGACGAAACATAAGTCAATTGTATGAACTCATAATCCTTTATTTACTGGTATATATATTTCGATGATAGCCATTGCATGGCTATGACCTCATCAGGCAGTTAGTCAGTTCTTAGATATGCCAGCTCTGTGTTTATGGTGTTGATGGTATCAGAGCCTCGGGACATATATATATATATATATATATATATATATATATATATATATATATATAGAGAGAGAGAGAGAGAGAGAGAGAGAGAGAGAAATAAGATTTCGCTTCAAGCATAGCTTTATACAATATGTATAAATATTTCGTATCTCCAAAGAAATTCAGTTTTAGGAAGCCGTAGCTATGCAAACAACGGGGGGCTAACGCCCTCTGGTGATGTCCAGCAGAAGCAAGGGGGACAACCGTCTATGCATTTCAGGCTTAACTGGCCTTCGTCAGGACAGTCCCTCCTTTTCAGCTGTCTTCTAGTCCGGCAGTGGCAAGCGGTGGGAGGGACCGTCCTAACGAAGGCCAGTTAAGCCTGAAATACATAGACGGTTGTCCCCCTTGCTTCTGCTGGACATCACCAGAGGGCGTTAGCCCCCCGGTGTTTGCATAGCTACGGCTTCCTAAAACTGAATTTCTTTGGAGATACGAAATATTTATACATATATATATATATATATATATATATATATATATATATATATATATATATAGGAACAAGTATGACCCCGACGGCAGAGTGCAAGCCGTTTCGACGGCTAATTCTGGACTATTACCCACTCTACTACCTTAAGTATTGAGTACTTTGGTGCGTTATGGTCCATCTGGTTCCTTACCACATTTCCTTCGTTATATATATATATATATATAGAAGTAGTTCCTCAACAGTTAATTCACAATACCGAGAACAAACTCGTGAATTACTGTTGTGGAACTACTTCTACCAAACTCCTTCCATAGACTAGGTGTACTACTACTACGGATATAGCTCATTAGTGTTCTACTATTATATACACACACATATATATATATATATATATAATTGGTATTGGATGGTTAAAGCGTCCGTATGCGGTAGCTCGTATGAGCACTCGATGCCCTCCTAGAGCAGAGTATGATATATATATATATATGATATATATAATATATATAATATATATATATATATATATGTGTGTGTGTGTGTGTGTGTATAATTGAATATAAAAGAGAGCTAAACACAGATATATACATATATGTATTCAAATCGTAAAGGACCAGATTCGCTCGGGTGAAAAAAATACTAACTATGAACAATAGGGTTTGCCAGACTCAATTTAAAAGAATAAATTAAGAAAAAAATATAAACCGAAATTGTGACATCTATCAAACAACCAGACAGTTTTTGGTAATGCTCTTTCTTGAATTTGTAGAGCTACTTTAAATGTCGAGTGAACTTGGCTGCTATTTTTAGTAGCATACGTTTACGAGACACGCTAGGCCCTGGATGCCATGTGCGTTATTTTATATACGCACACCATTCATTCTTCTGAGATACTTAGAAGTGAAAGGCTTACTAATTCCTCGCCCACTAAAGAGCAATAGAATTTGTAATTCCCTTTCACTAATTTGCGAAGCAGCATTACTAAAAGCTGCCTGGGTGTTTGATAGTTGTCACAATTTCGGTTTGTATTTTTTTCTGAATTTATTCTTTTAAAATGAGTCTGGCAAACCTTATTGTTCATAGTTAGTATTTTTTTCTCCCTATCGAATCTCGTCCCTTACGATTTGAACACACATATGTATATATCTGTGTTTATCTCTCTTTTATATTACACGGCCCGGAAAATTTTCTTGCCTTGAGCTATTTAATTGTAAGAGACAATTTTGAGTTTTTAACTCAATATATACTTTTGATATATATATATATATATATATATATATATAAAATTAGTCCTTCATCAGTGATCTTCCAACCTTCATTGGTATTTCTTCGCTTTAAAGATCATATACCTTTGGTTGGTGCGAACGATAACTAAAGAAAGTTATTGGGACACGTAAAATAGGGTGAAGCGAGCGAGATATGTTTGTTTACATGTCTCGCTCGCTTCACCCTATTTTACGTGTCCCAATAACTTTCTTTAGTTATTGCTCGCACCAACCAGAAGTATATGATCTTTTAAACGAAGAAATACCAATGAAGGTTGGAAGATCACTGATGAAGGACTAATGTTATTCATATGTAACCCATGTGCAACCACGGAGCACGTCATTTTTCATATATATATATATATATATGAAAGACGTAAAATAAGAAAATTTTAAAAATTAAAAATTAACTTACTTACTTAAATTTTCACTCCAACTAATTAGTTTCTGTAATGGGATAAAAATAGTTACGCAATGTAACCATCGAGAATTCATTACGTCATCAGGGAGTCTATTCTCAGCTAAGTGTCCAGGCAATGAGCGGACACTAGGGACTCATATAAAAATAATAATTCGGTGGATGGAACAGCTAGCGGGGACTGAATTTCATAGCACTGAAAAAGTTCACTGTCTCTGGTCAAATGGCAGATTCTAAAGAATCAATCACGTGACACTGAGGCTAGTCGGAAGGAGTGGGGTGGTATAATGACAAAAGCCTACTACCACTACCATGAATTAGTAGTGGATATGGCAAGTTTGCTCAACAAATAAATAATTTGGAGACAAATATAGAGAATTAGTATATTTACCAACATATGCGTACAGCTGTACACTAATGCTAGCAAATACATAAGTTATGTCATAGTACCTAGGTGGTTCAATGCAGGAGGATGCAGAACAATTATATGAAAGACGTAAAATAAGAAAATTTTAAAAATTAAAAATTAACTTACTAAAATTTTCACTCCAAGTAATTAGTTTCTGTAATGGGATAAAGATAGTTACGCAATGTAACCATCGAGAATTCATTACGTCATCAGGGAGTCTATTCTTAGCTAAGTCACCAGGCAATGCGCGGACACTAGGGACTCATATAAAAATAATAATTCGGTGGATGGAACAGCTAGCGGGGACTGAATTTCATAGCACTGAAAAAGTTCACTGTCTCTGGTCAAATGGCAGATTCTAAAGAATCAATCACGTGACACTGAAGCTAGTCAGTGAAAATTTTAGTAAGTTAATTTTTAATTTTTAAAATTTTCTTATTTTACGTCTTTCATATAATTGTTCTGCATCCTCCTGCATTGAACCACCTAGGTACTATGACATAACTTATGTATTTGCTAGCATTAGTGTACATCTGTACGCATATGTTTGTAAATATACTAATTCTCTCTCTCTCTCTCTCTCTCTCTATATATATATATATATATATATATATATATATATAGGGAACGAGTAAGGACCCCGACGGTTGAGCTGTCGAAACGGCCGGAGCTCAGCCGTCGGGGTCCTGACTCTTTCCTATTACCCACTCTACTACCATAAGTATCGAGTACTCTGGTGCGTTATGGTCCACCTTGTATTTTACTACACTTCCTTCGTTATATATATATATATATATATATATATATATATCCAATATTCTACAATATATCTCAACACACAACCCAAGAAATGCAGAAGCTTCCAACATTATTTACAAGAACATCCCACTATTGATGAAACAAGACCCAAGAATGAAAAAAGCCCTTGAAACACACAAAATAATCGAAAGCAAAAGACAACCGAAACCACTAAAAACATTACTCACCAATGCCAAACTACCTACCACAAACCCACAACCAACTGTCAAAAAATGTAGTCGCTCTAATTGTGGAACCTGCACTCACCTGATTGAAGGCAAGATGTATACATTTCAATCAGGACAAAATTTTTCTGTAAAAAATCACTTCACTTACTCATCAAAATATCTACTTTATGCCATTAAATGTAAAGGATGCAATGAAGATTATATAGGACAAACTAAACTCACACTCAGAAACAGAATGAGAGTTCATCGCCAACAATTACGAGATCCAACCACGAGACAGATACCACTAAGTGTACATCCAGACATATGCGAAAGCAATAAGACACCCAAATTCCAAGTCTTCCCTTTTTACCTTTGCGGTGACAATACAACAGAACAAATACGAATAAATAAGGAAAATATGTTTATTAAAAAATATTTCTACTAACGGAATCATTTTCCTACAAACACACACACACACACACACAATATATATATATTCTCTTCATCTTAACATGCTAAGCATACTCCCATACACACATAACACTCATACACAGACACATACCCCCCCCACAACACAACTCCCTCCCCCATTTCTACTAATAGAAACACTTTCCTACACACATACACACACACAAAATATATATATTCTCTCCATCTTAACATACTCCCACACACACACATAACACACATACACACACACAACTCCCTCCCCCATTTCTACTAGTAGAATCATCTTCCTATACACACACACACACACACACACACACGCACACACACACACACACACACACACACACACACACACACACACACACACACACACACACACACACACACACACACATATACACAAGCACACAAATAAACATACATATCTCTACTTTCTTTATTTCAATAGAAAGTCTGAATTATGACACCCCAGCGCACCAGCCATATTCACTGAACGAGAACAATTCACCCCATCCCATTTCTCTTGACCATTATCTTTTGTTTGTCATAAAATTCTCTAAAAGGCTACAAAATAAATTCCCAAATACGGGCCCGTATTTTAATGAACTTGTTCACGTGACAGGATAATTTCATTTATAACCAATCAAATTACATTTATAAAAAAAAGCTTTCGTGAGCCACCTTTTTTTTTTAAGTAAAAATAATTTCAAACAAACTGGCGCGAAAGCTGATGTGCTTATTCACATGACTGCGTCAACCAACCAAAGTTCACTCATATATGAAAAAACAACCTGATCCCCTCCCCCTTTGTTGAAGAACTTTGTAACGCGAACTGGCGCGAAATTTATTATACTTATTCACCAACCAATCAAATTACTTCTATAAAAACCTGACGTTTCAAAGTACATTTTTCCATATAAAACAAGTAACATTCAGAGTCCAACCAGATGTGAGAAAAACCAGAGACTCTCCATCTCAACTCTACTTTTGAAAAGCAGAAGAACTGCGAAACCGATAAAGGAACCAAATAAATATATATATTTTTTATTAAATAAGACGTCAGTTGCATTTTCGATTTCATCTTTTTTCCCTATACTTTCACTCGTGTAGGTCACCTCGGTTATTTTTCATTTTGTAAAAAAAACATCACCTTCTAATATATATATATATATATATATATATATATATATATATATATATAGAGAGAGAGAGAGAGAGAGAGAGAGAGAGAGAGAGAGAGAGTGAGAGAGAGAGAGAGAGAGAGAGAGAGAGAGAGAGAGAGAGAGAGAGAGAGAGAGAGAGAGTGACTGAGAGAAAGAGAGTGAGAGAGAGAGATGGAAGGAAACTTAGATATGTAGAAGGGTGGAAAGCAAAAGATAGGACATGTAGATGAAACAAGAAGAGGAAATGAAAGTCAAAAAGAAAGACGCAAACGTGATATTTTTACACGATTGTGTGTATTTATATATTTGTGCTTGCCTGTGCGTCGATAGGTGTACATACAGGTGTATATATACACATACACACACATATATATATATAGATATATATATATATATATATATATATGTTCATATATATATAATATATGTCACATATTAATCTATATATATATACAAACACACACACACACATACATTCATACATATATATACATATATACAAACATACATTCATACATATATACATATATATGTATATATGTATATATGTATATACGCATGTGTATGTGTGTACGTATGTGTGTATATATATATATATATATATATATACACACACACATACGTACACACATACACATGCGTGTATACAGTAATTTTTTTGATTGCGGTGCGGATGTGTATATAAACCAAGGCGTGTGCGTGTATGTGAGTACGTGTGTGTGTTTGTTTGTGTGTGTGTTTGTGTGTGCGTGTGTGTGTGTGTGCGTGTATGCGTGCGTGTGTGTGCGTGTGTGAATTGGTAAATTTGCAAAGGCGGAGGAAGGGAGGAGAAAAGTGAAAATGGAAACAAAAAAAAACAATGGAAAGCAAATCAAAAGAAAGAAAGAAGGACAAGGTAACATCGATTATGCACTGAAATCGAGTTAAGCACGTGCTGTAAGTATTTATCAGATATGTTTTTTTTCTCTTGGTTTTTTTGCTTCTTGAGTTTTTTTCATTTTCCTCTGTTTTTTGTTGTCTTTTTTCTTTTAATATTCATGCATTATTTTTTTTTGTTTGCAAGCTCTATTCCACATGGACACAATGCAGATTTTTCTGTGCACGTATCACATCTCAGGATCTCTAGACTCGCTGAGATTTCCTTATGAGATAATAGGCAGCTTTATCAATGCAAACTACAAGACATAGCATGATGCAGCTTCTACGTGCTCATTCTTCCTGCTGGAAATTGCAGCCAAATCCTTCTCAATATACATACGTTCATCTTAAATACGAACGTTTGTCGACGTTAGAGCCTCTATTCCAACGTTAGCCGTTTTTTCGATATCAGCCTTCATCAATTTCTCGCCTTCCCTAGAAGAAAGTGACTGTGGTCAGACCCGGAGAGAAGATGGGTTCCGCCAGTTTTCAAAAGTGCCAAAAAACGCCGTATATCATTATTATTAAACCCGCATCAAAGTTCTCGAATAACTAATATGAGGATATATCTTGTATGGATAAATGATTGGATGCAATCTAGCTTTGGATGTAATAAAGGATTATTTTCGAAATTCTTCATCGCTCGAAATTCAGAAAACGAAACCGACTACAATCACCGAAACGATGTGTCTGCGTATATGAACTAAGATAAAGATGCATCTATGCAACTCCTTTTGAATCTGTAACACCTGATAGAGTCGTAGTTGCTCTGTATTGACATACGCCGTTTCCGGAACATTTTGTTTTATACCTGGCAGAGTCCATGCCCTCTTAAAACCTGAATGCAGTTAATTCAATCCAGGGTAAGGAAAGAGAGTGATAGAAAGGAAATGGGGGGATATAGAGGAAGAATCGACCCCAGTACTGGAGTGGTATTTTTTTGGTCGACCTCGGAAGGTTAAAAGACAAAGTTGACCTCGGTAGGATTTGAAATCAGAGCATATTATTGCAAAACATTCTCTCTAACGTTCTAAGGATTTTGCCAACTTGCAACTTCCCTAGACGGTAGACAAGTCAACAAAAGGAGACTTTAATAGTTCGATGTTGACGTTCTACAGAATACTAATAATCCACCTATTTATTTATTTTTTAATTGATGAGAACCGGAGAGAAAGAATCTACGTGCTAGAAACAGCAGGTAAATCTCTCTCAAACCTCACTCTTGTATGAATATAATTATATTGATGTCACCTAAAATATTCTATATTTGGAGAAAAAAACGCTAAAATTATAACTATAGTGTCATTGCTCACTCAGCGTAGATCAGACCATGGAATAAAAACAACCTCTTCCTCTTCGTACCGGTCGCCGTCGAGACCTCGGGCGTACTTGGAACCCGTACTGCCGAACTCTTCCGCAAGATCGGAACGTCGGCGGCACGTCTGAGGAAGGAGTCTCCCGAGGTGGGGTGGCTGTTGCAGGCAGTGTTGCTGGACATTGTCCGCGGAGTGCAGCCCCATTACCACCGCACCATTGACCCAGAGACCAATAACCCTCACTCTCCTCCCTCCCTCATTCTTCTGTGACACTAGATCCCTTGCCTTTCCCTTCCTTCTCCGTTTTTTCTTTTTTTTTGTATTTTCTTATTTTACATTCCATTCTTTCTTTTAAACCTGTCTTTTTTTCTTTTTTCTATAAAATTATATTTACATGATATATTTTTACATAAAATAAAATAATTTATAAATTCCAGACTCTTAAACCAAAAAGGACTTTGAATATCAAAACTGATATAGGAAATTGGCTCGACAAGAATATCAAACGCAGACTTAACAGAAAACTATTGTTCTTGGATACCATGAACAAATATTTTTTATGGGATCATTGTGAACCTTTAAAATAGTAAATGGTGAGCAGGCAGGTAAAAAGAAAGAAATGTAGGGATATACCAAACAATTTCTAATTAGGTAACCTGTGTTGTATGGCTCCATTACAGGAATATCATTTACTTTATTTGACTCAGATATTTGCTGGAATCTTGGTTCTTTTCTAAAGTAACTCTGCTTTATTTGCTAAAGTGAACTGTTCAGAAAAACCTGGTAAACGATCCTCACGTTTCAAACTAAAATCATAACAAAGCTCTCTTTTCTCCCATTTCTCTTTCCCTCTCTCCTTAATAGCTCACTCTCTTTGCTGCTATAGATCACTTGATAGGGACATTAGAAGACGACACTCCCTTGGTGCTTCTATATATTTTATCACTCAACCTGTTGATTCATTTTACAATCACAGCAAGAACCACCAATATAACACATAACATGTTTGTCAACATCACATTTCTACGCTAGAAATATCCCTATGATATACAACAACTAGGTTTAATAATAACGTTTCAGTTTATATTGGCATGAAATATGAAAAAAATCATTTTTCATAACTAATATTTAAGTATAAAACTGGTTGGTTCCAAATTCCAAACATTTATATCAACAAATTCTTTCTCTTCTTTATACGAAACAATGAGTTTTCTATACAGCTTAGTATTTATGAAAATAAATCATACAATTATGCTGCAAATAAAGATGGATTGACTAAACAGTGTTACACTGGGATTGTTAATATATGTCAATGTCTCTTTATAACATTTCATATTGCAAGAACTTACCAGTATTAGTACCAAAATATTTGTTACTTTACTGGGTTATAAAGGCAATTCATTTTGGGAACAAATGCTACAATATTCTAATATTTGTTTAAAATGTAGGCACAAAACCAGTAGTTATGGCGGAAAGGGGTAAAAATCGATTATATTATCCTAGTACTTGCTTGAATTGTACTTTATTTGATCAATCCCGGAAGAATGAAAGGCAAAATTGACTTTAGTGAGATGTGAGATTAAGATATAGAAAGTCGTAAGCGAATTCTTCAATCCATTTTAATCGATGGTCTACCGATATTCTAATATTGATTTCTATTTTATTTAAAGGCCAGATAATTTGATGGTAGGGTAATGTTGATTAAATCAACCCGAGTATTTAACTGGATGAAAGGCAAACTAACCCCAGCTGATTTAAACTCAGCTTTTTACATTCTGAGTTCAAATCTGCCGAGGTTAGCTTTGCCTTTCATTCTAACATGGTCGATAAAATAAAGTACCAGTAATGCTCTAGGATCGATTTAATCTAATTTCCCTTTCCTTTCAAATTGGTAGCTTTGTGCTATATGTAGGGACAATATTCTAATATTAATTGGAAGCCTCTACAAAAATAATAATGTTGGCAAAATCTATTTCGAGTGATAGGTTTTCGGAAAAAGTCTTCATATACGCCCAGCTTTCGAATGCCACGTACAGCTTCTCAAGCTTAACCTTACTAAAACAACGAAGCATATACATGGTAAGTTTGCTAGAAATAACAATGAAACTTTTCTTAATTTATACCGAATGTCTTGAAAAGGAGTGAGATAGTGTATAATCTAACCCTAGATATACAATGCTTTAAAAAAACGGCTGAGATTGTGATAGTTGATATGTAAATGAACATTGGTCTGCTGAATCACAGTTGGCCAAGCAAGATTAAGATAAGTAAAACCAAATGCAGTAATCAATATATTTCAAGTAGTGAATGAAACCTTAATGAAGCCCTCATCGCTTGATATCTCAGGGCCGGATCTATTTTCTTAAAAACCTAAAGTCTACACATCGATAGAATTATATATAGAGTATGATGCCAAGATAGGCACGGATGCAGCTTTAGCAATGAATGTAATATCTGCAAGTCTTTTGACCGCAATCTTACGCTATGTTTGGCATTAATACAATTGAAACCCAAGAACGAGAAATTATTACATCATACAAATCAAGAAAAACGAAGCCCTGAAACCAATATAGTGCAACAGAAAATAGCGGTTGTTTTGCATTTAATTAATCGAAGCCATCAAAAATATTCAACATATACATAACTCCAACTCCTGTTTTAAATCATTTTGTTTAGTTGTTTACTTATTTGTGTCGTGCTAGGTTTTGACACGGTATATAGAAAGTGTTAGACAAATCTTATAATATATGGTCACTTCCTTGATTAGATATGCCCTCATGCACAATTTCAGCAATCTTAGAGCAACATTGTGACCTACAACTTGTATCATATATATGTTCACTATTTTTGTATGCCAGGTTGCTCTCGGGTGTTACTGGTAACATGTAACGCAGTACAACCTGTCTCCTGGTCGGGTCGTAGGCGACTAAACCGGCAACCCCACCAAGCTTGCTTGTTGAGGAGGGTGATATTTGGAGACCCTGCGGAATGAAAGACGAAACACCCGGTAAAGGAGGAGGAACTCGGCTGAGTCAACGACCATCCAAATAGTACTTTTCCTTTTTTTCACCTGCAATGAAAGGTTCCCCCAGTCACAAGACTTTTCTAAGAGAAGCAAACTCTGAAAAAACTGCGGCTTCGGAAACATCCGATGATGTTGAACAGTTTTCCGTTTCGGGACGTGTTTCGATACTCAGAGAGTGGGTTGGTCGAGTGCAAGGTCTTTCCCCACTTTAAAAAAAGCCTTCAAATCGCAGATATAGCTTGTTCAAGATATGTTACAGGTTTGTGTGACTGGCCGTAGCCTAAAAGTGCACCATTTTCTGTAATCTGATAAGCGATTGCAATACTTTTAGCAGAGTTTGCAGCCATCATGTATGTATGTATGTATGTATGTATGTATGTATTGTATCTGTGTGCGTATGTATGTATGTATGTATTATGTATGTATGAGTGATTGCGCTTGTTTGTGCGGGTGGATGTATTCACCTAATTGAAACCAAATTTGTGATTATGGATTTCAGTTAAGTTATGGTTGATGGAGACTTCAATAGGATCAATATGTGTATATTGTAGCTGGTCCTGTCATATTATTTGGGAATACATATCAGTAGCTTTTTTTGGACGAATCTAGTTCTACATAGATTTATGGTATAAATATAGAAACATTTTTATGTAATCGATTAATCTGTTAAATATCTTTAAAATCACAACCTACCGTCTTAATTGGATAATGTAGTCGTCCATATAGTCTGTAGGCGTTGTTAGAACGTAATAGTTGTTAGGACGTTAGGACGTCAGAATCGTTAGGACGTCAG
>OZ024741.1:343999065-344016565 GCA_964016885.1 Eledone cirrhosa
GCTAGCTAGCGCTAGATCGTATAACGGAAATAAAAGAGCATGAGACTTCTGCGCCGCTGAGGCCCTGGAAATACTCTACGCCAAAGACCACATCTTAAACAAAAAATCTATTACAGCCCCACATTATACCCTGACGGATAGTACGAACTATATGCGGATATTTTACGTCTTGATGTGGCTGCTAAGTATATGTTTTGTTTATACCATTACTTATTTGTATAGGTAAGTATATATTACCTGTATGTTTTGTGAAGGTATGTATACTTTCTCGGACGTATATTTGATTGTATATGTTATGGCTTATATATTATATATTCTGGTACATATGCTTTTGGTTATGTGTATACGTGAGTTTTGCGTCTGTATGAGTATGCGGGTTCGTACGTATGTAGGGTGTGTGTATATGTGTACTTTGTATTTTGGTTGACGTACGCCTCCGAACATATGTGTATTTACATGTAGGTATGTGTGTGCGCTTGTTATATACGTATTTATTTATTTATATACGTTTATTTAATTATATGTATACACGCACACACACACACACATATATATATATTTTTTTAAATATATATTTGTATGTGTATTTGGTGTATACATTCGTATACGTGCGGGTACAGGCGTTGCGTGGGTTCTGTATGTGCGTGCGGCGTTGTTGTTTTTTTTTTTGGGGGGGGGGTTGTACGTGCGTGTATTTGTATACCAATGGCGAGTGTTTTCGCGTATGCTTGTGAATGTCCGTATATGGATGCGTGTATGTATTTATTTTATTTCAATTACCTCTGTATTTTAGTTACTTTATTCTTAACTCTGAAGCCGAGAATCATTCGGTTTCCTAGTTGGAATTTTAGTCTACGACTTCAGTTATACCATTTACGTGGTTTTGTCTTTGCGTGCAATTGTTCTCCCCGCTCCACATATGACATATTATCTTCGTTTTTTCTGTTCATTGCCAGAGAACGTCTCTATGAACCACCTAATAGAATATTAGTCTACGACTTATTTTATACCATAAACGTGGTTTTTTCTTTGCGTGTAATTGTTTTTCACCGCTCCAAATAATGACGTATTATATTCGTTTTCTCCCGTTCTTTGCCAGGGAACGTTTCCACGAAACAAAGTATCGTCTTCCTGTCTTCCTCCAGTTGCAACTTTTTTTGAAATATTTACGTCTGCGTTCACAGATTGACCTTGTTAGTTTCAAAAGACCCCGTTAAGGGTGAAAGCAGCGATTCTTTGCTTAAACTTTAATCTGTTATTTTAATAAATATTTGCTCTATGGTTATTATATATTTGATATATATTTATCCTTATCGGGCCCTCTTTGTATCTTAGTCTTCAAATTTATTATTATTACTATATATATATGGTAATAATAATAATAATATTAATAATAATAATAACAATAATAATAATAATTTGAGTCACTACTGAATGGACATAGGAAAGCTTGAGTCACTACTGAATGGACATAGGAAAGCTTGAGTCACTACTGAATGTGACACTAAAAAACATAGGCACTAAAAATAGACTGGAAATAAAATACAAAACTAGGAGGAAAAAGCTAAATATTATCATAGAGGAACTGAAGCAACGCATTGTAGCAAAGAGTGCAAAAATCAGGCGATACGAGAACAGAGTCAGTCAGTATAAGCAGAACCGCATGTTCGACAACAACCAGAAGATGCTGTTTGGACAGCTTGAGGGGAAAGAAAGAGGCAACGACTTGATCCCTGGGGCGGAGCAAACTAAAACATTCTGGAGAGGAATATGGGAGCAGGATGTTAGACACAATGCCCAGGCAGGGTGGATTGAGACAGTACAGAGGGAGATCGGTGAGCAGGCACAACAACAAACTGATTTGAGTATCACAGTTGAAACTCTTAAGGGGCAGGCCAAAAAACTAACCAACTGGAAATCACCAGGCCCAGATAGTGTGCAGGGGTATTGGATTAAACATTTAACATCCCTCCACCCGAAGCTGACGGCCATGTTCAATGACTGCTTGGTGTCGGGTGAGGTGCCAGAGTGGTGGACAAAAGGTACCACAGTTCTGATAATGAAAGACCGAATCAAGGGTAATGATGTTACCAACTATAGACCTATCACATCTCTGTCCGTAATGTGGAAACTGTTGACGAGCATTGTGTCTGAGGAAATCTACCATCACCTCCACACAAACAACTTGTTACCGGACGAACAGAAAGGATGCCGAAAGAAGTCACGTGGTACAAAGGACCAGTTACTTATTGATAAGATGGTAATGGGGAATTGCAGGAGGAGACACACTGATCTTGCCATGGGATGGATAGACTACAGAAAGGCATTTGACATGGTGCCTCATTCCTGGATCACCAAAAGCCTGGAGATCTTCAGGGTGGCAGATAACATCAGACAGTTGCTAGGCAGGAGTATGGGGTCCTGGGAGACAGAGTTGACATCAACTGGAGTATCCTTGGGAAGCGTGAAGATCAAGAGAGGTATCTTCCAGGGAGATAGCCTGTCCCCTCTGTTGTTTGTCCTTGCCCTGATGCCCTTGACCATTATGCTGCGAAAAGTGAGAGCAGGATACAAGTTGGGAAGGAGAGAGCTTACCATCAATCACCTCCTCTTCATGGACGATCTTAAACTCTTCGGGAAAAGTGAGAAGGAGTTGGATGTGCTTGTTGACACTGTCCGTATTTTCAACAGTGATATATGTATGCAGTTTGGTGTTGGTAAATGTGGAGTCATTGTGATGAAGAGGGGTAGGTTGAGCAGAAGTAACGGGATCCAGATACCAACAGGTGAGATGATAAAGGAAATTGACTCTGAGGAAGGATACAAGTATTTGGGCGTTCTGGAGGCTGATGGCATAAAGAACAAAAAAATGAAGGAATTGTTAAGAACTGAATACATTCGGAGAGTAAGGAGCGTATTGAAGTCACATCTGAACAGCAGAAATGCCATAAGCGCAGTAAATTCCCGAGCTGTGTCTATTATTAGGTATAGTGCGGGAATTCTGAGATGGAATGTTGCTGAACAAAAAGAAATGGATAGGAAGACTAGGAAGCTATTGACTATCTACAACATGTTCCACAAGAGGAGTGATGTCGATAGACTCTACCTAAGGAGATCTGAGGGTGGAAGAGGTCTTATCAGCATAGAGGACTGTGTTCAGATGGAGAAAAACAACCTATACAAATACGTGACCTATAGTAAGGAGCCAATGCTCAGAACTGTACTGAAGGAGGGGACAGTAGGCCAGGGGATGTCCAAGGAGGAAATAACATCAAGGAGGAAGAGCAGCCTTAAGGGAAAATCCCTTCATAGTACCTTCTTTGAGAAAACTGAATTTAGAGATCCACAGACATGGAACTGGTTGAGAAGAGGAGACCTCAAAAAGGCTACAGAAGGAATGCTAATGGCTGCGCAGGAGCAGGCCCTCAAAACAAAGTGGTTGAAGCACCATATCTACAAGGAGGAGGCTAGCCCACTGTGCAGGATCTGTGGAGAGAGAGAGGAGACTGTGGCTCACATTGTGTCCGAGTGTAAACACCTAGCCCAGACCCACTATAAGGGCTGGAGACACGATGTGATGGGCAGGGTGATCCACTGGCACCTGTGCAAAGTAAACAATTTACCACATTCTGAGAAGTGGTATGAGCATAGGCCAGAGGCGGTGATGGAGAACAATCAGGTGAAGGTGCTGTGGGATTTTAGGATACAGACGGACAAAAAACTGGAACACAATAGACCTGACCTGGTGGTTGTGGACAAAGAAAAAAGATCGTGCCTGATTGTGGATGTGGCCTGCCCGTTCGACACGAGAGTGCAAGAGAAGGAGAGGGAGAAAATTAACCGATACCAGGACCTAAAGTGGGAGGTGAAAAGGATTTGGAACTGCCATGAAGTCAAAGTGATCCCGATTGTCATAGGCGCACTGGGGACTATCTCCAAAAGATTCCAGGGATGGTTAAAGAAAATCGGCCCCTTCACGCTTTTTGGAACGCTTCAAAAGGCATGCTTGCTTGGAACAGCAAGAACCCTCCGATACGTCCTGAATATCTGAGGCTGCAGGTAGTGGCTTGATATTCAATCCAACGGACTTTCCAGTTAACCAACATCAATGACTGAGATTCAAGGAATAACAACAACAATAATAATAATAATAATAATAATAATAATAATAATAATAATAATAATAATAATAATAATAATAATAATAATAATAATAATAATAATAATAATAATAATAAGGGATAATAATAATAATAATTGTTTCTACTTTAGGCACAAGGCCAGCAAATTAACCAGTGCATTACTGGTACTTTATTTTATCGACCCCGTAAGGATGAAAGGCAAAGTCAACCTCGGCGGGATTTGAACTCAGATCGTAAAGGGATGTAACTATGCTGGAAAGCATGGCGTCCGACCTTCTACCGATACTGCCAATCCACTGCCCTAATAATAATAATAATAATAATAAATAGAAGGGAATAATAATAATAATAATAATAATAATAATAATAAATAGAAGGGAAGAAGACGCACGAGGTGTCGGAGGTCATGAAATCGCTCCCGTAAGTTTTGAATTTTTAACATATTTAAATCATTTGTGAAATAACAACTCTTAGTACAAATGCTACGTAAAGCACCCGGCTTGAGCCCCAAAAAATTCGGACCGAAAATATATTGTTATAAGGCTCAAATATTCAAATATTCAACTTTGTATTGTACACTGTATATCCCCCCCCCCAAAAAATGGCTATAATTGGAAGAAGAACCCCCCCCCTCTCCTCTGTCTACACTATATAGAACAGCCAAACTCACCAACACCAGAAACTAGATACACCACCCACCTCATCACCTGTGTACACTAAACACAACAGCCAGATAACGGCAATTTCACCACCACCGCTCACTACTGCCATCATTACCACCACTATCCCATCACCGCCGCCACCACTCCTTCACTCCTTCACTGCTACCACCGCTACAACACCACCACTACAGTAATACGATCACATCACCACCACAACTGCCTCGGTATCGACATCACCACCACCACTGTCTCAGTATCGCTACCGCCGCCAGTCTCCACCTCTCCCAGCTGGTTGCTGCCACCACATTATAGAATTCCTACTACTAAAAAAGAGGAAGGCATCAAAATATATAGATAGACTCAAAAGAAAAAAGAAAAAACAAACAACAAAACCAAAGCAGCACAGCAACAACAGCACAAAACGAGAAAAACAAACAGAGAAAAACAAAAACAAAAAAGAAACAAAAAACGTAAAGAAAATAAGAATGAAAAGAGAAGCAGGCGGACGGACAGAGAAGAGGGGGGGAAAACTAAAACTAAAAAAACAAAAACTAAGTCAGACATTCGAACACTACATTACAATGAATCTTATGCTTAGTCATTTTTGGGACCCTTTCTGCCTGTGTGTTTGTTTGTTTATGTGTGTTCGTATACAGCGTGGTGATAATGCCACACAAGGGCCAAGTGGAACGGCGAATCCACAGATGGCTATGTAACCATACGTTCGCCAATCCTCGATAAGAGTGTTTAAATATCGAACATAAACAGTTCGAATAACGGTGAAATGGAGACTAGAACGAGTTGTATTTCCACATATTACGGCGGAACGTTGTAGCCGGAGTGTCGTCACCTGTAAGTAGATTCAGAAGAACGTATGGCGGGTCAGCCAATGCTGCTAATTGCACCTTACCTCCTGCACAGCACATAGAAGGCGCCTCGCCTGGCCATTTCATTGCGTTGCAGGATGTACAGACATTATCCATTTTACCGATGGAAATTGTAGGCAGAAGTCCGTAATCCTCAGAGGGGTTATATCTGAAGGCTGCTTTTACCCAGCCTGAACTCTTGGTAGCAGTAGTTAACGTATGCCTGGAACACTTAGCAGCAAGCCTGTTGTCTCTGTCTGCCGTAGACTCCTTTGCAAGCGCTTGTTGACGATGAAGGCGAACGACAGCAAGCCTCGTCTGATGGGATGTTGGTGATTCCTCCACCAGCGCTTGTTGGCGACGAAGGCGAACATCAGCAAGCCTTGTCGTACGTGATGTTGGTGACTCAACCAGCCGGGAAAGACGTCTATCAGCGAGTCGAGATTCGCGCTCAGCAGGTGTTTCCTAGAGAAAATTAATTAATTCTACTGGTTAGCTAAGCCAATGGCAGTGTCAATAGTAAATGAGAAAAGTCTAACATGAACAAAATGGAATCAAGGTAAGACAATAAATTTAATATAACTACGATTAGAATGTTGTAGTTGCTAAAAAGTGGTGACAGTTAGGATAAACGCAGTACTTGCTAACATTAAGGGAGAATATTGCATAAAGGATTAATCAATTGTGAATGAACTCATACCTGAGAACGCCTAATTCGTTGTCTCAAAACAGTAGTTGTACCTTTTTTGGAGGTAAGTCTTGAACGTTTCCGTGTGGGCATAACGACGTGTAACGAAGCTGTTAGGTTAGAGAGAGGTGATTAAATACAGAGAGAGATGACACCAGATTCGTTAGCATGGTTACTGGTGAATGGGAAGGTTTGGAAATATGATTACAATAACTTACCGAATTTTCCGGTCTATAAATTGCACTTAAAATAATTAAATTTAATCAAAAAACAGCTCTGCACTTTATACTCCGGTGAGCCTTATGTATAAATAATAAAATGGTAATCAATCACGGCTCTAACAGAAGTAATAGTTCTAGACTAAAAGTAAAGAAGATAGCATTTTCCTGGTTGGCCTTACACGCCGTTGCGCGGACCTGATTTTAAATGATACGCCTTATATGCTGGTGAGCCTTATAGAGCGGAAAATATCTATTGGAAAAGAATACGAATTCATGACCAAGGTGTGACAAAATAGGCGTCTATACAGCGCCTGAAACAAACTTGTCCCAAACCCTAGGATTTTTCTCGTTAAGTATCCACCCAAAAGGAACCGTTTTTTAGTTACCAAAAATAACCAAAGTGTATAGTAGCGATATTTCTGACATATCATGCCAAAAAGAACAATATATTCAAAAAATGTTCTAAAGTACATTCAATCTCTCTTTTTGAACGATATCTTAATAAGCAAGTTATCGATTTTTTATTGGATCTCAGTGTCTATCTGCATGCAGGTGTGCGCGTGTGCGCAATTAATTGCAAATACGCTCATAACATTTAGTCGTAAGCAGAACAAAAAATGCTAATAGAGGTGGGCTAATAATGAAGACACAAACCCTGGTGAACTTACGTTTAAACACCCGAAAAGTTACTCACTTCCTGTGCAAAAGACTGTAACAGTAGTATTATAAATTAAGTAATTTTTTAGAAACTTTTGTTTAAAAAAGGAAAACATTGGTACGGACGTAACATATTTTACAACTTTGTATGTGTACAATACAACTTGGCAACGTATTATTTAGTAATTTTTTTTTCAAAAAGCATGATTATTTAAGACTGTTTGAAAATTTACTCACAGCTTTTAGCATCACAAAAGACACCATTAAATGTGGTTCCCTTTTCAGATAGGGATAATACTGTATTTCCACTTGAATAAGGTGGAATATGAAAAGATAAACTCTTTAATGGTCGGTCGTTTACTGAGACAGCTGGGAAGACATGCAGCTGGCCGTCCAATCAATAACACATGTCCTTATATGGGTATATGAAATTTATTTTTATTGCGCCAGATGTAAACTAAGAGTTTTTGTGTTCGAATTCACATAAAATTTCATTGGAAACGAAAAACATTCTGTCATAGGACCCGATTATCGATTTTTCGAAAGTTTCAAGTAGCCTATTCCACTCTACGGGTTGAGTTTTATATATGTGTGAGGTTTCATGAAAATTGGATGAACGGTGTAGCATGCAAGTTCGGAACACCAAACAATGCCCATCTTCACTTTCATATATATATATATATATATATATAACGGCGATGAATTAGTTTTGCGAGGTCTTTTAGACAAGGCTAAACAGAAAAAATAAATGGAATAACAACAACACCCAAACAAACAATACTGACCTAAGAGAAGTATAAATAAATAAATAAATACATACACAAGCACAATAACAACAAACACATATACACACACACTAGTAAACTAAAATAGAATACAATAAACAATACACAGTCAACCAAACACGAACACACATCAAACACTATACACACACGCAAACGCATGCGCAGAGAAGACAAAAAAATAAAATAAACAGGCTAAATAAAGATGGCGTAGGCATACAATACAACAGGAGGAAACATAATAGCACCACTGACGATGTTGCAGATGTGCAACGAATGAACTTTGTTAGACTATATATATGTGTTTGTGTCTATATTATATCTGTATTTTTGACCATTGGTCAGTCAATGGTAACATTGGGGACCGAATAAATTAAATTAACTGATATAAAAGACACAGAAGCGAAAACCAACCAAACAGTGAGTGTGTTCTGTTATTAATTCTGGCAATATTACACAAATATGACCCTCCCCAAGTATAACAATATATATATATATATATTATAATAAATGTTCGGCTAAACCCATACGTACATATATATATATGTGTGCATGTATGTATAAATATACATACTACTGTACGCCTGTATACATATATGTATGTACGTATACATACTTATATTTATGTATCAGCCGTACTAACAGGGAGAAATGACATTTTTTCCATTTATATATATATATATATATATATATATATATATATATATATATATATATATATATATATATATATATATATATATGTCGAGCTGGAAAGTATGAAATGCATCATCAATATTATTTTTATCATCAACTGCATCACCATCATCACCATCATCATCATCATCACCATTATCACCATCATCATTATCATTATCACCAACATCATCATCATTATCTTCATCGCCATCATTAAACCCATCATATTTTTAATCATTGTTATAATCATCCGCATCAGTATTACCACTATCATCATCATCATCATCATCATCATTGTTATCGTTAATACTATCGAGATTACCACTACTAGAAGGAACACCATCACTACTACTCCACACATCTCCACCCCTACACCCACCACACCCAGAATCCCCACCAACACCATCACCAACACCATCACCAACACCATCACCAACACCATCACCAACACCATTACCACTGCCACCAACACCAACACAATCATTTCTGCCACTATTACAACTACCAGCGACAAATAGAGCAGCTGCATCATCACGACCACCGCCACCACCATAATCACCACCACAGCCAACACCATCACCACCACCACCACCACAGCAAACACCATCACCACCACCACCGCCATCACCACCACCACAGCCAACACCATCATCACCACCACCACCACCACCATCGCCATCACCACCACCATCGCCATCACCACCACCACAGCCAACACCATCATCACCACCACAGCCAACACCATCATCACCACCACCATCGCCATCACCACCACCACAGCCAACACCATCATCACCACCACCACCACCACCATCGCCATCACCACCACCACAGCCAACACCATCATCACCACCACCACCACCACCATCGCCATCACCACCACCATCGCCATCACCACCACCACAGCCAACACCATCATCACCACCACAGCCAACACCATCATCACCACCACCATCGCCATCACCACCACCACAGCCAACACCATCATCACCACCACCATCGCCATCACCACCACACAGCCAACACCATCACCACCACCACAGCCAACACCATCATCACCACCACAACCAAAACCATCATCGCCACCACCACAGCCAACACCATCGCCATCACCACCACCACAGCCAACACCACCACCACCACCACCACCACCATTTCCACCACCACCATCATCACCACCACACAGCCAACACCATCACCACCACCACCGCCATCACCAGAGCCAACACCATCACCACCACCACCACAGCCAACACCATCACCACCACCACCGCCATCACCACCACCACAGCCAACACCATCATCACCACACAGCCAACACCATCATCACCACCACCACAGCCAACACCATCAGCACCCCCACTCCCACCACCACCACCAACATCTCCCCCATCACCACCACCCACATCACCAACAGCACCGCCGCCATCACCACACCCAACAAACCCCCACCACCACCACCACCATCATCATCCCTAGCACCACCACCACCACCAACAAACAACAAAAACAACACCGTCATCATCATAATGAACACTATATACCAGGTCCTCCCTTTCATCATCACCATCATCACCATCATCACCACCACCATCATCATCATCATCACCATCACCATCATCACCATCATCATCATCATCATCATCATCATCATCATCATCATCATCATCATCAAGATCAGCTTACAACTGTGTGCCATCATTATCAGATCCACCACGTATATTATTATCTCTATAAACATCAGATTCCTAAAGCAAACAGTATATAAGTTCACTACGTACATGTTTAGCAAAAGAAACACAACTCCAATTAAAAACAGACAAATTTTAAAATATACGTAACCATTGAAAATTATCGTATCTTTAAATATACACACACACACTAAAGTCTGCCAAGGCAGTTGTTATGTGTATGTATCTATACACACATATGTGTGAATGTGTGAGTGTGTAAGTGTTTGTTTATGTCCATACACACACACATATATATATATATAGGGTGTCTCCAAAATGTATACACTTAGATTACCTGTACAGGCAATATTTATTAGAATGCTGTTGAAGTATGTATACATTTATTTTTTTTTTTTTGGGGGGGGGGGGGGTCATCCTGTATATATATATATATATATATATATATATATAATCAAGGGCGGCCGACTGAGGTAGAAGCTGCTGAATAATCGGTCGTCCTCTTGACTCTGATTTTCAGCCCCATGGATTTTATCTGTTATATTCCTTTGGTTTAATTCGAATACCTGATGATATCACCGGATTCATACTGAACCTGGTCATTGAAATGATCATAGTATAATAAACCTTTTAAGGAAGTACACCAGCCCAGCCTCCTGTTATTTTATAATATATATATATATATATGTGTGTGTGTGTGTGTGTGTGTGTGTGTATGTGTGTGTGTGTGTGTGTATACATTCATATATATATACATGTATATATATATATACATGTATATATATATATATATATATATATACCTTATATATATATATATATATATATATATATATATATATATATATATATATATATATGTGTGTATGTATGTGTGTATATATATGTGTGTGTGTGTATGTGTGTGTGGAGGTGAGTGTGTATGTGTGTTTATAAAGAATTGGATTATAAGTGGCAGTATCCAGTTATGTCATATATATCAAGATTTACATCAGCTGAATGTATTATAATTACCGGTCATCGTGTAAGACGAGTGACTCCAGAGTCGTATGACTTTGTGTAATGTCGGGATAGTTGTGTCTACGTCTGGCACAAGGCCAGCAATTATACCAGTACAATACTGGTACTTTATTTTATCGACCCCGTAAGGATGAAAGGCAAAGTTAACCTCGGGATAATTAAAGACAAAAGTATTAAAGGACGTATTTTAATTTTTAATGTTAATTGTGAATCCATCTTAAATAAACTTTGTGTGTGATACTCAAATTTTCGAACTTATGAAGCGTGGAGGTAATAAATTTATAACATGTAGCATTCCCATGTGCAGAAAATATCTTTAATCACAATCAGTTGCTACGAAAAAGGTTATAAAAATCGGTTAAAGAACTCCAGAGGAGGAAACATATTGCCATTCACTGCTACCAAGAAGCGAATTTCGTATCTCCCAGATATTTTATCAATATTTTAAGGGACGTCTCACAACATCTTGCCGTCTAAATTACGGAACTAAACAAATAACTTGAAAATTAAACAAATGTCATGTGTAAGCTTGAATTTGGGACGTGAGAAGCGTTGAGATGCATTGAGCAACTGATGAGGTTTAAAATACCAGGCATTTAGTTTTGACTCAGGAAAAGGTCGTATCAAATAAATGTGTGTAAACAACGATAAGAACATACACGCATCAGGATCTCATATTCTATTGTTTGTAGTAGAATCACAGAAATGTGATAAGAGACCAACAAAGGTTCAAAAATAGATTCAACATATTTATTATATTTCAATTTACATCTGTTCAGGTTTCAGGAAAATACATGAATATGCCATTTTACATAGCTAAATACTCAATGAGGTACAACAGAAATGAAACATGGATTGCAGGTTAAAATATAGTCTAGATAGATGTGAAACAAAACGAGGATGTAGTTGATGGAACACCCAAATGATTTAGAAGTCTAACTTAAGTAGGAGCAATAACATTAAGAAAGACATGAACGACACCACAGCAGTTTATTTTGAAAATTTAGGAAAGTAGATTTATAAGTATGAATTTTCATGTTTTTTATTATTGTCACTGTGGCCTAGCGGTAAAGACAAGAGTCGGTGGGGATCCAGGTCTTTGGTTCTATCCTAGTCAAGAGGTGCATGTAACAATTTTTAGTTTTTATTTTACAACCAATAGAAAAAAACTGACCAGGAACGAACTTCATACCAGGACCACCACCGTCTATGATTCCTCCAACTCGGCCACAGAGGAAGGTACAATGAAAATTGATAATTATAAACCTACTTTCAAAATCAAAGTTAAAAATATGTGCTGTCATTCATGGCTTTCCTAGAGCTATTAGTAATATTTAGGGTCGACTTCTGGTTATTATTGAAAGTTTTCGCAAAATCTATATTTTTTTTTTGAGAAGGTAAGATATTTTTCCGCAAAAATTTGATTGCACTGTTTTGTTTCCGCTTATTTATTTTTCGAAAATGTTATTTATTCATTATAAAAATTAAATGATAGCATTCTATATGGAGGTGGGACTCTTCATCTCCCGACAACCAATATTTTTAGACCCAGTCCGCCACTGTATATATATATATATATATATATATATATATATATATATGCCATGTGTTACACCCTCCAGTAATCCGATGATTTGATCAGAGACACACACTGTATTTAAGGTCAAGTGACGCAACTTCGAGTGATTAGCGGCCTTTAGACTCACCTGATCAATGAAACAATTGTTAATACTGTAAATAAAACCCTTTTTGTACAGCTGACCATGTTATTCTTTACTCTTTAACTATATATATACGTGTGTGTGTGTGTTTATGTGTGTCTCTCTCTCTGTACGCATGTGTGTGTTATTGTGTGTGTGTGTATGCATGTGTAGCAATATCAGTAGGTGTGATAAGGAAAAAGGAAAACAGTGCTCAATCGTATAAGGGCCTGAGGAAAGGTCACTAATTTGATGTTACTTGTATTCTGGAGGTATGGTCAAATTTGGGCCTCGAAACCTTGAATAGCGTTCTTCCGTATATAAACATAAATAGATAATATTATAGTGGATTGGCAGTATCGGTAGAGGGTCGGACGCCATGCTTTGAAGCATAGAGTTAACCCCCCCGTATGATCTGAGTTCAAATCCCGCTGACGTTAACTTTGCCTTTCATCCTTACGGGGTCGATAAAGTAAAGTACCAGTAATGCACTGGGTAATTGCTGGCCTTGTGCCAAAAGTAGAAACAATTATATATACATGTAGGGCAGTATCGGTAGAGGGTCTGACGTCATGCATTGCAGTAAAGAGTTACGGCCCTTTGCGATCTGAGTTCAAATCCCGCCGAGGTTAACTTTGCCTTTCATCCTAACGAGGTCGATAAAATAAAGTACCAGTAATGCACTGGGATAATTGCTGGCCTTGTGCCAAAAGTAGAAACAATTATATATATATATACTGTATATATATATACATATATATATATATATATATATATATATATATATATATATATATGTGTGTGTGTGTGTGTGTGTGTGTATGTGTGTGTGTGTGTGTGTGTGTGTGTGTGTGTGTGTGTGTACTAACAAAGAAAGAGATCACCAAGTTCAACAGTTAATACATTATATATTTGATCAACACGTGTTGCATTCCGTTATATATATATAATTGAGCCTGACAATTTCTTTATAAGGGTATTGTAAATAGTATCCAGAGAAATTAAAACACGTGCAGATTAAATAAATAAGGTAATAACTGTTTACCTTGACCGGAAGTATACCAACTGGATTTACCTCTGAAATATCTCTCGGTATTTTTGATAATAAATTAAACCACATTTCAGCTTTAAACAAATATCTGTACGCCTTACTGTTGTTTTATCAACTTATAGAATTTGACTATATCTGTATATAATATTATTCTTTCTTTCCCATTACCTTATCATGTTCCACATCACGCCTTTTGTTCTTTTTTCTTTTTCCTCCAAAAACCTTGTTTGTACATAATATTATTCTTTCTTTCCCATTTCCTTAACATGTTCAACATCACATTATCTTCTCACTAACATTGTGTACCAATACTAATTCCCCCCTTTGATAATGAATAAAATCCTGAAACTGGTAATAGACAATTATTAAATATATAAATAAATAAATAAATAAATAAATGCCATTGTTAATTAATAAGTAAATTAACTAATACCTTAACACTTCACACAAAGTATTTTTTTTTGTTTTAAACATTTTCTAACCCAGAAAAAAAGAGAAAAAATAAAAGGAAAAATATATATTTTTCCTCCTAATAATCGTCTTTTTCTCCCTGTTTACACATATATATATACAAATATATATATATATATTTATATATATATATGTGTGTGTCTGTGTGTAAAGGTAAACAGAAATAACAACACAATCGGTACAGTGTCTGGAAGGGATATATTAGGTTAACGCTTGATATAGCAGGAAGAGGGTTTTAACATATCGGACACTAGTCCTTCATCGGAAGAAAGAATGAGAAATAAGATAGAGTGAGTGGACAGGCGGGTTGTAATTAGAAAAATGTATTTAGATAAAAATAACGGGTCCATTCATGTTAACATACTAAGGTTATGCTCCCGAGGCCATCCAAATAAAAACGACAAGGGAACGGAAAAAATGATGCTCGTGAAGCTTTCGCCCGTTCCCTTGTTGGACTATATATATATATATGTGTGTGTGTGTGTGTGTGTTTGCATCTATATATATAAATACATATAAGTATGTATGTATGTACGTTTATATATATATATATACGTATGTACCTACGTATATGTGTATGTACGTTTCTATATATATGTGTATAACGAAATAATATTAAATCCGTTCCACATATCATATAATCTTATATATATTTATACGCATGCAGGATCACGAAATACCTAAGAATTAGCCATAATTATCATAACATGGTAAGAAGATCATTTTAAATAGAAGCTATGATATTTCACATACTTAACACAGCTCCATATTTTTTCTGCATGTAATTATTTCACAGCAGTTGAGGTGGTCTTCATTTTCATTTCGGTATTTTTCTTCGTTTTCGTTCTTTTTATGTATCTTGTTTTAATGAATTCTTCATTTACTTTTCGCTTTACCGATTTCTTGATTCTAAAAGTGATTAATTTTCGGGGATATTAGCTAAACTACTAATCATCTGCTGCTATATAATTTCAGCTTTGTCACCTGCATTGTGTATATATGCCTTATATATATATATATATATAAGACATATAGCCACAATGTAGGTGACAAAGCTGAAATATATATATATGTATATATATATATATATGTGTGTGTGTGTGTATGTGTGTGAGTGTGTGTGTGTGTGACTGTGCACCTGGTTGTGTGTGTGTATTTATATATATTGTATGCAAATATGTGTGCATGTGAGTTTATGAGCGATGGCGTTGGTGTGGAAGTATATGGGTTCAGGTATGGCTGTGTGGTTAAGCAGCTATCTTAAGTAGTTCGGGCTTCAGCACCGCTTTATCGCAATTTCTTCTTCTATGACATCGGATTTACCAATGCCTTGAATGGAATTTGGTAGACGCAAACTGCCAAATCTCGTCATACACACACACACACATACACGCACGCGCACACACACACACACACACACACACACACACACACACACACATACACACACATATATATATATATATATATATATATATATATATATATATACATTTCGTTTTGAATTTGTTTTGCAGGTTTTTTTTATCTGAAAACGTGTGTTGAAGCACATATTGTTATGCTTTGGGAGAGTCATGCTGCCAATAAAAATACACACACCTGTTGGTTTTCATTTATTACAAATTTCCGGTTGGTTGGTTCAATATTGTCAAATCTCCTTCGTCACATTTTCTGTGAACTCCTCAGTGACTGATTTGTTATGTTGTGTCTCTCCTTTGTTCTGTCCTACATCATCTTGTTTTAGGTGTAGGACAGAACAAATGAGAGACATAAAATAACATATAAATTACTGAGGAAGTCACAAAATGTTTGACGAAAGAACTTTGATAATATATAAACAAACATCCGATTATTGAAACAACCAACCGCAAATTTGAAATAAATCGAAGTGAAAACCTAGAGGTACATGTATTTTTATTGGCCACATGTCCCTCCCAAAGTGTAACGATGTATGTACATATATATTTATGTATATATATATATATATATATATATATATATAAACAAATAACGAAACGAAATTAAATTTCGTTTCGCTTCTAACTCACTTTTGTATGACTGACGCTTAAACAATTAAGTTAAAGTGTACATCTACATATGTATACGGAAGTATTAGTATGCATATGAATACACACATGTATACATATGTACATGTACTGAGTTTTTCACTAGACACTTTACAGTGAGTGTCAGCTAGTCTGTATGTAACCACACAGACGGACCGGGTTTTAGAGTCATACGAGTTTTCAAGGAAACACATTTCCTCTATTCGCCAGAGGGCCAGACAGGAATATTGGACTAGTTTCGATGTTATTACATCTCATCAGCAATATTTACCCATCTTCCGGCTTCTCTGGAGAATTGTAAAAGCACATATCGTTATATGCTTTCTCTATGAAAATTAGTAGTGGGTAGACTAATTTGCATAGAACGTGAGTCATTGTACGCACCGGTTCAGCGGAAACGATAAAAACAAATAACGAAACGAAATTAAATTTCGTTTCGCTTCCAACTCACTTTTGTATGACTGACGCTTAAACAATTAAGTTAAAGTGTACATCTACATATGTATACGGAAGTATTAGTATGCATATAAATACACACATGTATACATATGTACATGTACTGAGTTTTTCACTAGACACTTTACAGTGAGTGTCAGCTAGTCTGTATGTAACCACACAGACGGACCGGGTTTTAGAGTCATACGAGTTTTCAAGGAAACACATTTCCTCTATTCTCCAGAGGGCCAGACAGGAATATTGGACTAGTTTCGATGTTATTAGAGAAAGCATATAACGATATGTGCTTTTACAATTCTCCAGAGAAGCCGGAAGATGGGTAAAGATTGCTGATGAGATGTAATAACAT
>OZ024741.1:344029065-344051565 GCA_964016885.1 Eledone cirrhosa
TGCCCATTGTACAGGAGCAAATTATGGAATAGCTTAGATAGAACTAAACATAAGATAGGGAAAGCCACCTCATGGTACGACAACCAGAGATACCAGAGTGTCATGTTCGTGGACGCTACCCCTGGAGAGAAATTAACTAACCAGTGTAGAAAGACCCTGAGAAAGACCCATTTAAAGATTAAGGTGGTAGAAAAGCCAGGAACCACCATAAAATTCCTGATCAGCAAAACATACCCTTTTAAAAAAACACACTGTACTAATAGGCAATGTATTATATGTGAAGTAAACCCTCGGATAAACTGTAAAAGTAGAAACGTAGTCTATAGCATAGGATGTAGAGAGGGTACTTGCAGAAACATGACAACAATATACATAGGCGAGACAGCTCGTAGCATAGGTGAAAGGATAGACCAACACTGGGGGGAACTAAAAGGAAGAAAAAACGGTTTAGTACTATACGAACACGTCGGAGAACAACATGTCGGTAACATAGACAACATAGAAATAAAAATAATATCTAAACATAGAAATGACCCAGCATATAGGCAAATCAGAGAGGCCAGTGAAATAGAACTTAGAAGGCCAAAGGTAAACAGAAAAATGAATGGAATAACAACAACACCCAAACAACAATACTGACCTAAGAGAAGTGTAAATAAATAAATAAATATGTACACAAGCACAATAACAACAAACACATATAAACACACACTAGTAAACTAAGATAGAATACAATAACCAAAAACACAGTCACCCAAACGCGAACACACATCAAATACTATACACACACGTAAACGCATGCGCAGAGAAGAAGACAAAAATAAATAAATAAATAAATAAATAAACAGATTAAATAAAGATGGCGTAGACATACAATACAACAGGAGGAAACATAATAGCACCACTGACGATGTTGCAGATGTGCAACGAAAGAACTTTGTTAGACTATATATATGTGTTTGCGTTTATATTATATCTGTATTTTATTACCGTTGGTCAGTCAATGGTAAACATTGAGAACCGAATAAATTAACTGATATAAAAGATACAGAAGCGAAAACCAACCAAACAGTGAGTGTGTTCTGTTATTAATTCTGGCAATATTATTACAATATGACCCTCCCCAAGTATAACAATATTTGTTTCGACACAAGATTTCATATCAAAAACCTCGCAAAACAAATTCATCGCCGTCATTATATATATATATATATATATATATATATATATATATATATATATATACATATCAAGGGCGGAGGCACTCAGGAGATTCAACGGCCATCCAAATAGTACTTTTTTTTTACCTGGGTGTGAAAGGCCCCCAGTTGTTGTCACAGCACCTTTCTAAGAGGGGGAAACTGAAAAAAAAACCTGCAGCTTCGGAAGTATCCGATGATGTTGACCAGCTTCCTTTACGGGTAGTGTTCCCGATGCTCAGAGAGTGGGATTGGTCGAATGCAAGGTTTTTACCTACTTAAAAAATCCTCAAAACACAGGCATTGCTTGTTCAGGATCTGTTACAGGTTTGTGTGGCTGGCCGTAGTTTAAAAGTGTACCAAACTCTATAATCTGACAAGTGATTGTAATAGTCTTAGCAGAGTTTGCAGCCATCATATATATATATATATATATATGTATATATATATATATATATATATATATATATATATATATATATATATATATATATATATATATATATATATATAAATACTTATGTATCTATACGAAAAATGTATATTTGTATAGAGATGAATTTTGAATCATGACAAAATACACCACAAAATAATTATATATATATATATAGAGAGAGAGAGAGAAAATTGAGGTTGGTAATGGCACATGGAATATATAAGAGACAGAATACTTTTTTGTGAAAAAACATATAATTTTATAAGGTAAGGAAATAATAAAGGGTATAAAAAATGACCGGTTTCGATGGGTCTGCAAAAGCCATCTTTTCAAATGTTGATTAATATTAAGAAAAATTAATAATACGAAGAGTTAACATTTGAGATTTGAAAATTCAAGTATAAAATTCATTGTGGGATTTCATAGTAGTTTTCATCTTGGTAGCAACAAGTTGACTGCTGTGTGCCTTTCTGGTAGTCAACTTGTTGCTACCAAGATGAAAACTACTATGAAATCCCACAATGAATTTTATACTTGAATTTTCAAATCTCAAATTTTAACTCCTCGTATTATTAATTTTTCTTAATATAGGCGGTGGATTGGCAGTATCGGTAGAGGGTTGGACGCCATGCTTTCCAGCATAGTTACGTCCATTTACGATCTGAGTTCAAATCCCGCCGAGGTTGACTTTGCCTTTGCCTTTCATCCTTACGGGGTCGATAAAATAAAGTACCAGTAATGCACTGGGTAATTGCTGGCCTTGTGCCTAAAGTAGAAACAATTAATTTTTCTTAATATTAATCAACATTTGAAAAGATGGCTTTTGCAGACCCATCGAAACCGGTCATTTTTTATACCCTTTATTATTTCCTTACCTTATAAAATTATATGTTTTTTCACAAAAAAGTATTCTGTCTCTTATATATTCCATGTGCCATTACCAACCTCAATTTTCTCTATAACCTTCGTTTTGTGTAGAAAATTACACTTTTCATATATATATAATTATTGTGTGGTGTATTTTGTCCTGATTCAAAATTCATCTCTATACAAATATACATATTTCGTATAGATACATAAGTATTTATATATAAACTGAAAAAATGAAACGAAATTTCATTTCCCACTCTTAGTACGGCTGTTACTTAAATATAAGTATGTACACGTACATACATATATGTATACAGACGTACAGTAGTATGTATATATATATACATACATGCACACATATATATATATATGTACGTATGGATTCACCGAACATTTATTATAATGCTCGGTGTGTTTATTATAATGCCGTAGTGTCCAGCAACCATCGTTGCTCGTTTGTTCAACACTGAAAAAGGAATGCTGTACTAGTTTCAAGCTTATTAGCTATCGTCAGCAACGTATACCTTCCTGCCAGATTGTTGAACGTATATACTTACCTTATGCATATTAACAGCTGAGAAGCCCAATTTGCATATCGAGTGCACCGAAAACGATAAACGGAAAAAATGAAACGAAATTTCATTTCCCACTCTTAGTACGGCTGTTACTTAAATATAAGTATGTACACGTATGTATAAGTATGTACATTCAATGGCTATCTTCGAAATATATATAGCAGTAAATAAAGGATTATGAGTTCATGCAATTGACTTATGTTTCGTCACTATATATATATATATATATATATATATATATATATACTTATGTATGTATACAAAATATGTGTATTTGTATAATAAATGTGCTTTTGAATCAGGGCAAATACACTGCACAATAATTATAGGCACTGTTAAGAGCGAGGTGGGATCAAAATCTTTTAATCAAAGTATGGGAAATTTTAGAATAGCCGAGAAAAGTATCATAGCTGAAAAACTAACTGTATTTGTTTATGAAATAAACTTCAAAATATATTTCGTTACGCTTTTAAAAGAATGTTGACTGTGTATATGGACAAATCCAAATGAAAATAAAAATAAAAATAAAAGTAAAAACGAAATTGATTTTATAATGATAAATAAGTTGATTACATTTGACGAGGTGATAGTTCTTTCACAGTTTAATGCTGGATAGAAGTCTTGTCTAGTTAAATTTGTCAGTAAAGGGAAACCAGAAATAAAAAAATGTACAAATTATTTGAATGAATGACAAGCAGTAATATAAATAGGAATTTGAAAAAAAAAAATAGATTCGAGAATTTAAAGCTTGACTTTAAACCCTAAACGTAGATTCACAAAGTCAAACGATGGTGGAGATTAATAGAGACATTGGGCTGGAATTAGTAGAGAGAATGAAACATAATCTATATATAAATGTCTGCGATTCTGTCACAACACGTACAGAGAAAGGAGTAGTTTGACTATCTCATACTGCTCCTCTCTCTTTACGTCTGCTGCCTGCGTGAATGTATGTGTGTGTGTAAAGGGAGGGAAGGGGATGGTGAATAAAGTACGCTGTGTGTGAGTGTATGTGTATGTGTGTGTTTGTGTTTGCACGTTTATATTTATATGCACATACAGACACGCACGACACATACACATACGTGACAGCGTATGGAAACAAATTCTAGTTTCAGGAAACTTTCGAGTTGATGAACAGCAAGTATGAAAGGCAAAGTTGAACGGCAAGTATGAAAGGCAAAGTTAACCTCGGCTGGATTTGAACACAGATCATAAAAGGCCGTAACTCTATGCTGCAAAACATGGCGTCCATCCCTCTACCGATACGGCCAATCCACCGCCCTCACCATCCGGAAATAATAAAAGAAAAGAAAATGATGGGTTCTGAAAATAATGGCCCTGTACAGGGTAAACAATTTTGTGGGAGGGGAAAGTCGATTAACTCGACCCCAGTGTGTTAGTGGTTCTTTATTCTATTGACCCCGTAAGGATAAAAGGCAAAGTTAACCTCGGCAGAATTTGAACTCGGATCGTAAACTAACGTAACTTTCGTAAGTATATGCCACAAAGCATGTTGTGCGACGCTCTGCCGATACTGCTAATCCACCGCCCGGAAATAATGATTTATAGTATAGGCACAATATCAGTAATTTGGGGGGAGGGGAAAGTCGATTAAATCGACCCCAATACGTTACTAGTACTTTATTTTATCGACCCCGTAAGGATGAAAGGCAAAGTTAACCTCGGCGGGATTTGAACACAGATCATAAAAGGCCGTAACTCTATGCTGCAAAACATGGCGTACGGCCCTCTACTGATACGGCCAATCCACCGCCTCACCATCCGGAAATAATAAAAGCAGTAATCAGAAGGTGAAATCTGCAGATACTTTTAATAATATTAAGAAAGTAATAAAAGAAGTAATACGAAAATAAATAAGCGATACAAAACATTAAACACTTTGGAAGGACTGAACGAAGGATTATTTGAGGGAAATCTTAAATTGTTGCTCTTAAATCTAGTGATGGAGAAATCATAGATAAGAGAGAAACGATCATGAAAAGAGAGATGATAATGATGATGATGGTGATGATGTTGATGACGATGATGCTTATGTTGATTATGATGGTGATAACCATTATAATGATAACTATAATGACGATAATTATAATGATGATTATGATGATGATGATGATGATGACGATGATGATTATTATGATTATGATTATGATTAAGATGATGACGACAATAAGGTAGGTAACATTTAAATTTCAGAGAAAAGGTAGAAAGACAATTCACACACATAGGAAGAAAGAAGTAAGGAGTGAAAATCTGGTTCATTCTCGTGGAGTGTTGCCAATAGAGAAAAACCCATGTTGGCATAGCATGCAGTGCAGAAGGTATTTCAGATCCGTTCTTACGCCCCTCTTGGGGGCAATAAGAGTTAAATTCTCTACAGCTTGGCATTGAGGTTAATTAAGAACAATTGGCAAGGAATGTCTTATTTTAATCTTGTAGGTTGCCTTTTCGCCTCCAGCTCGACGAAATATTTCGTGTCTGCTTTTACTTGGATGTAATATATCGATCTATGAAGTATAGACTGAATACTGTTGCCATGACAACGGATCTTGGTTGGACCTGGCTGTTTTTGCATCAGAAATATCGGTAAGCTAAGTATTGTCATCATTCGCCGACTCAATTCTTCAGTCGTCGCCGTCGTCGACATTGTCGTGGTCATTGTCGTCATCTAAGTCGTCTTCTTTGTTTTTTTCTTCTTTTTTCATCATCATCATCATCATCATCATCAAATTCTTCATTTTAGTTTCCTACTTCATCTTCTTCTTCTTCTTCTTCTTCTTCTTCTTCTTCTTCTTCTTCTTCTTCTTCTTCTTCTTCCTGCTACTTACTCAACTTCTTCATCATCATCATCATCATCATCATCATCATCATCATCATTATCATCATCAACATAACCAAGATCATCATCATCATCATCATCATCACCAACATCATCATCATCATCATACTCATCATCATCATTCCTACTCCTTCACCTTCTACCCCTTCATTTCTCTTCTATTTACTCTTCTTCATCCTCCTCCACCACCACCACCACCTTATTTTTCTTCTTCTTTTTCTTCTTTTTCTTCTTTTTCTTCTTTTTCTTCTTTTTCTTCTTTTTCTTCTTTTTCTTCTTTTTCCTCTTTTTCCTGATCCTCATCATCATCATCATCGTCATGATCATCATCAAATTCTTCATTTTCTATTACTTTTTCCTTCCCTAGCTGCTTAAACTATTTTTCAAGATACCTTTTGTTGATGCTGGTGATGATGATGCTTATGGCAATTTTCACCAGTAGTGGAACTTAATTTATATATATATATGTATATATATATATATATATATATATATATATATATGTGTGTGTGTGTGTGTGTGTGTGTACATACACACATATATATGTATATGTATGTATGTATAGATAGATAGATAGATAGATAGATAGATAGATAGATAGATAGATAGATAGATAGATAGATAGATAGATAGATAGATAGATAGATAGATAGATAGATAAATAGATAGATAAATAGATAGAGATAGATAGGTAGATAGATAGATAGATAGATAGATAGATAGATGTGTGTGCCGGAGGGTGTGAGTGTATAAGTGTGTATGTGGGATTGGGAGTGATTGAGTGTGTGTTAACATTATTATAGATCTGTGTAGGAGTGTATATGTCTGAAAGTAAGAAAATCAATGTGCTGCTGTCTCTTATACTCAGACAGATATCCACGTGCAGCATACAGACGTCGGAGGATTCGCAAATTAATTTAACCTACGAACGTAATTCTGGACATGGACACACAAGTCCACATATACACACGTGTTTTTGTATATGTATCTGTATCTGTATCTGTATATCCATATATATAGAAGAAGAAGAAGAAGAAGAAGAAGAAGAAGAAGAAGAAGAAGAAGAAGAAGAAGAAGAAGAAGAAGAAGAAGAAGAAGAAGAAGAAGAAGAAGAAGAAGAAGAAGAAGAAGGAGGAGGAGGAGGAGGAGGAGGAGGGGAGGAGGAGGAGGAGGAGAAGGAGAAGAAAAAGAAAAAGAAAAAGAAAAAGAAAATGAAAAAGAAAAAGAAGAAGGGGAGGAGGAGGAGGAGGAGGAGGAGGAGAAGAAGAAGAAGAAGAAGAAGAAGAAGAAGAAGAAGAAGAAGAAGAAGAAGAAGAAGAAGAAGAAGAAGAAGAAGAAGAAGAAATAATTTTCTAGGTGTAGTTGCACGCTCAAACCTCGTCAGCGGAGTTCATTTATTGTACTTTTAACCTTTTTCTTTTTGTTTTCTTTACTTGGTTTTTATATATCATATTGTTTAAAATATAGGAGTCTCCCATGATAGGGTTCAAATATCTCATCTATCTTATAATTTGGTATTTTCTCAAGGGTTCTATTTATATAATATAATGACTTCTTACGTAGACATGAGGCCTGGACGATAGGAATCAGTGTTAAGTAATTAAATCGAACCCAATATTTAAGTTATCTTATCAATCCCGGAGGGACAAAAAGCAACGTTGGCCTCAAGGGAATTCGACCCAAGAATGTAAAGAGCCGGATGAAGTTACAAACTAACTTGTCTGACACTCTAATTGCCTTAAAAAGAGGCACTTGGTTAGGAATTCGGAGACGTGGGAAAAGCCAATTAAATCGACCCCAGTACATACCTGATACTTTATTTTATTTATGTTATCGACTCCGGAAGAATGAAACACAAAGTTGACCACGGTGGGATTTGAAATCAGAGTATAGATTGCCGTAACGAAATTCTGCCGTGGCATCTAACGCAATAACAATTCTGCCAATCCACCGCCTTCATGATTCTGCCAATAATGAATTCTTCTTCCTTATTCGCTTAAAGACTTACAACAAAACCAAAACATACACGAAGATATTTCCCGTTGCTCACTAGATTTTTAGTCCTAATGAACTACTTTGTGCTCTTGCATTATATAATTTAATTATTGTTTTTGATGGGAACAGAAACTTTGAATTAATTACTTCTCTGAATAAAACTAGTTTCCTACACCAACAAATGTAAAATCTACATTTTATTAGTGCTTCTTTCATCACGATTTCGGCAAATACTCTGAAGCCTTTATTTGACGATGAGGTCAGAATAAAACTAAAAGAACGTGGAGTTGTCTCTCATACTTACTGAAATGCCGATAATAATAATCATTGACTAAAATTTTCCTTGCTCATCGGAAATACATTTCTAGTTAGCTTTTCTAATACTTACTTGTATTATATATTTTAGAATTAATTTAACTACCGTTATTTGCTAATAAGGCTGTGTTATTCTAGCTCGGGCGTCTCAAAAGTGCAGCCTGCAAACTACTTTATTATGGCCTGCAGCAAATCAAAGTAAAATTTGAAACAGAAAATTTCCCCTCCCATCGACATTTTGTACTAATTCCCATTTTTTACTTACTATCATATGCGTATTCTAAAAGAAAAATAGGTCTCAAGCTACAAGGCTTAAGACAGACTTCCCAGGACAGGACACCAGTCCTTTGCAGGGTTAACCCTCCAGCTATTGCTGGTACTCATTTTCAGCTAAGTATACTGGATCAACGTGAAACGAAGTGTCTTGCTCAAGAACACAAGCAACCAACCCAGGAATCGAACACACGATATTACGATTGTAAGTCCAACACCCTTACCATTAGGCCACGTGCCTCTACTTACGCGTATTCATGTTAATGAAAATGATAAATACTAGTCTATCAGCAGTATTGCAGATTAGCATTATAACTAGTGGACATCCTAGTCCCACCCTCATCACATTTTTGGTCCGCTGTGCCTCTGGCACAAGATATAATGGCCCTTTTGAATCCTTCAGTTTGAGACCTCTGCTGTATTTATTCTGAGCTATTTCTAATAATCAATTCTAACCTGGCCAAGAGCCACGCAATTGGCGAGGGAAAATGTTATAGATTATATCAACACCACTAGTTTACTCATACTTGTTTTATAGATTCTAGGATGATGAAAAGCAAAGCTGACCTCGACAAGATTTCAACTAAGAATATCAGGAGACGTTACTAAATATTTGCTTTACCAATTCTGCTACTTAGATAAGGAAATATTTGGATGTTGTTGTATTCTATGATTCCCGGAATTTTGTTATACCATGTTAAACGAGTCAACGAGAGAGCATCAGACCTGTCCACTCTGCCCGCCAGGTGGGAAGATCTGCCACCCACTTTCGTTCTCTTGTGAAAATGGGTATAGCTTTCGTTATGTAACATCTCCTTATTTAGCCTCATTTCTCCCCATTTTGGAGGCACTTTCTTTCATGGTACTCCCGTTTGGGTTTTTAGAGGTTAGCTTGTAATCTATCTCTCGACCTGTTAGAAATATCAGCCAACTCCTCCTCAAATCACACTATGTTGAAATAGTCAAGCGCCATCAGAGTTGATCGGTTGCTAAATAACAACTAATATTTCTCATATTTTATTACATTTCATTTTATCATTCAAATAGTCTACCATTTTACAAGTACCGAGTGTTCAAAACATTTGGAATTAATAGTTTCAATAGTCAATGTTGTTGCTGTTGTTGTTTAACTCTGGACAACTCTGACTAAGCAGATTCCTTATCAGTGATAATACCGTTTATTTCTATACCATATAACACATAGAACTACTCGCCAATATAATAGGATTCGGAGAGGCTGCAATTTCCAGCAGCTTGAGAGACCATGCTGAGGATATTTCATTGGGGAATCCGACTGTCAAATTTAATTGAGAATCTTTATATATTCTAGAAATCCGTATATTTGCAATGATTAATGTCTAAGATCTTAGATTTCTTGTGTTTAAATGTTCAGGCGTCTTTGAAGTTTGAAATATGTAGTATTTAAATGTAATATTGAGAAAGTTTGGATTTCTAAATATGTAATTTTCTTAAATATAACTTTATCTGTACTGATATACAATAATAATAATAAATTAAATATAGAAGAATAAATAAAAGATAAAAAGATAAATGGTAGGAAGAAAAGTTTTTTTAAAGGAAGGACGAAAGGGAAAGTCAAACTCTATACTGTTGCCTGAGTGATACATCTCATGGAGATAGCTTTAGAGAGATGGAGAGGGCGAGAGAGATAGAGGCGATGACAGTGGGAGTTTGGCCCTTCCACATTCGGACAATAGCCTTGTGGTTGTGTTCATTATCTATATAGAAAATTATGTATTTACCATATGGCAAGCTAAAAGACAAAATTAACCTCGGTAGTATTTGAAGTCGTCTGTTATTCTACATGAAGGAGCTCTTAATTTATGTTAAGTACATGCCTTCCTATTTTGCTAAAGAAAGACGGTAGTTCTGAGACTGAGGATACCAGTGGTCTCGATGGCATAAGACATAAACAGGAACTGTAACTTCGAATCCTAGTATTTTGTTATCATCCACTCCTCTGGAACCTTATATTTCCTACTATTCAAATAGTCCATGATTCTTTATGGTTGTATTTCTATTGTATTATGTTCCAGCGGTGGATTGGCAGTATCGGTAGAGGGTCGGACGCCACGCTTTGCAGCATAGAGTTACGGCCCTTTACAGCCTGAATTCAAATCCCACCGAGGTTAACTTTGCCTTTCATCCTTACTGAATTGGTAAAATAAAGTACCAGTAATGCACTGGATAATTGCTGGCCTTGTGCCAAGGGTAGAAACAATTATTTTATGCTATGTTAAACGACGCTTTTGAATGAGTCGAAGGACATTTCTTGTGCCTTCGATCCCTGAAATACCTCCCTACTACCGTCAGTCATGCAAGACCGAACCTTATCAAATAAACTGACTGTTTTAGCTCATATTCCCCACCTTCAACCAGGGGAACATATTCGCCATCTTGTCTGCTGGGATCATAAAATATTTCCATGGAGCGTTGTGATGTTCTTTGTTTATTATATTCACACGGTGAATAGGCAGTATCGGTAAAGGGTCGGACATGCTTTTTAGCAGAGTTATGTCCCTTTATGATCTGATTTCAAATCCCACCGAGGTTAACGTTGCCTTTCATCCTTACGGGGTCGATAAAATAAAGTACCAGTAATGTACTGGGTAATTTCTGGCCTTGTGCCAAAAGTAGAAACAATTATATTCACACAAAACCATTTCCAAAGTCAATTATTTTCTTTTTTCCTTCTAACGAATAATTGGCAAAATAGATTTTTATTTTATTAATGCACAATAAAGATATTCTAGAAATTGGGAATTTCTAATTTTTATATTTTCTAACATTCTATAAGTATAGAATATTTAGATTTCATGAACCGAAAGTTCAGAACTTCAAGGTTTTGGAAATATAATATTTAAAATTTGTTTAGCCTTCTAATGAGAAGGAAAATTTGAATTTTAAATTTTCACAAATAAGAATTTATAATTTTTTATATAATATAATATCCCTTATAATATTTCTGGTTTCTTTTATTCTTTTATTGTTTTATTCTTGTATTGGTTTATGTCATTAGGTTGCGACTATACTAGAGTACCGCTTACAACGGATTTAGGCAATCATATCGAACTCAGTACTTATTCTTTCAAGTCATGCATTTAACTTATTGATGTCTATTTGACTATTTGACGAACGGTCATGTTACGGAACATAATCAAACTGTTAATGTACACACATACACGCGCGCACACACACACACACATACACATACACACTCACACACACACATATACACACACACATGTAAGCACGCGAAAAAATGGGATCAAACGCTAAAAAAGCTAATAATTATGATGGGTATTAGACCGTTATTACGTAATGGTTACGTAAGTCAAATATGACATCCTCAAACAGATGTAAGGAATGTCTATGATATGCGAATGGTTGGGCGTAATATATTGCTTGACCATAGTCTAGTCGACTTATGATAGCAGAAAAGTCATTCAGTATCTCTTTGTTAGCAAAATGGCGGGTTTAAAAGTAAGGTATGTTTCTTTATTAGCCACAGGGGCACAAAAGAAGGAGACAAATACAAAGGGGGAAGTTTACATACAATAAAAACGTGTAAAATACTATCACAAATGCAATTTAAAAATCAATCGATTTTCCCCAATAGAGGGAGACATTACATATGGGTAACACCCCCCACCCCCACCCCCCGAAAAAATGTGCAACCCTCATCTCCAGGAGTACAGGCTGATATAGAGAGAAAGCCCATTCACTCGGGCCATTCTCGCCACTTTCACCCACCTTTCATAAAACTTGCTGGGTACAGTACCTCACTCTCCATCCTGATTATTTGAAGAAAAGAATCAGTTGTTGGCCAGAGAGAAAGGTGTCTGACCTCAGCTCTTTTAACCTCGTCCAGCATACAACCTCTCTCGCCATAGATATCACACAAAGGAAAACCGCCTCTCCTTCGTTTTTGAAGGAGGGTGGCGGTTTGATCATGACAATGTACTCGGTGGTCAACCGGATTGGTCCCACCCGCGACAATAGTCGTTCTACATAGCCCCACAGGTCGGTAACGCCCAGGAAGTGTACGAATGCGTGCGCGACTGTTTCTTCGTCTCGCACGCATCTCGGACAGATCGTTTTCGAAGGGTCCCTGCCCGGGCGCCCGTGTCTGTAGAGCTTGTCTCGAACTGGTAGAGATCCTCGGTAGCACTGCCAGGCCAGGTACTTTTGGAAGTTGTCCATCGGTCTCGGGTGGAAGGTCCTACCGAACAGACTGGCCAGTTCGTCCTCCTCTACGGCTAGAGTTTCTCCGAACGCGTCGTCGCACTTGCTGCGGATCAACCCTCTATAGAATTACGAAGTGGAGTCTCCACTGATCGCCGGGTCCGCCTGCCAGAGGGCTGTGACGACCTGAGCACATTCGATGTGCCAGTCGCCCATTTTTCTCGGTCTTTGCTTGACCCAGGACTGCAGCTCGGTCAGCGAGACGAGTCGTGGGAAGGCTCGCCTCACGAACGGAACCCACACCGGTTGTCCGGTGAGGAATACGTGGAGGTACTGCAGCCTGAGCGCGTGTTGTGCATCGTCAGCCACGGCATCCCCAGCCCTCCGTTGGAAGGGTGTTGGCAGCAGATGGATCTTCTCACCAAAGGAGCCCGCTTCTTCCAAAGAAATTGGAAGAGCGCGCGCTCCATTTTGGTGAGCGTTTTGGCTGGACAAGGTACGACGGTCAAGCGGTAGTAGATGACGGACGCTATAGAAGTCTTCACCACCTCCGCTCGACCTTTCAAGGACAGTTTGCACTCGGCCCACTTCTTGGTGAGTGCAAACACCTTGGCCGTCACTTCGTTCCAGTTCTTCTCCACCTGGAAGTCTGGACCAAACCAGACCCCGAGTAGCTTCACCGGTCCTTCCGCCCAGCGTCCGACGACGCCATCGGAAGGTATCGGTTTGCCTCTCCACAATCCGAGTTGCAAACCAATGAACTTGTCCCGGTTCAGCTTCGCTCCTGTGAACCTTTCGTATTCCTTCAGTAAGTAGCCGACTTCCTCGATTTGCGAGGTGCTCGAAACCATTACTGTCACGTCGTCGGCGTAGGCCGACTCCGCTTTCCGCAGTCCCGGTTCCAGAGGGATGCCCTGCAATAGCTCCAACTTCCGTAGTAGTGGCTCGAGAGTCAGTACGTACAGAAGGGAGGAGAGAGGGCATCCCTGTCGGATGGATCGCATGATATGGAACGGCTCCGATAGGTAGCCGTTCACCTTGACCCTTGAGCAGATATTGCTGCTGTGCATTGCAGCGAGCGATCCAGCCCCTGAACACGGGTCCGAAGCTTGCCGCCTCGAGCACCGCATCCAGGTAACGATGGTCAACCCTATCGAAAGCCTTAGACTGATCCAAGTTGATCAGGGCCCCACCCTACCCTCTCTACGATGTATTGCATGAGGTGGAGGTTGTCTTGTATGGAACTGATCAGGATTGCGCATGTCTGCGCTTTTCCCACCAGGTTTTCGACGACAAGCGCCAGCCTCTTTGCCAACACCTTGGCCACAATCTGTAACTGTGTTTAGCAGAGTTATGGGCCTGAAATTGCCTGTGTCATCCCCCTTATTCTCGTTGTTCCTGACTAGCGTGACTAAGCCATTGGTCACACAATTGGGAATTCTCCCGTTCTGCTGCCAGTTGCAGTAGACCGCTTCCAGGAGAGCAGAGAACAAGTCCGGCATTGCTACATAAAATTCGTAGGGTAGACACACGAGACCTGGAGATTTGTTTTGCAGCATTGGCTCAGCGTGTCTCCTATCTCAGCAGCCGAAATCGACCTTTTACAGAACTTCGCCTCGTTCTCCGAGAGTCGCGGCAGGCCGTCGAGGTATGGACCGAAATCCATAGCCCCTCTCGGCGCGCCGCCCTGCTCGAACAGTTGAGCAAAGTGCCGCTGAAAGGCCGTGAACATCTGCTTCGGCTCACGTATCACGCGTGCGTCTTGGTCCTTCAAAGACCGAATCGTGGACATGTTGCCACTTTTCGCCTCCATCACTCGAGCCCAGCTAACAGCTTTGGCTCCCTCGTTACCCAGAGCACGTATTTTGCTTCTGACAACGCAGCCCTCGTGCTTTGCGTTGAAGAACTGGTCCAAGGCCGTTCTCGTCGCTAGCACGCTGGCTACGTTGCCACTTCTAATTGCCTCTTCTACTTTATCTACCAGTTCCTTCTCGGTCCTATTTCTATCTAACGTAGGTAGTTGGCTCGTTAGTATTAGGAGTTATAAGAGATTAATTTGATTGCTTATAATTTAAGCTGTTATGTCCATCCAGTTATTTTGATGTGACCGTTATCTAAACTAATGTAGCGGTTCTCTTTGGTTCTGTATTTTATCTTTTTTTTATTTTAGCTTTCTATTTTATGCCGTAGTATTTCAATGATGGCAATTTTTCCTTCTCAAGTTTAAAGGTAAAACCTATCAAGATATCAGCAATGGGTTAATTCTAGTGTAATCCTAGTTTCTGATTCAGGCAATTTTGGGGGAGAGGAAAGTCGATTAAATTGATCCCAGTCGGTGACTGGTACCTTATTTTATCTACCTCGTAAGGATAAAAAGCAAAGCTAACTTCGGCGGAATTTGATCTCCGAACGTAAAGGAACGTAACTCTAAGCCGCGAAGCATATTGTCTGACGCTCTACCGATAATCCACAGATAAAAAATGTTGTGCTCGGTCCCTATGCGGCGTTGTTAAGGCTACAGACGAGGGCAGTCTGTGTCACCTTTTTTAATTGACCACCGGTCATTTTAGTATGCAGCGGTGGAAAGGTTCGGTCAATTATTTATTTATTTTTAAATGTGATATCTGTAGTATTTTATGCGTAAACATAAAGAGAAATAGTTGTATGAATATGTCATATCGTTGTGTGGTTCCGTAATTCCTGATAGAGTTGACATACAGCGTTTCTTGGGCATTTTAACTCTTTAGCATTTAAACCAGCCATATCCGGCTAGAATTCTCTCACCTCTTACTGCTCAAACTAAATGTAACTGGTCACTCATACTGAAATAAGTAATATCAAAATTTCTTAGATTCAATATTATGTGGAATAATTATGTGAGATAAAGCCTTTACCATGAAAATACAAAAGTAAATATAGGGTAATGTAAATGCTAAAATGTTAAGCCTGGCGAAGCCCATCCCTCTCCAGGCCTGAGTACAGCAGATTTCTTCCAGGGAAAGATAGAAAGAGGGAGAGGGGAAAGGAGAGATACAGAGGAATAATCAACTCCAGTACTAGACTGGCACTTTTTTATCAACTTCGAAAGGATGAAAAACCAAGTTGATCTCAGTGGAATTTGAAGTAAGAAAGCATTCTATCGGACGTTCTAACGACACACCCAATTCGTATACAGATATATAAATATATAAATGTTTAAATGTATAATATTACTGTATAAATAATTGTTTCTACTTTTGGCACAAAGCCAGCAATTACTCAGTACATTACTGGTACTTTATTTTATCGACCCCGTAAGGATGAAAGGCAAAGTTAACTATGCTGCAAAGCATGGCGTCCGACCCTCTACCGATACTGCCAATCCAAATAAATAATTGTTTCTACTTTAGGCACAAGGCCAGCAATTATCCAGTGCATTACTGGTACTTTATTTTATCGACCCCGTAAGGATGAAAGGCAAAGTTAACCTCGGCGTGATTTGAACTCAGACTGTGAAGGGACGTAAATATGCTAGAAAGCATGGCGTCTGACCCTCTACCGATACTGCCAATAAAATAAATAATACTGTATAAATATCAATACATTGTGCATTTGAGGTGCTAAATTATCATACCGAGTGGCAGTAATCCTATTGAGTGAAATTGAAGGTGTGAGATATTTGAAGTTTTGTAGAGTGTAGGTGTAGCGTAAAAGCAAGAGTATGCATGCATGTATGTGCATATGTGTGTATGCGCGCGCGCCTATGTAATCATATCAAAGAATATATACATGAATACCTGAATATATACATATATGTATATATGTATATATGTATATACACATACATGCATATACACAAAGAGCCGTACAGTAATTACTGTGAAGAGAAGGAAGGTTAGAAATTAGGTATTGGAATAATAGTTTATATATATATATATATATATATATACAAATATACATATATATATATATATATATATATATATATATATATATATATATATATATATATATAGAGAGAGAGAGAGAGAGAGAGAGAGAGAGAGAGAGAGAGAGAGAGAGAGAGAGAGAGAGAGGGGGAGGGTGAGAGAGAGGGAGATAGTGAGAGGAAGAGAGACGGCAACATGAATGGTCCTGTTATTTTTCTCTAAAAATCTTTTTTCCGATCCACCCTGATCGTCCCTTAAATCTTTCTAATTATGCATTATTTCTTCTGATGAAGGACAATCGTCCAAAACCTTACGGCCCTCTTCCTGCTATTTCAAGCGTTAACCTAATATATTCCTTCCATATTCTGTACCGATTGTGTTGTTATTTCTGTTTAACTTCTACATATGTATATATATATGAGGTAATATACAAGCCCAGTCACACTACACAAACACACACACACACTCACACACACAAACATACACACATATATATATATATATATATATATATAACAATGAAAACAATAGAAGTTATGTGCTTCATTACTGCATTGTTTCACGATTGTTCCAGAACGTTGATTGATCATAAATCAATCTAGTGACTTATCGATAGTAGTTATGTAACTCCATTTTATTATTTTCAATATTTACATCCATATTACAGATATATCGCATACAGAACAAAGGGGGGGGGGGCACAGAAAATAACAACAGTACTATACACTGAGGAGGTCACAGAATGTGTGACGAAGGAGCCATCCAGTTATTTAACTAACCAATTGATAAATTGTAATAATAAATTGAATTAAAACCTAACAAGTGCGTGTCTTTTTTATTGGCAGCATGACCCTCCGAAAGTATAACAATATATGTTTCAACACTCGTTTTCAGATATAAAATTTTGCAAAACAAAGTAAAAACGAGGTATATATATGCAATGATACAGAAATTTATGTATTTTTTCATTTTAAATATGCTACCTTTTGGAATTAGATATATATATTTTCCATCGTTTTACGAAGTTTCTCCTGTTAACGCTTGATATATTTAAGTATATATCAATATGTTTTTTATTCCTATAAATCGGATTTATCCCGAGAGAAGGAATTACAGGTGATATGGTGCCTGTCTGAAAAGAAATTTTTTTTAGACTTTGACATTCTTATTATTGTTAGTAATATATATATATATATATATATATATATATATATATATATATATACTAGCAGAGGTACTCGGCGTTGCCCGGTATAACTCTCAATGGAGTAGTCGTTCAAATGAAACGAAAGACTACTTCCGTTAAACACGACTATAGAAGTAACAATTTATAGGCGTTGGCCCTAAAGATGGCCTTTGAACGTTCACTTAGAAATATCTGCGGCGGTGCTGCCAGCAAAGACGAATCCGATGGTAGCAATTTAAAGTTGGTGGCCCTGAAGAGGGGCTTTGATCGTTCACTCTTAAAAGTCTCAGCGGCAGAGCTGTCAACAAACACGACTCCGATTAGCTTGTTATTTGAGATTGTAACCTAGAAAAGCATGTAACAGTCGGTGGCCACAAAAACGGCCTTGGCAAGATCACGCTGGAATGTCAAAAAAATGTGTAAATAAGATGTAGGGAAAAGTAGATTAATTAGGTTAAAGCTACTGAACATCGATAGCAAAGCGGAATAGCAACATATAAAGGGGAAAATGGAGACATTGAACATTTATAACGTATAGGAAAAGCAACCTCAGAGGCGTACGTGGTATTTTCAAAAGGACAAAAATAGCAAATGGATACAGCAAATGTAAGATACAAATAAAAAAAACAATGATTACCTGTTGGCGGATGGGGTACTTACAAAACTTCCTTATAGACTATATTTTGGGTTTTCTCGCGAGCTGCAAAGGCAAATAGGTTATGTTGGCTCCCCACTCGAGAGCAGCCAACATATAGTTGACCATGGGAGAAGCACGGTTCTTCTAAATTAAGCCCTACGACCGTCAGCGTCTGACCCTGTGATTTGTTAATCGACATGGCGAAGCTGAGTCGGAGAGGGAATTGCAGCCTTCTGAATGTGAAAGGAATGTCTTTACCGGATGGAATGAGAGGTATCCTTGTTATGAAGACCGTATCCCCCTTACCACATAATGTAAGTATTGTTGCCTCAATAACATGAGGCTTTGCCTTTTGCATGACCAGACGCGTGCAGTTGGAAAGCCTTCGGGGTTCCAAATTTCTGAAGAGCATGACAGGAACACCTTTCTTAAGTTGCAGTAAGTGTGGTGGCAATCCGGGAGGGTCTAGAGAGTTAAGAAATTCTGTGGGGGTAATTAACAACTTCGTCCGGATCAGCCATAGAGTCAAGGGACTTGTAGACGTGCAGGTTTCCAGACAAGCACAGCATGAGCTGTTCATTGATGCTTCCAACTATGTAGTTTTTCGAAGCCAATATTGCGCGTTCACACAACCACTATTGATTTGTGTAGTTCTCCTCAAGATTAGGAAAAACAGACGTCCGTAACTCAGCAATTGACTTAACGCATCTGAAAATCCCCGTGAGGTCCGCTGTACCATCTCCGTCGAGTGGGACTTTACCATCTCCCAACAACAAAATGGCAGCAGCAAAACCCGCTGATGTCTCATCACCTTGTAGCTGTGCTCTTATGTTTGTTGTAAGCGTCAGCTTTCTTACATAACGCCAAAGTGAGGAGGCCTGAAGGCATGCACCAACCCCATCAGCCTGCGTACCTTTTGGGATTACAGGCAGAGTCTGTCGGATGTCCCCAGATAACAGGAAAGTGACACCTCCCATTGGTTTTTGACAGTCCCTGATGTCTCTGAGTGATCTGTCTAATGCCTCGAAAGCCGCCCTGTGGGCCATTATGCATTCGTCCCAAACAATTAGTAGGCAGTGCTTTTCCGGAAGACTTGCTGATTTTGCACGTGGGTGTCTCAGATGATGCCATGTTGAGAGGAAGACTGAAGGCAGAATGGTCCGTCCTGTCACCATGCAGCAAAGTTGCTACAATGCCGGAAGGAGCCACGGCCAATGCGATGTTTCCGTGTTGTCTCACTGCAGCGAGTAAAAGTTTGATTACAAATGTTTTGCCCGTGCCTCCAGGTGCGTCCAGGAAGAATATACCCCCTCCCCGATTACGAATGGAATGAACGACAATGTTGTAGGCTTGTTTTTGATCCAGTAGAAGGTTTGGTTCATTCTCTTCAACATACCTCTTGAGTTCGTCGACATCATATGATGTTTCACGTATAATGTCGTTGGGAATGTCAGATGTCGCATCTCGAAGTGTTTGCGGATGCCCATATTTCTCCAAGACATCTCCGCCCATTGAAGCCACTCTGTCTTCAATATCGATCAGAGCTCTGTTATATATAGCGTCTGAAAAGCCGACATCTAAGTTTTGAGTTTGCAATTAAGCGAGACGCCTATATTCGTCTGCGAAATCTTCTTTAAACTTTTGCCATAAAGAGTAAGGATCGCTCAATTCACAGACGTGCAAGAGGATAGTAAAAAGTGCTCTTAGACTACAGGATGATTGTGAGATGGCAGCTTCCGTCAAGGTTGCATCCCATTGTGCGTCATCTTCTCAAAGTCCACGCCTCAAGCAGGCTTCCCTGTACGTTCCGCAGGCGTATCCATCGACGATTCTCAGATGAGTGAAGCTAGTCGCAGGTAGAAGCATTGGTGTTGAGTAGGCTGGACCGTATAAACTCGCCCAAGGCAATTTTCGAATTTGATGCCTGGATGTCCAACCACCTCTTGTCCTACCTTCCTTCGTAGCCATTCTCTCCGGTTCCATGTATAGTAAGACGGTATTTCAGAATACAGCTGAGTTCGAGCGAAGTCGTCGAGTTGACAAAGTTTGAAAAAAGCGGTGAGTGTAGTTTCCTTTGGTGAGATCGCTGGCTGAGCAGCTGTTGGATCATTGAAATACACCCGTTGGCCGTTTTCAAGGTGAACGGCAAGTTGTTTAATGACGGGGTGTCGTTGGTGCAGTGGGAAGCTAAAAACGCGCCAAAAGGCTTCATCGCTGCTAATGTATCGGCCTGCTTGGTAGTCAGATACCTCGTCTCTACTGTTTTCATGACGAAGACCAAAGACGGCAGCATCCGATCCCTTGTTTACGTACTTACAAACGTATTTAATTGATTTTACTGAGTTGCAAAATTCGACGTTTATATGGGTGTTGAATGTTTTCAAGAGGAGGGGGAAATATGGCACTATTCAGCTGTTGTCGATTTCGTGTTCACCAACTTTTGCTGTGAACCCACTGTCTGCAGGTCTCCTGCGCCTATACAACGGATATCCGTCACCACCAGTCTGTGTTTCCTGTAAAAACGGCCTGGGATATCGTTTTGTACACTTTCCGTCGTGTATGCACGGGGACTTCATATTGAGTCCATGTCCGCAAGGACCATGGACCATTTTGATGTGACTATAGAGAAGAGCTCCTTGTCAATCGACAGATCAGGTAGTTCGGCAGAAATGAATTTGTCGATGTAGTTTGAACTGATTTTTGTAACCAACCAAATCAAGATATGGCCATGCGGCAGCCCTCGTTTCTGCCATTCAACCGTGTACATGTCGCATCTGACAGGCCCCAAAACCTGTCCTTTCTTTAATAAATCCATTAATTTGGATACTTTCAGGCGAAACACTCTTGCTATGAGATTGTGCCTGTGTCTTGGCGCTTGACTGTGGAACAGTTCGTTTGTAATCTCCTTCCACTTGGGATTGCATGTAAACGTTATGAAAAGGTCGGGGCGCCCATAATGTCGTACGTAAGTCATGGCGTCCTGAGTCCTCTCGTGCATGTATCGGGGTTCCCCTGTGAACGTTGAAGGCAAAATACACACTTGCCCTAAATTGTCTGGGGATACGTCGTTGTTAATTCCATCGCGTAGATGAATGTCGCATTCAGATCGAAGTTTCTTTTGATTTAATTTAATGAACCATAATCTCTCGGACTCCATTTTAACGGCCATATTAACAGCAAATTGTTGGAAAATGTCCCGAGAACGGTGTAGATGGTTGAATGAATTGTCCCTTACCATAAATTGGAAAGCGTAGAAATCCATGCAGGTGACAGTTTTCCTAAGATGTGCCTCACCATTGCCTGCCGAATGTTGAGGAATGCCGAAATGGTATCCGTCCTCGCCGTTGACAAATAGCAATGGATAGTGGAGTGCATCGTTGGACCTGTGTGTCTCATTGATACGCTGTAATGTGATGTCTCGGTGCTTTAGAATGATATCTCTCTTGTTGTGCTGTTCACCACAAATAACCGCAGCAATCTCATTACATGCTGGTGCCTTGAACCGACCAGCGTGTTCTCCAGATGGCCTTCGGTCAGCATGTATGACCACACTAAAGTTTTGGTCGGTGGCTGTTTCCAAAGCATACTTGAAACTGCGAACATAGCTGTTTTTGTCGTGAAGCATTTCTTGAAGTTTTATTATGGTTCCAATGTTAGTTTCGGACGAAATAGAGTTTCGCACCCTGCCTGTCCTGATAGTTTCCAACGAAGTATAACTGAAGAAATTGAGGATCCTTTTCTGCCATAGGCTGAGTAGAACCAATCAAGTGGTAGATCTGCCCCAAGACCTTAAAAGTTGGCATGAACCCACGTTCCGGGGAAAGCTTTGCTCCGAAGGATGTCATCTGAAACGCGGAATTGTAGCGGTGGATATTACGCAGAAACTTCGATGACTCCTCCGTCGTGTCTGTCAAAAGGAGTTGCAATGTCTCTGGAGGGTCTAGAATAGGAGGTAGTCTAACTTTACCATTTGAACAGCACATTCCATGTCTCTTACCTGGCCACTTTGTCATACGACAAAACTGACAATTTGAATATCT
>OZ024741.1:344056565-344061565 GCA_964016885.1 Eledone cirrhosa
ATTGGTTTTGTTATTGCTGTTTATGGTGGTTTGATGTTGTTCATAGTTTATATGTCTTGTTGTTGTTTTGATTGTGGTTTACGATGATGCTGTTCTTATTGTTGTCTTTTGTTATTGTTATGTTCATTTCTTCTCTTTAACCCTATCTCTTTCTAATCTCTTTCTCTATCTCTTTCTCCCCCTATCTCTCTATCTCTTTTTCAATCTCTTTCTCTATCTCTGTCTCCCTCTCTCTCTATATATATCTTTCTCAATCTCTTTCTCTATCTCTTTCTCCCTCTTTCGCTACCTCTTTCTCCCCCTCTTCTCTCTGTCTTTCTCTAATTCTTTCTCCCTCTTTCTCTATCTCTCTCTCTCCCTCTTCTCTCTCTCTTTCTCTAAGTCTTTCTCCCTCTTTCTCTATCTCTTTCTCTCACCTTTTTCTCCTCTACATTCTTCGTTCCTTCTTATCTCCCTTCCATCCTTTCTCTTCTATTCTACTTCTTTTTTCATTTTATTTTCCATTTGACTTTCAACTTCTTATTTCTATTTAAATCTTCCTTCCTTTCAATCTCTCTCCTTTCAGTCCTACATTGTATTATTTTCTTTATTTTTATTTTCATTATTTCTCTTCTTTCCATTCTCTCTTTCTTTTTGTTATTATTTAAATTCTTTCGTCCTTTCTTTCCCTTGTTTTTCAAGCATTCATTCATAATTTATTTCCGGCTCTCTTTCTTTATATTTCCTCCTTTAATCCAATCGTTTCCTTTTATTCGTTTATTCATTTATTATGATTTCTCTAGGGCGGTGGATTGGCAGTATCGGTTAGCGTCATACGCCATGCTTTGAAGCATAGAGTTAGGACCCTTTACCTTCTGAGTTGAAATCCCACTTTCATCCTTACAAGGTCGATAAAATAAAGTACCAGTAATGCACTGGAATAATTGCTGGTCTTGTGCCAAAAGTAGAAACAATTATTATTATTTCTCTATTAAGGGCGGTGGATTGGCAGTATCGGTAGAGGGCCGGACGCCATTGTTTGCAGCACAGAGTTACCGCGCTTTATGACCTGAGTTTAAATCCCGCCGAGGTTAACTTTGCCTTTCGTCCTTACGGGGTCATAAAATAAAGTACCAGTCATTGCACTGGGTCGATTTAATCGAATTTCCCCTCCTCCAAAATTGCTGGCCTTGTACCTATATAAGAAACATTATTATTTCTCTATTAAGTTACGGCCCTTGCCATTCTGAGTTCAAATCCCGCCGAGGTTAACTTTGCCTTCCATCCTTACGGGGTCGAGAAAATAAAGCACCAGTAATGTACTGGGTAATTGCTGGCCTTGTGCCAATAGTAGAAACAATTATTATTTCTCTATTGAGATCGATGAATCGTCGGAATCGTTAGAGCATCGGACAAAATACTTTGTGGCATATATGTTACGACTCTCCGTTCTGAGTTCAAAACACGTTGAGATCACCTTTGCCTTTCATATTTCCGGGTTTGATAAAATAAAGTACCAGTTAAGTATTAGGATCGATTTAATCGACTTTTCCCTTCTCTCAAATTGCTGGCTTTGTGGCCAAAACAGAAACAATTATTTTTATTTATCTATTTGTGAGTGTTGGAATGGTGAAGGCGTGTGAGCAAGGGGCTAGAGTGTTGGGTTTACAATCATAATTAGGGTTCGATTTTTGGACAAGGTTCCTGAGTAAAATGTTGCTCCAGTATACTCAACTGAAAATGAGAACCAACTATAGCTGGGGAGTTAACCCTACAATTGACTGTCACCCTGCCTATTTGGGATCCTGTTTGGGGTTTTGTACTCTTAGTCGCTTGACGTCAAGAAAACCACGATAAAAACCGATCAAATGAGTCTCCGGACTTGTGACAGACTTTGAACATGGAGATTTTAGGTTTGGGATTCACAGAATTGATTGAGCGTCAGACAAAATACCTTTGTGTTCTTTGTTCCCGCCCTCTGAGGTCTGGTTCAAAGCCTGTTGAGGTTAGCTTTGCCTTTAATCTTTCTAGATTCGATATAAACGATGTCCTGTCACGGATATCTCTGGCCTTGTGCTCAAATCAAAAACCATCATTTATCCAGAAGATTGTTTATATATTGTCAAATCATTTTCGTCGCACATTCTGTGACCGCTTCAGTGACTAGGTTTTTATTTTGTGTCTTTCATTTGCTCTGTCCTCTTTTCATTTATTCCTTTCATTGTTTTTTTTCTTTCTTTCTTTTCATTCACACACGTTTTATTTATTTTATTTATTTCATTTATTTATTTTATTTATTTATTTTGGATCCTTTCATGTATTCTTTCCCCATTTCGTTCATTCATTCATTCGTAATTTCTTTCCCACTTACTTTTCCTTTCGTTCTATCTTACCCCTTGTTCTAATCAATTATTCGTTTACTATTTTTATTCATTTATTTTAACTTCATATCATTAAATAATTTCCTTCTTTCTTTTCCTTCCTTTCATAATTCATTCGTTCATTTCTCTTATTCTATAGCTCGTTTTTAGATCACTAGACGAAATGTTTTGTGATATATATTTCTATCCTTCGACCAGAGTTTCAACCCAACTGAGATTTTACTTTAGCTTTTATACTTTCATAGTCGACAAAAGAAAGTATGTTGGACTAGTGATATTGTTAAAGAGCCAAATAAGGTTAACATCCTTACGGAGCCGATAAAATAAAGTACCAGTAACGCACTGGAATCGATTTAATCGACTTTGCCCTCCCCTTAAAAAAATTGTTGGCCTTGTGCCTAAAGTAGAAATAGTTATTATTCTCGTTATCGGTAGAGAGTCGGGCACCATGCTTTGCAGCATAGAGATACGGCCCTTTACGGTCTGAGTTCAAATCCCGCCGAGATTAGCTTTGCCTTTCATCGGAGTCGATAAAATAAAGTACCAATAATGTACTGAGGTAATTGCTGGCCTTGTGCCAAAAGTAGAAACAATTATTACTGTTATTGTTGTTGTTGTTTTCGTTATTGATGTCATTATAGTTATTCTCCCTATTGTTATTGTTCATATTATTGTTTTTATTCACATTGTTATAATTGTTGTATTACTGTTGTTGTTAGTCTCGTTATTGTTGTTATTTTTTTCTGTTGTTAATCGTATTATTATTGATTCTCTTGTTTATCTTCTAGTCGTTACTGACGATAAATGCATTGATCAATGATGTTCCAGCCGTGGCCATTCCAACTTTTTGGAGTTCATCTAGAAATAAGGCATCCAGTGAATTTGCCGGATTCTTTGGAGCCCAGGACATTATGATATTGTTGCGTTTAATTCCGGCTCTTTTAGAACTTGAGTTCAAATTTCCACGAATTTAACTTTGCCTTTCATGTTGAGATCAATAAAATAAAGCACCAGTCAAGTATTGGTTTTGACTAACTGATCTACCATTTACCCTACCTGTGGTGGCGGTTGTGGTGGTAATTGTGTTGGCGATGATGTTGTTGGTATCGGTAGTATTGTGGTGAGTGTGGTGGTGGTGATAGTTGTGGCAGTGTTGTTAAATTCCGATCCCGCCGAGGTTAACTTTTCCTTTCATCCTTACGGGGTCGATAAACTAAAGTACCAGTAATGCACTGGGTAATTGCTGGCCTTGTGCCAAAAGTAGAAGCAATTATTGATTATGTCCCAATGGAATGGCATTATCGGTAGAGCGTCGGACAATATGCTTTGCAGCATAGAGTTTACGTTCTGAGTTCAAATCCCACCGACATTAGCTTTGTCTTTCATACTTAAGGGGTCGATAAAATATAACACCAGCAATTCACTGGGGTCGATTTAATCGACCCCCCCCCCCCCAAAAAAAAAGAATTGCTGGCCTTATGCCTATAGTAGAAATCATTATGCTTTGCTGCATAGAGTTTACGTTCTGAGTTCAAATCCCACCGAGGTTAGTTTTACATTTCATCCTTATGGAGTCGATAAAATAAAGTACCAGTTACACACTGGAGTCGATTTAATCGATTTTCCCCTTCCACAAAATTGCTGGCCTTGTGCCTATATAAGACACAAATCCCACCGAGGTTAACTTTGCCTTTCATCCTCACGTGGTCGTTAAAATAAAGTACCAGTAATGCAGTGGGATAATTGCTGGCCTTATGCCAAAAGTAGAAACCATTATATATAACTACTCAGTAGTACAATTGTTCAATTTCTCCAAACAGATCTGAAAACATTCCTCGAAACATTATAGGCCAAAATATTTTCCAAACAAATGGACACAAACAATTATAAATTATAACTGTGTACACAATAATATTTACATTTAATTGATTAGTAATGAAATATCAACTTAATAAATACTATTTTCTGCATTCGATCAAAGGTTACGAATATGATTGTATTTTTGACTGTAAATAAGATTAAATGCTATCAAACACCGATCTAGGGATAATATACAGGGCGTCCCCCAAAATGTATACATATATTCATTAGAATGTTGTGGAAGTATGTATATATTTTGTGGGGACACGCTGTAAATATACATGCTGATTAAATTATTGGATTCGTTAGATAACTGTTATAACGGAGGCTTACGAACCCAATGTGTGAGTATTTTCTGTAGATGGGATGGGAGAGCGGGTTATCGTATAAGAAATTATATTACAATAAAAATAAAAGCACAGATCCCCAAAAAAGACTGACGAAGTTAGAAGTAATTCTGGGCATCTTATAACACAAGATGAAAGAGACGTTTAGTTTCTTAAAATTACATCTATTTGCTTAATTTAAAAAGAAATTAAACAGCCTGAAAATAAATTGAAAATATATTTAATTTTTTATAATTTGTTAGTGTCATTTTCAAATTACAATTAAACTACAAAAAACAATTAATTTACAAGTAAATTCTGGTTTTCTATATTTTTAGAGGTAAGTGTGGTCGTACTACTATGTGCTTCGACCAATTAATTCATGATTCAACGTTTTCCATGTGTCTGATCTACCAACAAAACAGACGTGATACTTAGAAAAACACCATGTCAA
>OZ024741.1:344069065-344071565 GCA_964016885.1 Eledone cirrhosa
ATATACACGTGTAGTGTTACAGATATATATAATGTATATTATGTATATATATATATATATATATATACAAATACATATACGTCAGTATGTGTGTGAGTTTCTCTGTGTTCCTATTTTTGGTTGAAAATAATATTGACGTTACATACTTCTATATCTACAATAGCTCGCACATTAATTAGCAAATCTATACCGCCAAAAGATATGTTCTAAAACATTTACTGAGAAATCGACAGTGTAATTATCACACTATTGCATAGTTTTACTGAACCAGATGGCGTATCAGCTATCGAGATCTAAATCAAGATTTTTCTGTTTAAGAAGCCTATTGTACTCACTGGTGTATAACTACACCATTACTTTAGATCATCCTCAAGAATAAGAATATTTTGCTGTTTATTAATTAGCGTTTTGGGGGTTATCACCGCCTTAAATACACACACATACACACAAACAAACACACAAATACATACATCTATATCTATCTATATCTTTATATATATATGTATATGTGTGTCTGTCTGTATACGTGTGTGTCTGAGTGTATATGTATATATATATATATATATTCTCCAGTCACCTCAACAAGGAAGATGAAAAAAACTTACCTCTTAATTTTATATCATGAATTTTTAGCTTTTAATCCTTCATTAATTCTTTTTAATAAGAATTAAAAGCTAAAAATTCATGATATAAAATTAAGTGGTAAGTTTTTTTCATCTTCCTTGTTGAGGAGACTGGAGAATATATATATATATATACATATACACTCAGACACACACGTATACAGACACGTATTACACTTAATTCTTTTTAATTGTAATACCCAACATTTGATAAGATGAATTTTAATAATACATCGAAACCGGTAATTATATTTTACATACATTATAAAACTCTTTTTTAAAAGAATTGTCCTTCTATTTTTTTAAATAATGTCACTTTGACGAATCAAAGAAAGGAAAAGAAAGAAAAACAGATCCTAAAATATATTTTCCGTGCTATTTCCATGTCCACCATCTCTCTCTCTCTCTCTCTCTCTCTCTCTCTCTCTCTCTCTCTCTCTCTCTCTCCTCCCTTTCTACACACACACACACACACACACACATATATATATATATATCTTCTGATGAATGACCTATCGTCCGACATTTTAAGATACGTTTCCTACCCTATATGAAACTTATTTAGTCTATTTTATTTAGTCAAAAATAGGGCATAACCTTCCAATTCAATTTTCAAATTCCACTCGCCATTTTCTAAACACGTCCCTATATTTAGAGAGAGTGGAGGGAGTGAGAGCGAGAGAGAGAGAGGGAGAGCGTGTGTGTGTTTAGTATATTGGTGTATAATGTTAAGTTACTATTGGTTCACCAGTTTGAGCACTTGATGCCTTAAGAAACATTGTGTTAATAATAGTAATAATTGCTTCTACTTTTGGCACAAGGCCAGCAATTATTCCAGTACGTTACTGGTACTTTATTTTATAGATGCCGAAATTGATGAAAGGCAAGGTTAACCTCGGCAAGATTTGAACTCAGACCATAAAGGGCCGTAACTCAATCTCTCTCTATTGGTAAACATTTATAAAATTATAAAATCAGAAGAACATACATACGTATTTGATTTAAACGAGTTGTTTTCTTGAAAGAAATTTCCACCTTTTGTCGAAGCTTCGCATTCTGCAAACGTTTGCTGATATACTTTGTTTAAGCTTTTTTTTTTCTGCTTCCCTAATTAATTTTCTTTTTTAGTTATCTTTCTCTTGCTTATTTGGATTCATTTTTCTTTTTTTTTTTAATATTGAATCCCATTTTGCAATTTTGCTGAGTAAAAATGGCGTTTTCTCTAATATACAATATACTCAATTTTATACAAAATACTGTTTTGTCTGAATGCTATCACTATGTGTATTGAACGGTAAATATAAAAAAAAACTGATAATAATGTTGGGATGTTACCAGTCCAGTCCTTTATAGGTCCTTATATTTGTGGATAAAAAAACCCACTTTCCAAGTTCATAAAATGAAAGCTTAAGAGAAACAAAAATATACAACTAGTATCTTCTGTTTATCCTTTGATGAAGGGATTTTATCTCGAAATATAACTACCTATAGAGAACTGCAAGGTAACACCCCAACATTATTGTTATCATATTTGCAGTCCAATTTACCATCATATTGTGGTAGCTTTCAAATAAAACACTATTTTTTATCATAATATAATAAAGCAAGGAGTGCGAGACTGTGTCTTGAATATATTTTTTTATCCCGTTAGTAAAATAAGTTGGATTACTTTGAATAAATAATTAATGAATATTACATAATTTATGTACTAAATTTCGTAGCTGTTGATTAAACATAAATATTCTTATACATAATGATTGCTTATTTTAAGATTCACTTATTTTAATATTTTCAAATGTCAATACTTCCGGTTATGATATAACGGGCGCTAAATTATATCGCTTATATAAACGTTCATACATTTGCATTGTTATATC
>OZ024741.1:344076565-344084065 GCA_964016885.1 Eledone cirrhosa
TGATCTGTCTGTTTAGGTCCCGTAATTAGCGGATCGACAAATACCGATCGATAAAATAAGTACCAAACTAAGACTATTCAGATTAATGCGATCAACTTAAATAAAAAATAAAACAAATGCTACAGCATGGTCGCAGCCAAATTATCGAAACCAGTAAAGGAATTAATGAGTATATAAATCTTTAAATGAAAAATAAAATATATGCATGTGTGTGTGTGTATGTGCGTGTATGTGTGTGTTTGTGTGTGTGCGTGCGTGTTGTGTGTATGTATGTGTGTGTGTTTGTGTGTGTATGTTCGCGTGCGCGCGTCCAAATATTTATATTCTATTCACTTTCGAATATAAATATTTACACATACATTCTGCAAATGTTAGAATAAATATTCCACAGACTATCCGTATAGATATATAGATATTTAGATATATATACATGTGAATGTTCACATATGTGCGGGTCCTAATGTCCACACATTCATATATATATATATATATATATATATATATATATATATATATATATATATAAAATATATATGTACATATATAATATATTATATATATATATGTAATATATATATAAATATTATATATATATATACATATAATACATATATTATATATATATATATATATATATATATATATATATATATATATATATATATATATATATAATATATATATATATGTATATATAATATATATATATATATATATATGATATATATATATATATAATATATATATAATATATATATATATATATTATATATATATGTATGATATATATATATATAGAATATATATTATACAATGAAATATAAAACATAAGACCAATGGACTCTAGAAAATAATATCCTGTCCTATATATATTTATTTTAATATATATAACATGATTTATTTTCTAGTGTCCATTGGTTTTAGCTATCATATCATATACTATTGTTTTATAAAACGAATTCTTTTGCGTTTATAGAGGACTTTGTGAAGTTGCATAGCATGAAAAATGTATTTTGTTTATATATTTTTAATATATTTTTCTAATCTACTGTGTTGAAAGTCAATATTGATTGTGTTCTATTGCTAAACTGCTCGGGAACAATATTGTATAAGGTTTCTGAATATTTGATTCTCTTTCTGTTACCTTCCGTTAGTTTCCGGTGATAATGTGTATACTTCACAGTATAAATATAGGTATACTTCATTATATACATACAGGTATGCCTCACCCAACGTTGCTAATTGGTCCCAGAGTCGAAAAACGTTGAATGACAAATTACACCCACCCCCCTCCTCCATAACCACCAACAGGCATTCCCTACATTAATTTATGATATATTTTAGCAGTTATTTAACCTCTTCAGTGCCATAGAAAAGATAACGTGTCCTAACATTCCAGTGCCACAGACGAGATATCTCGTCCTAACATGTTTGAACTCCTTTACAACAGTTCATGACTTCAAAGTTAGGATGTCGATAAAATAAAGCACCAGTAATCAACTAAGGTCGATTTAATCGACTTTCCCCTCCCCAAAAATTGCTTACCTTGTGCCTATAGTAGAAAACATTATTATGAGTTCAACAACCTAACCATTGTCACATTCTTCTATTAGTTACTATAAGGCAAATTTCTGTAAATTAATTTAATGTCTGTGTTAACATTGCTAAAAAACAAAAGCTGTATAACAGATTCCTCAATATTTTCCATTCTTGTTACTTCCTGGTCTTAATTTATATATACCATAGATTTTTCTAATTACTGGTACTCCGTCAGTAACGAGGACAAGTGTTCCTATCAACGGAACAACCTGCTCGTGATATTAGCATGTAAGTGACTGATCACTACACAGATTAACGTAATTCTCAAAGAGATTCACCATGACACTGAATGTGACAAGGTCGGCCCTTCAAGGTACAGGTACACCTCATTTTTACCCTTGGAGTGGAGTGGAAAAACGTGAAATAAAAAGTCTTGCTCAGGGACACAACGTGCCGCTAGGAATCGAACTCACGATCATACGATTGTGAGCCGAATGCACTAACCACAAAGCCACACGCCTTCACATCACAGATTTGTATAAAAGCTTCAATTTCTATTAGAGCTTCATAGTTTTGCTTTCCGCTGATCACGGCATCGCACTATATATTTTACCTGGGTGAAGATAGAAACACATTTTTGAGTATGTAGAAAATATATTTAATATATGGTAATTTAATATTTATGAGATGATTTTATATCGAAGTGTTCCTTCATTTCAGCAAATCTAAACATAAATTCCTTTCAATTTATTCGATCCATTTCAACCTCAATAAGCCCTTTAATGTGTATATATTTAGAAATTAAAAAAAACAATTTGGTTCTACCCAACCTTCTCGCTTGTAGTTACAACAAATTTAGGTAATAAATTATTGGCATTCCTATAAAAACACTTCCCTATAGGACATAAATACAGACCTATCTTTAATAGACACTGAGTGAAACTCGGATATTCCAGTGCTACAAATATGAAAGACCACATCACCACCAGCCCCGCGAGCTCTCCGCTACCCGTATGCTCTTTCAGAAAGCCTGAATAATGCACTCTTCAACAACCGTGTAACACACCCACTGTCATCTATGAGGCTGTAGTTCCATCCACTCGTCTGAATATATATATATATATATATATATATATATATATATATATATATATATATATATAGTTAGAGAAGCAAAAAATTGCTTATTGTGATCCAGTTCTTGGTTAAGAAAGCCAGTTTCATGGATGGTTTCAACGTACGGTTAGGGGTAACTCCACAAGTTTGTAAGAATTCCGTTCAATGTTGGAGTATAAAGTATAAAAGAAAAAACACAGGTAAGCATTAAGAGAAAGATTTTATCCGGGTATTTACGACCGTTTCATTGGTAAGTGCAACCTTATATTGCTATACTGCAAATAGCAGCCACTCAATTATAATTGTTGTTCACAGTCCAAATTTTCAAAATATTTTGAAAATTTTGAAAATTTGGACTGTGAACAACAATTATAATTGAGTGGCTGCTATTTGCAGTGTAGCAATATAAGGTTGCACTTACCAATGAAACGGTCTTAAATACCTGGATAAAATCCTTCTTATAATGCTTACCTGTGTTTTCTCTTTTATACTATATATATATATAAAAGTGGTTACACAACAGTTAGTTCACCATACCGAGAACAATTGTTTCATCTTAGCGGATTCTCAGTTGGTAATGGGCATTACGTCCATTACGAGCTGAGGATCCGCTAAGGTGAAACAATTGTTCTCGCTATGGTGAACTAACTGTTATGTAACCACTTCTACCAAATTCGTCCACCGGACTGAGTGCTCTACCTCTACGCATATTACCTTCCAGTGTTCTACCACTATATATATATATATATAGGAATATAAATAACAACAACAACAACAACACAGGAGTAAAAGTTACAAATGGTATTAGGTTCACGCTTAGTGAGAGTGGAGGATGTGGGTGCGACGTTTCGAGCATAATCCTTTCATCGAGAGAGTGTGTGCGAACTCCGAGAAGAAAAATGGAGAAAAAGATAAAGCATGAAGTGAAAAATAAAAGTTGTAAAAGGATGTGAGGCGTGTAGGGGTGGTGATACGTGGAGGAGCGGGGATGCAGGCGAAGAGGGGGAGGAAAAAATAGGTCCGAGCGGGGATATATATATACATACGTATATGTATACAGTATATATATATATATATATATATATATATATATATATATATATATATGCATATACACATATACATATATATATACATACATATATATATAAATATATATGTGTGTGTGTGTGTGTGTGTATGTGTATATATATATATATATGCATATATATATATGTATATATATATATATATATGTAATCTGAGTTTTTCGAATATTAATAATTGTTTCTACTTTAGGCACAAGGCCAGCAATTAACCAGTGCATTACTGGTACTTTATTTTATATATTAATAATAACATTCGATTCGTTTGCAATTACGCAAACAAGCCTCATTTTAAAAGCCATGTCGGTAGAATGAACACTTCATTCTTGCTCTTGTGTTGGCATGTGAACAGAACTGCAGACACTAATGTTTCTGGGTATCACCCTTCATCAGTACAGCTCACTGTTCACCTGCCAATTGTCAAAGCTAGTGAAAATATATGCTATTTTCTAAAATATACACTGACTGATCGGCCTGATTTGCATATTAGCAGACTGGCTGATCAGTCAGATCTGCATATTAGCAGATCCACTGATTAGCCAGATTTACATATCAGCAGACTGGCCAGTCAGCTTCATTATTAATATTCAAAAACACTCAGATTACATTTATTGTATTCAGCCATGTAGAGCGAAATTGTTTTTATATATATGCATATATATATATATGTTTATATATATATATGTACATATATATGTATATAAATATCTACATATATATGTACATATATGTATACATATATAGATACATATATATATATATATACATATATATATATATATATATATATAAATATATATATATATATATATATATATATATATATATATATATATATATATATATATATATATATATATATATATATATATATATATATATATATACATATTCATGGATATGTATATATTTATATATATATATATATATATATTTATATATATATATATATATATATATATATATATATATATATATATATATATATATATATATATATATATACATATATGGAAATGGTGTATATATATTATCAAATGATTCTATGGACATACTTCATAGTATATATATATATATATATATATATATATATATATATATATATATATATATATATATATATATATATATATATATATATATATATAAAATATACTATAAAGTATGTCCATAGAATTATTTGATAATATATATATACCATTTCCTCTCCCAATTAACATAATCAACCGCACAAAAAAACAATTAAACCAGGCTATAAGATTAAAAGGCACCTATGAAGAAATAGTAGATAAATAAACGACAGCAATCTATTCGCGATCAACCGCTATAGGATATTTACCCAACATTTCAATAGCACGTGGAAATCGATTAAATATACCGTCAACCATACACAATTAGGTATAAAATTAAAGTTAGAAGAAAAAATGCATATACACATACCAGGATTACGTTTCTATCCTTAGGGTTTCGTTCGCTTTCGGAAATATCCTATCAAGGATAAATTCTCGAGCTTCGAACTCATCAGGAAACAAACTCACTTGGACAAAGATATTTCTTAAATGATCCCCGCAGAAACGAATTCAGAATGGGTAAGAACTGTGACGTGGCAGTGGTCAAGTCAGAAAGGATATGATTGGTGGCTTACGGCGAGTGGGCTGGGTGCTAGAAAGCGCAGCCCAATATTGCCCAAATTGCATCTCAACCTTAAGGGAGATTATCAAATATAAAGATTTACATATACACAAACTAGACAAAGTCACAGATATATATGTTTTGGCAACAATTCACGATGTGGCTCAATGATGAATTAATAAATTAAATAATTAGACCAATATACTATAAAGTATGTCAATAGAATCATATATACATATATATATATCAATGATATTAATAAATGGAAACTATATTTATAAAACCATATTTATACTATTATATATAGTTTAAGGGTACCAAAACTTCGGTACGCTCTCATCAGATAAAATACAAAGTTTCATAAATATTGACATATCCAGGAATGAGACCGTTAAGTGTGAAAGCAACGATTCTTTGCTTAAACCTTGATCAGTTATTTTAATAAATATATATATATATATATATCACCGCGCCTTCCTGCGTTTCACACATTTCATTTTGTAAGAAAATGATGATGGATTTTGAAACAGTGATATAATTTATGGAAAAAAAATTAAGGGATAATGTTAAAAAAGTAGATTATTCTAGTGATGTTTTGCCATAGATAAAATGTCTAAATTAGCCAAATTTTACTATAAAAGAGAGGTGCTTTTTTTTGTTGATGTAAGTTTAATTAATAGAAAAACCCCGTGATAATAGAGGTTCCAATACTCAAGTTATGGGCTTCAAAAAACTTTCACTAATTAACCCCCATTGGAGTACCTTAATATCATTGAAATTTGTTGAAAGTTTGTGAATAGGCATCATATCTTGTCGTTTACCTATGGTTAAATTTCATATAAATCGAAGGGAAAAGATTTTCACCGGGGATTGTGCCCCCGGAGAACCCTTTGATTAAAATGAAATATACTTATCCAAGTACTCTGGGCAATGTAGTTTCAGAATATATATATGGTTATGGGGGTCTATCTCCAAAACCCTAGGAGGAGTTCGTGAACAAACAAACAAACAGACAGGGACTACAACTTTATATATATAGATATAGATATATACATACATATATACATACATATATACATACATATATATATATATATATACATATATATATATAATAGGCATATATATATATCCTTATTGTATAGCAATATAACTATTCAGGTATATCATGTGAACTCACATCTTACAAGGACGGTACACAATTCGGTACTCTATTAGATAAAACGAACTTATGCGTACGTATATGTATATATACATATATGTAAACGTGTATGCATATATGTTTGGCTATGTGTTTCTATGTATGTATGTACGAATGTTGACATTTAATATGTATGGAAAAAATAATACATTTCGTATCAACTTTTTTCTCACGTTTTCGAGCTGTCAAATATAAGAAAATGGAGAAGTTGTATAGTCTAAGCTTGATATGTAGCATGTCTAGATAACTTTTACAATACTTTTATAGAGTTGGAAATTTCTGCATCAATTTTCTCCTCACGCATTGGTACTGTCATATATATATATATATATATATATATATATATATATATATGTGTGTGTGTGTGTGTGTGTGTGTGTGTGTGTGTATACGATACACACACACACACATATATATAAATATATATATCTTATATACACGCACAATATGTATATAATATATATATATATATGTCGTATGGTTTCTATGATGCATCCATGGGCGTTATGCCGGTTGAATACTCTATGCTCCTACGGAGCAGAGTATGATAAAGTGGAAAACGAAGAATCAGTGATGCATCGGAACTCAATTTATTATGCATTACAATTGTTCCTCCGGCTCGGGGTGCGATCTGTTTGTGGATCGAACCTGACTGCGGATCGTTCCTCAGATACGTTTAGTGATTTCGAAGCAAATTCTCTTTCTTCGAAATCACTAGACGTATCTGAGGAACTTGCGAATCCAGAGTCAGGTTCGATCCACAAACAGATCGCACCCCGAGCTGTTCGCCGGAGAAACAATTGTAATAAATAATAAATTGAGTTCCGATGCATCACTGATTCTTCGTTGTATAGTTTATATATGAATATATATATATATATATATATATATATATATATATATTCATTTAGGTTTGTTAGTTCACCA
>OZ024741.1:344086565-344091565 GCA_964016885.1 Eledone cirrhosa
CATTAAACTCATTTCCTACTCTCCTTTTGCTGACATTGTACACGACTTGCACTGTCCCCACCAACCATTTTTCTACTCCAAATTTTCTTAAAGACCACCAAATAAAATATCGGGATACTCTGTCAAGCGCTTTTTATAAGTCGATGAAATCTAGGTATAGTGGCTTATTTATTTTATTGTTTTTTTTATGTTGTCTCACTAGAAGGAGGGCGACTGTAGTTCTTTTCCCAGGTTTGAAACCAAACTACATCTCGTCTAATTTGACTCTTTCTGTAATTAGCTGTGCTATAACTCTTTCCATCACTTTCATAACTTGGTCCATTAGCTCTTTAATCCTCTATAGCTGCTCCTCTCAAGGGCATCTCCTTTGCTGTTGTAGCAATTTACAATTGTACTGCTGTACCAGTCATTGAGTGTGACACCATCTTGTATGACCAGATTGACTATGTGGGTTATTAGCTTGAATCCTGTTTCTCCCAATGCTTTTAGCATTTCAGCAACTATCTCTAGTGATTTTGCTGCTTTACCATTTTTCTGTCATTAACCATATAACTATCAACTTCAATGGCTGGCCCTTCTATTGGATGGGTTGGGGGTAGTTTCACTTTCTCTCTTTCATTCTCTACATTCGTCAATCTCTCATAGTAGGATTTCCAGGCCTGTCTTTTGAGCATTAGGGGTGTTAAATGCACTGGTGTCATTTCTAACACACTTTTCCCCAACATTCATGATTAACACTGACACACTGCCTTGCAATGCAGAACACTTCGCGTCATTGACCCTCACGTCTCAGGACGTTGGCAGACTTTTTTTCTTCAGCCTCTCTCCTAGCTGTGTATACTTGTCGCCTAGCTTCTGTCTTAGCCACCTGGTACCGCTCTCTACTGCCCCCATCTTTCCAGTCTTAGCAAGCCTGTGTCTTGGCTTTGATGACTCTATCCACTGAGCTGTTCCGCTACCAGGTCACCCTCTGACTAGCTGGTGCTCTACTCCAGTCACAAGTCTCGTCAGTAGTTTGCAAAAGATTGTCGCATAAGAATTTCCAGTTGTGCTCTACGTCATAGCTCGTCACTTCTCTCATCAAATTCATCCCGTAGGGTCGTTCTGAACTTATATTTGAGCGAGAGGCCCTTTTACTTGCTTATTTTTATGTGCTTATTTTTATGTGCTTATTTTTATGTCACTAATAACTACCTTATGCTGAGTGGCGCATTCCTCTCGAGAGAATGCATTAGTATTTATTACAGTCCGTTTGTCTGGTTGTCTAACAAGTAAATAGTCAATATGGCTTTTGTGTTCATTTGATCGATATGAGATTAGGTGGCTGGCTGATTGGCTGGCTGGTTGCCTGAAACTTGTGTTGCAAATGGTTAGTTCATTTGCGTCACAGAATTCCAGGACTCTGAAACCCTCTTCGTTCCTTGAGCCAAAGCCATAGCCGCCGTGAAATTCACTGAATCCGTCCTGGTACTTGCCCACATATCCATTGAAGTCTCCTGCCAGGATGATGATGTCACATTTATCGGTACCTGAAGTCGTCTGTAAAAGTTCTTCATAGAACCCTTCATTTTGTTCTTTACTCGGTCCTGTCTGTAGAGCATAGATAAATGTAATTGTCACCATTCTATTTCATGCAGTTATTTTAAGCTTGATAATTATGTCGCTTAATCTAACTACTTCTATCACTTTATCTATCCATTTCACAGCCAGTAGTAAACCTATACACCACTTAGCTCATCATACCTATGCTGTTTGCCTGTCAGTAGGCACTCCTCCATTTCAACTCTTGTACACGGCAAATGCCCACTTCTCTCCTCTCCCTTCAGGGTGCTAACAACGAGGGTGGCAATCCTGAGTTTTGTACCTTGCCAGTTGCTATTTTATGTATCTGAAAGGAAAAGGGGTTGTGTAATTGCTTGATGACGGTCAAGTGGTTCTCGTACATGACTACTCTAGCCATCCCACTACCGTGCACAGTACTAACATGACTAATCTTAGCCCTGTATACGCAATTTGTGGGAGTTATATTTGTAGTACTGTTCATATTTTGGCAGGGCTTTTCTAGCTGGATGCTCTTTCTATCACCGACCACCTTACAGTATAGACTGGATGCATTATTCGTGCCACTAGCACTAGAGTGGTTGTCGTACTGGACTCAATATACCTCTCCAACCTGTTTTAGTTTTTATTTGGAGTGTCGACTCTCATGGACGATTTGCCGGCACTACGGCAATAGTCTTTAGTTGGAGTTACTGCCCTCATAAACGGGTTGCCTTTACTATCGCTTACGGAGCTCTACCCATGCAGTCGTTTCTAATCGGAGTCATTGCTCTCCTAGGCACGCTACTTTCCTTTCAGATACGGGGTAACGTCTGCTCCGGAAAATCATTTGTAGTTTATATATATATATAATTAGGAGACAAGTCTAGTCGAATAGCTTCGGGGACACACAAACACACATGTATATATATATCCCTGGTTCACTACATAGTACACAACAAAAAAACCTATATCTGTAGGAAGAAAATGCGGTACAGGTTAACCGGTTCATCTTTGTTATTTGTTGTGGGTTTGTTTATATATATTTACTTTATATATATATATATATATAAAGACATTTTTTCCAACTACAACCCACCCGTCCCCTCAATCTATCTTATTTCTCATTCTTTTTTCTGATGAAGGACTAGCGTCCGAGAGGTTAAGACCCTCTTCCTGCTATATCAAGCGTTAACCTAATATATCGTTTCCATAAACCGTACCAATTGTGTTGTGTCTGTTTACCTTTTACATACATACATATATATATACTGTATATATATATATATATATATATATATATATATATATATATATATAAATGTATGTATAGTGTTTTTGGCAATATACCGTATGTTTTATTAAAAACATTTTGAAGACCTTGCGCTATTGTTTTAAAGTAGTGACTATGTCACTTACTTCTTTTTTCAGCAAAGTAAGTGACATAGTCACTACTTTAAAATGATAGCGCAAGGTCTTCAAAATGTTTTTTTAATTAAAAGCATACGGTATATTGCCAAATATACTATACATACATTCATGTATACATCGCTATTTCAGAGCATCAATCCTAATTTATTATATATATATATATATATATATATATATATATATATATATATATATATGAATGTATGTATAGTATATTTGATAATATACTGTATGTTTAATAAAAACAACATTTTGAAGACCATCTGCTATGAATTTTAATGTAGTGACTACATCACTTACTTATTCTCGGCAAACTATATATATGAACGCACATACATGAAGACTTTGAACAGTCTTGACTGTTATAGTGTAAAGCAAGTCTAGCTACATTTCACCTTTTATAACGTTGATTTATATATAATTTATATAGGAATTTTGATGTCATAAAAGAAATACGACTTACTAGAGAAGAATTAGGGATGTTCTATTTTGATCTGAAATAGAAAATAAGATGAATATAAGTGAAATTACTGTAATAATGCATCTCGTTGATCCCTGGTTCACTACATAGTACACAACAAAAAAACCTATATCTGTAGGAAGAAAATGCGGTACAGGTTAACCGGTTCATCTTTGTTATTTGTTGTGGGTTTGTTTATATATATTTACTTTTTAACCTTTATATGTATTTATATATAGGCGGCAATTGGCAGAGTCGTTAGAACGTCGGATAGAATGCTTTATAATATTCTCTCCGGCTCTCTGCTCTCTGAGTTCAAATCCTGTCGAGGTCAACTTTGCCTCTCATCCTTTCGAGGTCGATGAAAAAAAAGTACCAGTCTAGTAATGGGATGGATTCTTCCTCTGCATCTCTTTCTCATTTCCCATCTCTCTCTCTCTCTCTCTCTCTCTCTCTCTGGAAGAAATCTGCTGTACTGAGGCCTGGAGAGGGATGGGCTCTGCCAGGTTTAACATGCCTAATAAATGCTGTATATCAATACGGTGCCCCTACGACTCTATCAGAAGTTACGGGGCCATACATACATACATGGTGGCTGCAAACTCTGCTAAGAATATTGCAATCGCTTGTCAGCCACACGAACCTGTAACATATCCTGAACAAGCAATGTCTGTGCTTTGAAGGTTTTTTATAAGTGGGGAAGGGCCTTGCACTGGCTAATCCCACTCTCTGAGCATCGAAAACACTACCCGAAAAGGAGAACTAGTCAACATCATCGCATGCTTCCGAAGCCGCATGTTTTTTTTTCAGTGTCTCCCTCTCCTAGAAAGGTGTTGTGACAATAACTGAGGGCCTTTCATTCCAAGCTCAAAAAGAAAAAGAAAAATTTGGAAGGCCGTTGATTCTGCTGGCTTCCTCCACCCTTTGCCGGGTCCTGTATTTCATCCCGCAGGGTGTCCAAATATCACCCTCCTCACCAAGCTACCTTGGTGGTTTAGTCGTCGACGACCCTACCATAAGACAGGTTGTGTTGGATTACGCGTTACTAATAGCACTCGAGAGCGACCTGACATACATACATACACACACACACACACACACACACACACACACACACACACACACACACACACACACACACACACACACACACGCATACATACATTCATACATACATACATACACAGACACATACATACATACATACACACACATACATACATACACCCATACACACACACATACATACATACATACATACATACATGGTGGCTGCCAACTCGTTTTCGAGTACGGCCACTACTTTATATCCATGTAGGAGAACCCCTACCGATGGGCTGAACAAGTGTGACTTTTTAGTCCAGCCAGCGACTTGAAAACTCTGGTACAAACACTACACTTGTGACAATTATTGACACATAGTGCTGGGCCCATGGTACCATGTGACGACAAGTGCAGAGAGATCTCCAGATATAAAGCAATGCCTGTGCCGTGAAGCTTTTATAGTGAGCAAAGGCATTGCACAAAGCCAGTCCCACTCTCTTAACCAAGATGATATTTACCAAAAAGA
>OZ024741.1:344096565-344111565 GCA_964016885.1 Eledone cirrhosa
TTATTTTTATTTTAGTTATTTTTATCCTTTTATATTCTCATTTTAGATCTCTATTGTTCTCGTTCACAAAATATTTATAGGCATATATTTTTTTTCATTGCATTTCAATTCTGTGTACTATATTGTCTTTCTATTTTGGTGTGTTAGACTGGGGCTGGAGTTTTATCTTTATTTGTGTCATGTCCAGTTTCCAATGATATGATGTTCGGAGTAATAGATGGTGATGTTAGTGGTTGTAGCAACAAGTATTTTTTTTTTACCCTGTTTATTTTTTCCAGACACAGTAAATCTTATAGTCCTCGATGCATCAGAATAAATAGCTCCTGGGTCCTTTGCCTTTCACCATATCTAACGTTCACTTTATATGCGAATACGGTCAAGGAATAGTAATAGGCTTACAGATATTAATAGTATTTGTAGTGCATTCAATTTGGTATCAATGATCTCTCGATGTTCTTCCAGGATCATTTATGATTCAGGGATGACTACCTCACGTATTTTGAACTCCCACATACTCACATATAAGATGCCACAGAAAAAAAAAACATACTATCGTTAACCTTCAGCTGTCTTCCTCTTTCTGGATAACTAACAGAAATACCCGGCCTGGTACTGCTGGCGCGTATCAGCCTGCCCCGTTCGAGAAAGAACCGTTGAGCAAGCGTTCATTCTGTGTATTAGCATTAATGACTAAACTATCATTATCCAAGATACTGTAGTGTTTATTTTAGTGTGGTAAGGGTGGGTTTAGCAGGAGTTAAGTTGAAGTATTACAAGGAGGGGTAAAATTTTAAAATTTTGTTCCTGTGATATAGAGGCGGCGAATTGGCAGAGTCGTTAGAACGTCGGATAGAATACTTCATGGTATTTGTTCCGGCTCTGTGCTCTCTGAGTTCAGATCTTGCCGATGCCAACTTTGCCTTTCATCCTTTCGAGGTCGATAAAAAAAGTACCAGTCTAGTACTGGGGTGGATTCTTCCTATTATCTCTTTCTCATTTCCTCTGTCTCTCACTATCTACCTTTCTCTGGAAGAAATCTGCTCTACTCAGGGGCCGGGAGAAGGATCTGCTCTGCCAGGCTTAAAATGCCCAAGAAACGCCGTGTATCAATACGGCGTCCCTACGACTCTATCAGGAGTTACGGTACCATACATACCTATGATATGCTGAATGGCGTGTTATCCATTATACTATTTTTGGCAGATCTTGATAGATTCTACATTTGGCACAAGGTGAGCAATTATGGGGTGAAGGGAAATTCGACTATATCGACCACAGTACTTGACTGGTATCTTATTTCATCAATCTGGAATGGATGGAAGGCAAAGTTGATATCGGTGGGATTTGAACCTAGATCTTAACGATCAGTAACAAGTACTGCTAAGTATTTGTCTGTTACTATAGCGATTCTATCAATCCGCCGCTGTTTCCCGTATTTATTAATTACAATCCGGCCCGTCCGGCTGGCGCTCGGCTAGGTATATCGGCATTTTACCTTTTCAGGATTCCCCCATACACTCTAATGTACAGATAGCACACGCCCTCTCAAGTCAGCGAGAGGGGGGGTAACGGGCTCTGATGTTGGGTTTGAATAGTTTTTAGGATTCCCCAGTTCAGCAGCCAGTACCTTAAAGAAAATTGATAGTCACAGCAATAAAGGCTCAACAGAGAACACATTTTTTAACAAACAATAATTTGTACAACCATAATGGAAATTCCAAATAACAGAAAATATTTAAATTACATTGTTAGAGCCTCCGAGTATACAATATGTTTTGTTCGGCCCTCCGTAGCAAAGATGAAGAGATTGTTTGGCGAGCTAACCCTAGAGCATCCTACATATAATTGACCATGGAAGAATCACTGATCTCGTAGCTCGTCTCGCGGAGAAGGTCTGTAGACGTTGACCTCTGGACACTCTTGTCAGGAGCAGGTAAGCTGTAGTGACTTAGAGGCCTACCACCAATCTCCAGGACACTGTTTTCAAGACAAATGAACGCTCATTGAAAATGACATCGAATATTACGTTCGGATTGTGTCTGCGTGTGCGGTGGAGGATGTCCTCAGCTAGACTTTCGCGGTGGTTGTTCCGCATTGCGAGAGGGTCGGCAAGATCGCAGTTGTGCAGCATAATAGCAAAAGGTTTTCGCAGCTGAGAAGGGACTTTAGGGTGAGGTGCCAATGGCTGTCATCGTGTAACATACCACGCATCTGGCAAACCAAACGGTAAGTGGGACATTGATGGCCATTGATGGTTCTCAGATCTTGGAAAGACTGTGGTCCTCTAACCACGAACAGTAACAATGACGATAAGCCGTCTGTGCTTTCGTGAAATAAATAGATATTTGTTTTTGTGTATGCAAAAATATCTGTACACGAATATATATATTAAAATAACAGATTAAAGTTTAAGCAAAGAATCCTTAACGGAATCATCTGAAACTAAAAGAACGCAGAAGTAAATATTTCGAAAAACGTTATCTAATGCAGACAGCCAGACATGCAGACTAAGAAAAAGAGGGGAATATTGTGCGACGGCATAAGAAAAAGTGAGGAATGACGTATAACCGGAAGTGTTGACATTTGAAATTTTAAAGAAGTGAATATTTAAATAATGTCTTTAATCTTTTAACAAAATTTAGTAGACAAAAATACCCTCACTTGGAAAAGGTTACATCTATGGTGCAAATTTGGTGCTGTTTGGTCCAGCCGTTTGGCGGAAAGTTTGTTACCTACATACGGCCGTCAGCTTTATAGTATAGATGAGAACCTTCTTTACGAACTATCTTGAATTGTGTTTGAATTCACTTCAAAGTAATATATGAAAACAAATATGCAATCTCTCATTGAAAAAATAAAATCGTGGTAAGATAGTAATTACGTGAGAATAATTTTAGTTACCTAAATATTTGTATATACTTCTTACCATTTTGAATGGAAGCGTAGGTTACTCATGATATAAAATATGAAAACATTACTATATCTGATAAGTCCATATTCTCCAGCTAAACTTTCAGCAGTAAATTTACGTAGGAAGCACATTTAAAGGAAACCGACATGAGAATGTGTTCGATATTTCCTGTGCATTTAGACAAACATGTATTAAACATATCGAAATTATTAAAACTTTCTACACCATATATGTATGTTCAACCATGTTTTATGCAGGTGCAGTCTGGCAAAATTTTATTTCACATAATATAAATCGAAAATTACAAAGATTGATGAATGAGAAGTCAGGTGTATCACCGGATATCGCTGCTGGACCTTATGAGTTTATTAATTCACGAAACTGGATTGTTACTAATAGACAACAATGTAAAATATTAGCCACATAATATAGCAAAAATGCTATATAAAGAGATAATAACAAAAACATGTTCTAGGAAGACGATAGATATGGGAAACAACACATGTAAGTATCCATATCCACATATATATATATATATATATATATATATGAGAGAGAGAGAGAGAGAGAGAGAGAGAGAGAGAAAGAGAGAGAGAAAGAGAGAGAGAGAGAGAGAGAGAGAGAGAGAGAGAGAGAGAGAGAGAGAGAGAGAGAGAGAGAGAGAGAGAGAATGAATTAAGGTACTCAATATATTAGTAGAGTGTAAACATCAAATGTAATATAGAAATGGCTTCTACAGTACTAGAACTATTTCCTGGTGATTTCTTTCGAATCAAACACTTCTAGTCCTGTAGAAGCCATTTCTTTTAAATTATATATATATATATATATATATATATATATATATATATATATATATATATATATATGTAAGTAAATCTACCAAAATATACGGTAGTATCCAATCCGTATGAAGAACTCAATGTAATCCAAATGTAGAAGATATCATAAAGAGATGAAGAGAGGTGTATTCACAAGTTAATGATAAAAATCATAGGAAAACAGAGTCAAGATAAACGACAATTCTTTGCTATCCTAGAGAAAAACTTCCCACCAAACCATCAAATTTTAAATAGATCTACTGTCAAATTTTCCTACTCCACTACCAAAAATATACAACAAAATATAAGTGCGTACAATGCATATACATGTAAAAAAACCCATAAATATACCACCAACACATCAAACCAACCATAATAATACTAAAATAAACTGTAACAAACCATCATCTGATTCACCTATAACAAGTCCTATAAACTCCACACCAAATTTGACTAACTCCCCTGATATAATATTTACGAATGGTTGTAACTGTAGAATCAAAGAAATTGCCCATTAAAAGAAAATTGTCTTATTAATAACATAGTCTATAAACGTAAAATCAGCACTAAGGACTCCACTCATTCATATATAGGAGCTACGTCTAACCAATTTAAAGTAAGATTTAATACCCACAAACAGTTTTAAAAATGCCGCATTAACTAATACAACATACTTGGCTGAAAAAAATTTATAATTATAGAAAGAAGAACATCGATTATAACCTGACCTGGAGCGTGCTCAAAAGGGCCACCCCTTATCAAAATAGCAGATACGAGTGTACGTTATGCTCCCAAAAACTTTTTGAAATCATGAAATCTAAGGATATCCTATTAAATAAGCGACAGGAATTAATTATATCTTACAATCATAGAATTAGAAGAACCTTCAAATATTATAAACCTAATTAATATATACCTTACTCTTATTTTTTACAAATTATTATAATTGTTTTTTTTTCTATTTAGTTAACCTATAATTAATATTTTACTAAAGAGAATTTTATAATTTTATTACAGCTCTCTTTTCCTAAAATTACTTTTAACCACACTAGTTCAATTAATCGCATCGCCTATTTATCACATTTAATACCTATGATTATTAAATATAATTATTATCTTTAATATCATCAATGTCCGTATAGATACAATACTCTTTATAAAAATGTTTATCTACTTCAGTTTTTCCATATATTTATTTTTTTATTGCTTTAATTTCATACTTCTTTATTTATCACATTCATATGAATTAATATAATTTTATCCCTGTAAGTATACCTATAAATTAATTTAATTTCCTGTTATGAATCTAGAGTATTTTTAGTTTAAATAAGATTGGTATTTCTCACTAATACCCTTATCCCAAAATTTTATTTTCCTCGGTTCTTAACAACATTCTTTAATAACATCAAATTTTTATTTATCACATTCATATGAATTAATATAACTTTATCCCTGTAAGTATACCTATCAATTAATTTAATTCCTTGTTATGTATCTAGATTCCTTGTGGTTTAAATAAGATTGGTATTTCTCACTAATACCCTTACCCCAAAATTTTATTTTCCTTCGTTTTTAACAACATTCTTTAATAATCAAATTTTCATGTACCCTTCACTATCTTCTTGACTTGACCTCATTTCATCCCCATTGTAGTCTTTTCATTCAAAGCATAAGTCTGCATTCCTCCACTCCTAGATTTAATTTTCTACTACTATTATTCTATCAACTTGACCTCAAACTCCTTTTCCATTGGTCAATTTAAAACCTGTTCCCAAACAAACTTTTTATATTAATTCTTTGTTCAATAAACACATCTCATCATTTCTGAGGACGGCATGTATATGTGAAGGTATGTATATTTTCACGGATAATTTGTAATATTTTTAGATAGATCTTAAACATGATATACATACCAATATACATATACATCCCAGAAACGATCGTAAAATGATAAATTTTTTAATATAAGGAACTTGTTCTTTGTTTTTATTTCATTGTTTTTATTAATTTATATATATATATATATATGTATCTTAATGTTTGTTGGTTCACCACTGGATAGAACTGGTCATTCCGTATGGTCAATCCTGGTGTAATATTGTTAAGAGTACTCAATGATCATAGTATAATAAACCTTTCAAGGATTTACACCAGTCCAGCCTGCTGTTATTTCATTTATATATATGTATATATATATATATATATATATATATATATATATATATATATATATATATAACGAAGGAAATGTGGTAAGGAACCAGGTGGACCATAACGCACCAAAGTACTCAATACTTGAGGTAGTAGAGTGGGTAATAGGAACCAGTAAGACCCCGACAGCTGAGCTCAAGCCGTTTCGACGGCTAATTCTGGACTAAATGAAAATTTATCCTGGTATTTAAATAGCCGATCTTCTCAAGGGGTAATTCCATATATGGTCAAAGTGATTGTCAAAAATCAGTAGTAATTCTGTGGTTGCAAATTAGTAGGGGAGATGGTGGCTAAACCTGCCAGTAGGAGAAAGAGGGGAGGGGTGGAGTAGACCCAATCAAGCGTTGTAGTGCCAGCTACAGCTGGGCATGAGGTCAAAGAAGATACAGGGGAGGGGGAGGGGGAGGAAGTCGGAACGGTAGGTAGAACAATGGGGGGTAGAAATATATAGGAAAGAAAAAATACTGAGAGTGAAGAAAAGCAAATAAGTGTAAAGAAAAAAGTAAAGTAAATTAAATTCTACGACCTAGGTCTCAGGCTATTGTTAGGCTAGAATAAAATAAATAAAGAAAGAAAGAAGTAAAGAAATAAATAAATAAAGAAATAACGAAATAAGTAAAAGAACTAGGTGGGACGGATAAGGCAAGGACCCTTTTAAGAGGTATAAGTACGTAAATGATACGGTGACGGGTCAACAAAAGGGGCCAAAATACTAAAGAGACTACCACGAAATAAACAATAAAGGTTTCCATCCCGGGCCAGCAACGACCCAGTGCAGCAAAGTGAACTTGTACGAGATAATAATTCTGAGTCCCGAGAAAAATATATACTAATGCTAACTCTAAAAGATCTAAAACAAGCTACATGAAAGTTCGTACGAAATAAAGGTAGAATACGGAGAAATAAATTCAGAATCCACCCCGCCCAGAAGAAAAGCGAAGCAAGAAATACTGAAACGAAAAAATAAGGCATAAGTGCCACTAAGAAATATAGAGGGCACAGAGAATAGTGGGAGCGGTCGGAAAAAGGGGGCAAGTATCCGGGGTCTAAGCCAACTGCTATAAAGGGCGGAGTCCGCCAAATCTATCATAGACTAGGGGAGGGGGTGGTGGGGGTACTAAGGCTACATGGGGCCAAAGGGCAGCCTCGGGTGGGCGAGAAAAGACGCCGACAAAGGAGAAGAGCTGGGGTAGAAGGACTAAGGAGAGAGGGGGGAAGGAAATAAAGGAAGCGATAAAAAGAATACAAAGAAGATCTTTCTTTCTTTATTTATTTTATTCTAGCCTAACAATAGCCTGAGACCTAGGTCGTAGAATTTAATTTACTTTACTTTTTTCTTTACACTTATTTGCTTTTCTTCACTCTCAGTATTTTTTCTTTCCTATATATTTCTACCCCCCATGTTCTACCTACCGTTCCGACTTCCTCCCCCTCCCCCTCCCCTGTATCTTCTTTGACCTCATGCCCAGCTGTAGCTGGCACTACCAACGCTTGATTGGGTCTACTCCACCCCTCCCCTATTTCTCCTACTGGCAGGTTTAGCCACCATCTCCCCTACTAATTTGCAACCACAGAATTACTACTGATTTTTGACAATCACTTTGACCATATATGGAATTACCCCTTGAGAAGATCGGCTATTTAAATACCAGGATAAATTTTCATTTAGTCCAGAATTAGCCGTCGAAACGGCTTGAGCTCAGCTGTCGGGGTCTTACCGGTTCCTATATATATATATATATATATATATATATATATATATATATATATATATATATATATATATATATATATATATATAATATAAGATCAAAAGATGGTTAAAGGAGTTCCATGTATTTTATTATGCGCATTTCAAAAACAAACATCATCATGCAATAATATTTGTGTTTTCATCAGATAAAACAGGAGAACATGATATGAAGGCTAAAAAACACTTGTGGATAGTGCAGTTTTAAATCAACATATGAAAAGTGGTTTTAGATTGATGTGTGATATTGGGAAAAATATTTTATTTAGAGAGGGGGGGGGGGGTGAAAAAGGTCCTTACAACCTTTGTCAAACCCGTCCTCCGTATTGATTTCTCTACCTACGTGGATATTCATTACAAAACTCGAGGACGTGCGAAGGCCATGAATACAACCACGTTATTCAAACCAAACAAAAAAGAAACCTGTATAATATCTAGTTATTAATATATAATTATTCAGAGAAATAGATGAGGATTTGACTAGAGATGAAAGTCAACATTTTGCAAAGAATAAGAGTTTTAAACAATAGAATGTTTAATGTAAAACAAAATATATGCTAAGCAATCAAAATGATTGATAGTGAATATATCATATTCGAACGGGGGAATATTAGGCACGATAATACAGAGTGATATTAGTATATTATATGTACAGATTCTACATGGAGTTGCGACCGATAGATAGTATTAGCAATTGGAAAGACCAATGGAAACATTGTTTCCTCGGTCCGATTTGATAAAAGTCGATGGTTCCTATGAACAGATTGAGTGAAAAAATAAGTAATAAATACAAGTAATTGATATCTTAGAGAAAAGAGACATGGACAGCTCCATGGTTCCTCTTAGCCAAGTCATCGATGCTGGTGGTGGAAAACGAGGAAGAACACATGACTTATGGCGTATCCAAACCCGGAAATATGATTCAACTGCTTGCAACTGAGTTGTCTCTGCTAGGGGTACTAAGGTGCCAGGCTGTGATATTGAATCTAAGGTAAAAATTCTGGATCGTGTTCTAATGTAGCGTTATGTTTCGATCAGTTACATTCCCGAGTGTCATTAGGTGTCTTATGCTTGGAATATGTAATACTCTCGGATTATATTTACATCTGATTAGAATTAGTTTTCGTGAAGTGTTATGCTCTACGGCTATGTCAATATAATCTATTACGTATATGGAAGCATAATTAGTCCGACTGTGAAAGCTACACAGTTTTACATACACGTAATTGATTGCATCATTTACTGCATGGTGTAAATGACTCATTAACATTGATCACGTTTCCTCAGAATGACACAATTCTCTGCATATGTCAAATGCTTCACAAAACTTCCATTGCTGAATATGTAAACGTGTTAGAAATACATTGCGTCCTAGGGTAGCCGAAGAAATCTAGAAGGCGTGATAATTTGTGCAACGTTCAGTTGTTCTCATGCACAAGCGTTTTACTGGAAATAATCTTCTGAGCGGGACTAGGTTTATTTACATATATATAATAGATTGCATCTTATGCGGGGAAGTTTAATGCATAATTACACTATATTCTGTATTATTGTATTTACGTAATCTTCTCATCACGACTAAATGTGTTTACATACGGAGCCTTAGCATGGCATTAGTCTTAATATTTAATACAAGCTAAGACAAGAACTAGAGAATACAATAGATTGACGTGTAGTTTAATGAATAATTAAATTATCTTCTTTTTGTTTCGTGTATACAATCTCCACAACAAAAGTATGTTTTCCTACATATAATAGATTATGTTATGTACTGTTGGGAGTATCTTACAAGTATGCTATCTTCTGCATTGTTGTTAAAATGTAATCTTCACATGAAGAGCAAATACAGCTATATGTGTATAATAAACTATGGCATATGCAGTGATGCTATATATAATTGCAACCAATAACACTCACGAAGACCCTGTAAGTCGCTTTTGAATATGCTAAATATAACAGCCAAGTATTTCTATATTATACTCTACCGTCATAAAATACGATATACACTTCGGACAATATAGGCAAAAATATACAAATTTGCGTGTTAAGAACAACAAGAAAAATAGCAGCTTTACACCAAACTTTAACACCAAAATATATATAATAAAACAATATAAAAGGATAAAGATCCCATAACTCCTTGTGGAGTTGTAGAGGCTCCGAAAATGGCATGTCTAGGGCACTTTTAAACCTGGTGGAGCCCAACCCTCTCCAGGTCTGAACACAGTCGATTTTTTCCATAGAGCAGGAATCAACCCCAGTACTGGACTGATACTTTTTTTATCGACCTCGAAAGAGTGAAAGGCAAAGTTGACCACGGCGGGATTTGAACTCAAAGCGTGCAATTAGGTGGGAGGAATACCGTAAACACTCTATCCGACGTCTTAACGACATTGTCTAATAAGGGTTTTTGTATAGGTATAAGGCCAACAGTTTGGGTAGAGGGGAGAGTCGATTAAATCGACCCCAGTGAGTGATTGGTACTTTATTTTATCGACCCTGTAAGGATGAAAGGAAAAGTTAATCTTGGCGGAATTTGATCTCAGATCATAAAGGGCCGTAACTCTATGCTGCAAAGCATGTTTTCCGACGCCCGACCGATACTGCCAATCCGCTGCCCTTCACCGCCTAATAATGAAACAATACCAATATCAATACTATAACGCCGGCAGTTATAAAAAATAACAGCTACAGATGTATATACAAAAGACGAAACCTTACTATATATAGCAAACAAGACAACCTCTCCGGTCAACAAGAACACTTCTATTTGCTTGAAGTTGTAACCATAATTTGCTTCGAATCACGTTCTCTCATCTGAAAGAAAAAATAGACAATAGATTAAAAAAGGCAGCTACAAGTAGAACTTTTTTGGTGCTAAATTAACTCGATCAGAGTTGAATTGGATCAAAACAAAAATAACAACTGTATTACATATAACAAATATTCTTCTTTCAATTTGGTAACTCCTGGTAGGGCTGTATAAGAGTCGCTGTGTCATACGGCGTATTGAGGACATTTTAAACCTCGCGAAGTCCATCTCCTCTCTAGGTATGAACAGAACCGATTTCTCCGAGAGAAAGAGAGGATATGGTAGAAAGGATGTGAGAAAGAGACATAGAGAAATACTCGACCTCAGTAACTAACTGGTACTTTTTTTATCGATCTCAAAAGGATGAAAAGTAAAGTTGGCCTCAACGGGAGTTGATATGAGAGCGCAATGAGCCGGAAGACATATTACAAAGTATATTATACAACCTTCTAACGACTCGGCCATTCGCCACTAACACAAACAACAACTCCAATTCTATGAAAGCAACAATAATATGATATTCTTTAATGGCTAAAATAAGGATTCTGAGATTGATCTGAGACTTAAATGTTGCTGTAGTTGGAAAGAGTACAGTTATTCTAAGATCCAAGACCTTGCTCTAAATGCTTTCAACAAAGAGGACTCCATTAAAAGTAAGGTATAACTTATACCACTTACATTAAAAACTCATGTTTGGTTGCTCTAAGTGATCGATCGCACCATAGTAAATAAGAGCCGAATCTCCATCAAATTTAATAAATCTGTCGGGGGCATTCCAAGCAACAGCGCATATATATATATATGTATAAAATACGTAGTTAAACACTGTGAGTACACAACGACTTAAAATACGTCACCACACAAATTCAGGTATATATGTCTGTATATGTATGTATATGTATGTATTCGCATGTATCTGTGTATTTCTTTTTATTGTATATATATATATATATATATATATATATATATATATATATATATATATACATATGCATATATGTACCCGTGTGTGTACATATGTGTGCACGCACACACGCACGCACACACATGCATAAGAACAAAAGCACTCACTCACTCACACACATACACACACACACACACGCATACATATATATATATGCACGCGTATATATATATATATATGTGTATGTGTGTGAGTGAGTGAGTGCTTTTGTGCTTATGCATGTGTGTGCGTGCGTGTGTGCGTGCACACATATGTACACACACGGGTACATATATGCATATGTATATATATATATATATATACAATAAAAAGAAATACACAGATACATGCGAATACATACATATACATACATATACAGACATATATACCTGAATTTGTGTGGTGACGTATTTTAAGTCGTTGTGTACTCACAGTGTTTAAATATTTCGCATACGTAGTTAAAATAATTGTTTCTACTTTTGGCACAAGGCCAGCAATTATTCCAGTGTATTACTGGTACTTTATTTTATCGACCCGTTAAGGATGAAAGGCAAAGTTAACCTCGGCGGGTCTTGAACTCAGTCCGTAAAGGGACGTAACTGTGCTGCAAAGCATGGCGTCCGACCCTCTACTGATATCGGACCCTCTACTGATATGGCGTCCGACCCTCTAATAATATCGGACTGTTGGACGTCTACCCTCTATATTTGTCTTGCCATATTACTTAAGCAAATCACTCAGAAGGCTTTTTCCACAAGCTTTCCACGACAATTATTATTTCTCTGTGATTTACAATGTAACCAACCCGCTCGCTCCCTTCTCCGTCTCTAGTTAATATTTATATATGTGTACTTTGCAAAAACACTACATCATAGGGATGCAGTATTTCTGTGAGGTTTGCCAGCTTATCAAGAGAATACCTCATTTAAAGTTTCAAAATACCTCTGCAAAGCGCCTTGCAGACGTATTTTGAAACATTAAATGAGGTATTCTCTTGATAAGCTGGCAAACCTCGCAGAAATACTGCATCTCTATGATGTAGTATTTTTGCAAAGTAGCCGCGAAACTGTACAGTCGAGAATGTAGAGGAATATTGGGTATTTATATTGTTTTCTTTATGTCTAATGTTTCTTCTTTCTTTATAATGTATTATATATATATATATATATATATATATATATATATATATATATATGTGTGTGTGGGGGGGGGGGTGTATATATATATATAACAGAAAACAATACTGAATTAAGAGAAATATAAATAAATAAATATATACACAAGTACAATAAAAACAAACACATATAAACACACACTAGTAAATAAAGATAGAATACAAAGCCAAAACGCATGCACTCAAACGCGAACACACCAAACATTATACACACACGCAAAGGCATGGGCAGAGACGGAAACAAGAAAAAATGAAATAAATAAATAAAATAAAAATGGCGTAGACGTTACAATACAATACAATAGGAGGGAACATAATAATAGTACCACGGATGCTGTTGCAGATGTGTAACGAAAGAACTTTGATAGACTATATATATATATTTATATCTGTATTTGTAACCGCTGGTCAATCAATGATAAACATTGATTGCAATATGAATTAACTATGAAGATATAAAAGATACAGAAGCGAAAACCAACCAAACAGTGAGTGTGTTCTGTTATTATTTCTGGCAATATTATTACAACAATATGACCCTCCCCAATTATAACAATATGCATATATATATAATAGTTAGGCGAGAATAATATTTCACCGAGATTGCACAAATTAGTAGGTATTCGGTGCTATGACTAAGTGTATTTGAATTAAACAAACGAATAGAACGATCCCCAATCAGTTAAATAAGATATGAAATATTTATATGTGAGATTTGACGTTCAATATTTGTTTTATTTACCACATAACACCGAGTATATGTTAAGTCGTTGTGTACTCACAGTGTTTAAATATTTCGCATACGTAGTTAAAATAATATCGGACTGTTGGACGTCTACCCTCTATATTTGTCTTGCCATATTACTTAAGCAAATCACTAAGAAGGCTTTTTCCACAAGCTTTCCACGACAATTATTATTCTCTGATTTACAATGTAACCAATCCGCTCGCTCCCTTCTCCGTCTCTAGTTAATATTTATATATGTGTATATATATATATATTAGTTATTAATTTATCAATGAAAATAATAACAAAGTTATTTTACTCTGTATCTAAGGAATTAACTCAGCGGAACACGGAACCTTTCTATGAATTTCACTGAATTACTCGCTATCAGATTACATTGAGTTCTATCTACGGTACGGACCCTACCACGAAGGGTAGACGGCATTGAAAAAATGCATATATATATATATATATATATATATATATATATATATATATATATATGATATGGACGAAACGTGCGTTAATTAAATTATAATGTAATTAACAGTCTTTGGTCTTATTTTCAATATATATATATATATATATATATATAAAGAGAGAAAGAAAGAGAGAGAGAGAGAGAGAGAGAGAGAGAGAGAGAGGGGGGTAGAGGGAGAGGAGGTAGAAATTCGTTTTCGTATATAAAAACTGAAGAGATTTAAGTGAAAAGGTTATATCAGCTCAAAATACGATATTTATTACAATAAACTGTACACATGACTACATACAATTTTTTTATAAACATGATTTCCTAATATGCAAATTTATCCACAGGTTCAGCAAATTTTACATCACATATATTACTAAATACTGTTAATTGTGTCATAATTTAATTTACATATGTTTCATCCTAATAGATATCGTCGGAATTAAATAAGATATAGATACTTCAACAGATTCATCTCAATTAACAACATAGTGTACCGGAAAACGTTTTATTTACATTTTTAAAAAAAACGCGCCGTCATAATAGAAAATTGTCCATGACAAGTATTTCGCATTGGCACTCAAACGAATAATTATACAATAAAAGATTATTGTAATCATAAGCAGTGTTTCTTTTTTGCCTGATACATTCTGTAAACATGCCAATGTTGTCTAGAAGGAGGGACAATGTAACATGTTCAATTATCGCACAACTACCTACATTCATACTAATATGCACAGTACAATAATACATATGAATACATTACTAAGAATTAGAGAACTAATCTTGTACAAACCATCAAAACCAGCGCAATAGATACTAAGTTCATCCAGATACATGCCAAAATGTACAAATGCATACATCTACACACATACATATGCATATAAATCCACTCACACACACACACCTATATACCTATACATGTATATATATATATATATATATATATATATATATATATATATATATATATATATATATATATATACACGCATATATCAGTCAATATATACATACATATAAGCAAATGTATATAAATTGTCAGCTTTAATAAGAACATGACAGATTAATTGAGTGTGTATATATATATATACATACATATATATATATAACATTGAGATGGGTATAACACACACACACATTTTATTCGATTATTTTATTTTATTTTACTTTGTTCCTTTA
>OZ024741.1:344116565-344136565 GCA_964016885.1 Eledone cirrhosa
CAGAAAGAGGGGAGAGAATTCTGGCCGGATATGGCCGGTTTAAATGCTAAAGGGTTAATGTGACCACCTAATCTACTAGAAATAGCAGCCAAATATTTCTCAAATCCAATCTTATGTTTTGGTTTTGTTGTTGTCGTTTGGCAAGAAAATGCACATTTCGTAACGTAATCAGTGATACACTGTGACAATAATAGGAGTGGGCATGGCTGGTACATTTTTTATCATGTCGTAGATTTGTTAAATAATTTATCCCAATGTCATCTAATATTCAATGTGTCCGAACACCGAAGAGCCGAACTCCGTCAGTCATCACCCCCATCTCCTTTGCTCTCCCCATCTCTCTGTATAGTGAGCAAATGTGGTCCCACGAGCTGGCTGCCTCACAGCCTCGGCGGACAGAATGGAGAAGGTGTTTCCCCAGAGGATGGTAAGGGAGATGCGCTGGAAGAGCCATTTAATCTCGCGATGCTCACACCTGCGGCTGGCCAGCTCAGCGCCTATGGTGGTAAGTAGGGAGGTAGCCCTAGGGCCAAGGACGCCAGAGATTTTTACTGCCAAGGGCACGACCGTAAATCTGTCGAAGAGCGACCGGTAGTTCAGTACAGACATAGAGCTGAGTAACAACAATAAGAAACACATTCACACGCATGCGTGAGCTTGCGAGTTAGCGTAGGATGATCTACGTGACCGTTTGACATGCTAGAAATAGCAATCAAATCTTTTCTCAAGCTGTACTCTTGTCTTTCCCATAAAAGAAAAAAAAGTTATCATATAATGTAAGTAGAATAAGAATTATGATGGTGATGATGATGGTGATAATGGTGGCGATGATGTAGCTCAGGTCACTTATGGTGATAACAGTAGGTTCATAATCTATTGCTGACACTGAATATATATATATATGTGTGTGTGCGTGTGTGTGTGCGTGTGTGCATGTGTATGTGTGTGTGACTGACTGTGACCGTGTGTGTTTATATATATATATATTTATGCGAGTGTGTGTGTGTGTGGTAATGTGTATATTGTTGTTTGGCACCGGATGATGTTTAGATCGAGCAAAGCCTTCGTTGAATTGTATTCTTGTCATGACCTACTACTTATTTTTGTTAGTTAAGTTAGTTTGTTTCGTTGTTTTATTTACCTCATATAATATATCTAGAAATAGATAATCCCAATGTAATGCTAGGATATGATTTAAGAGGCATTTAACGAAAGATCATTGAAATCCATATCACGTTTTAACACCCGGTTCTATTCCGATCACAGTTCTTAGGCAACATCGAGTGAAATTATTACCACTTGTTATTTAACCACATCTAAGATCCAATCATCTTGTTTTGTGTATGTGAGGGGGGGGGGGTCTATATGTCTATGATTAATTGTTTCTACTTTTGGCACAAGGCCAGCAATTACCTCAGTGCATTACTGGTACTTTATTTGATCGACCCCGTAAGGATGAAAGGCAAAGTTAACCTCGGCGGGATTTGAACTCAATGATTAACCCTTTAGTATTTTTATTACTATATATATACTATTGCATTTTTGTGGTAAAGGCTTTATCTCACATAATATCGAAGCTAGGATATTTTGATGTTATTTATTTTGAGAACAATACAGTTACTGCTGGTTGGACAGAAAGGGGTGAGAGACTTCTGACCGGATATGACTGGTTTAAATGTTAAATCTGCCGTCGGGGTCTGACATTTTCCTATTACCTACTCTATAACCCTAAGTATTGAGTACTCTGGTGTTTTATGGTCCATCTGGTTCCTTACCACACTTCCTTCGTTATATATATATATATATATATATATATATACATATATATATATACACACACATATATATATATACACACATATATATATACACATATACATACACACACGCACGCACGCACACACACACACACACACACACACACACACACACACACATATATATATTTATATATATATATTTAGTTATGTAATAAACAACATAAGATAATTATTTCATTTACCAGTGGTTTCTTGAAGAGAGATATTGTGTCTATCTTCAGTCGTCAGAATGAATAAAAAAACATGGTGTATTTATTAAATATGGATTTGAAAACAAAATTTAGGAAATATGAAAGTGAGGCTGAATACATGTATATATATATATATATATTTGAAGGCGCGTGGCTGAGTGGTTAGAGAATTGGATACACAATCGTGAGGTTGTGAGTTCGATTCCCGGACCAGGCGATGCGTTATGTCCTTGAGCAAGACACTTTATTTCACGTTGCTCCTTCTACCTGGAGTTGCGACCGATAGATAGTACTAGCAATTGGAAAGACCAATGGATACATTGTTTCCTGGGTCCGATTTGACGAAAGTCGATCGACTTTGTAATATATATATATATATATATTTCGTTTCTGAATTTGTTTAGCAAGATTCTTTATCTGAAAACGTGTGTTGAAACCGATATTGTTTATGCTTTGGGAGGGTCATGCTGCCAATACGAAACACACGCACCAGAACTTAAAGAACAATTAGAAGACACCAACCTCTTAACCCTGATAATGTACTCCCGCTACGTTGATGATATAAACATCGTAGTAAAAACACCCCCACTAGAGAACGGTCAGGAATAGAGAAAAACATCATGGAAAGCATCTAGCAAACAGCTAACTCCATCCACCAGAGTATTAGAGTTACTATAGACTACCCAAGCAAACACCCCAACCATCGATTATCTGTACTAGACACAGAGCCATTAATAACAAAAAACAAATCCTCCATTCCCATTATGCCAAACACATGATCCAAAATATGTGATCCACCAAAACTCAGCTGTTTCGGATCATACCAAAATCAACATACTGATTGCGGATTTGGTAAGGGTGATGAGAAACGTGTCCCGCATGTGCAACCCCAAAGAAATAGAGAGACACTTACAACACTTCATCCACCGTATGCAGTTCTCTGGTTAAAATCAGAGAGATAAAATCAGAGTATATAGAGGAGACAGAACCAAATGGGAAAAAATGGGAAATAATGATACAAATGGGACCTGCCCCTTCTATAGGAGCAAATTTTGGAATAGAATAGAAAGAACTAGGAATAAGGTTAATAGAATAAACTACTGGTATGAGAGCAATAAATACCAGAGTGTAATGTTCATCAATACAACCCCTAGAGGTGAATTAGCTTACAAATTTAGAAGGGCCCTAGATAAACATAAACTTAATATTAAGATAGTAGAAAGACCAGGTACCTCCATAAAAACACTTATTAGCAATACATACCCTTTTCAAAGACCTCCCTGTATAGATAAGAATGCATAACCTGTAAACTAAGCCCCCATATTAACTGTAAAACTAGAAATGTAGTATATAGCATAAGATGTACTGAATGACAATGTAAAGATAAGAATATAGTGTACATAGGTGAGACAGCTCGTAGTGTAGGGGAACGGATAAATGAACACTGGCGAGAACTTCAAGATAGTAAAGAATCATCAATACTCCACCAACATGCTAAAATAGAACATAAGGGCAAATTAGAGAACATAGAAATAAAAATAGAATCTACACACAGAAAAGACGCAATGTTTACACAAATCACAGAGGCAATAAACATAAATGAACTCCAACCAAAATTAAATAGAAAACATGAATGGAATAGCAACATCACAACTTACAATTAAGGACAAAATGAAAACACACACACACATAGAACAAACAACCAACCAGTAACATGTAAATAAAGAAATAAAGAAACAAATAAAAACACACACAGACACCCTGATGTAACACATGCGCAAACTAAGCACGCAACACAGACAAAAACAAGATGGCGTAGGACAGAACAAAGGAGAGGCACAAAAACAAAGAAAAGAATCCACAGTCACTGAAGAGTTCACAGAATGTGTGACGAAAGAACTTTGACAATATATGAACAACCATCCGGTTATGGAACCAACCAACCGGAAATTTATAAATTCCTAAATTTATAAATTTAATTTATAAAAAATTGGAGTCAAAGCAACTGGTGCGTGTGTTTTTATTGGCAACATGACCCTCCCAAAGCATAACAATATATATATATATATATATAAGTAGAAGGGATATTCAATTTGTTGCAAATCCAACAAATATAAATGTTTATAACTGATTCAGAGCACTCGACAGTTTCTGGAGTAAATATTCAATGATATTAAATAAATGGAAACTATATTTATCTATCCAGGGAATATTCAACTGATAAGGTATGATTATCGTTGGCTATGTCAAAATTTATAAAACACTCTTTGTATTTTATCTGATGAAAGCGTACCAAGGTTTTTTGGTACCCTTGAAATATATATAATAGAATAAATATGGTTTTATAAATATAGTTTCCATTTATTTAATTATTTAATATCATTGTATATATATATATATATATATATATATATAGCGCCAGTTCGTAATTCGAACTCGGGAATTTTATATTCTCCGAGTGAAAAGAACCTCCTGACGAGCGAGAGTTTATCTTTTCAATGGAGGCCCGCAAGGACTATCCATTTATTTTTGAGACTCGAAACCGTTTCGGTAAAGGTAACCATAGTAAGTACAGTGAAATTTTTGAAATTTATTTTGGAACTTTTTCTTATTTGCTAAACCTTGATTATATATGTTCTGGCTCGTTAATTTATTAGCCTGCCATTGAACCACATTGGCATATGGTTGGATAATACATGTGTCCCTATACGTTTTTTTGTGTGTAGGGATATATACTTTATTATTACTAATCTCCCCCTGGTCGAGATAAAATTTGGTCGTTTTGACTACTGCTATTTATAGTGGTAGTAATTCGAACTCGGGAATTTAATATTCTCCGAGTGAAAAGAACCTTCTGACGAGAGTTTATCTTTTCAATGGAGGCCCGCAAGGACTATCCAGTTATTTTTGAGACTCGAAACCGTTTCGTTAAAGGTCACCATAGTAAGTACAGTGAATATTTTGAAATTTATTTTGGAACTTTTTCTTATTTGCTAAACTTTGATTATATATATAATGGGTAAAGTAAAATACATCAAACAAAACAATTTACCTCAAAATACCTCGGGATTCTTACTACAATTTTGTCCTGAAGAGAAATCCCAGTATTCTAATAATTTAGCATACAGAATTATGAGAACAGAACACTTCAGAGAAGTATATTGAGATCAATTTTTTTGTATTAATTACATTACTTTATTCATCATTAAATTTATAATGCTCTGACTAATTGATTAATTATTTAGTTAATTAATAATTCATTGAGCAAAAATTGTAATTAATGGACTCTTTGTATATGAATATATGTATCTGTAGTTATATATATCATATATATAACTACAGATACATATATTCATATACAAAGAGTCCAATAATTACAATTTTTGCTCAATGAATTATTAATTATATATAACAGTGGCGTAGCTAGGGTGTGGCAAGCAGGGCACATGCCACGGGCGCCATAATTAGGGGGGGGGGGGCGCAATTTCGACCTAGATCGATTTACATCCATGTCGTTTTTATCCTTTTTAAAAATATAAGCCAAAAATGAAGCATGTGATTTCTTGATAGCCGACTTCCACGCCATGTCTAGTGCACTAGACACAAAAACACGCCCCCCTCCTCACTGACAGCAGGGTGGGTTACAATTATGCGGGTGCTATTTTTAGTTATACATTGCAAAACAGCGGATACCACACTTGACTCACAAAACCACCCCCTCCCCCACACACTGACTGAAGGGACGTAGTTTTGGACGTGCAACTGGTGGACACGCAGGCGCTATTTTTAGCAATGCATTGCAATCGCCAATACAAGATAATTATAATTATGAAGCTGGTTTACAAAACAGAGTAGTTTGTCTTTTACAACTGGTACATAAGACGTATAGAAAAGGTATCATATCCAAATGGCCAGATAGGATCGGATAGCTTCTATTAGGAATTCAATTTGACTCCAGTTTAGATGGTTCAATGTTTTCTTCTATATTACAGTCCGTCAGAATTTACTAAATCGTATCCAAAAAGCAAGATACTATGGTCTGCTGATTGATTCGACCCCTCACCAGGGGCACCGAGAACAACTGTCAAAAGTTGTGCGATATTTCGATGTTGATTTCAATATGAAGACGGTCGTTGTGAGGGAATCTTTTCTTGGATTCATTCAAGTAATCAAAAAAGATGCCGCAAGCCTTGTTGAAACAATCGTGAAAGAGCTAGAAAAAGATGACCTACCACTGCAGAACTGTCCATCGCAGTGCTACGACAATGCTGCCATAATGTCTGGGCACCGCAGTGGGGTTTCTGCAGAGAATGACAGAGAAGAAGAATTTGATTCACTTCGTTAATTGCGATAACCATTCACTTTATTTGGCTGGTCTTCATGCAGCCAAACACGATTCTGCTATGATGTATTTTTTCAGTTGCATTGACTCGTTATACAACTTTTTTTCTCGTTCGACACGACGATGGGAAGCCTTAAAGAAGTTGTTCCAGTGGTTGTTAAATATCCTTCCGACACACGGTAGAGTGCTAGATGTACCGCAGTCAGACCGGTTGCGAATTATTTGATGCTGATTGTTCAAGTTTTCGAAAGAATTAGTGATGATGAAACAGAGACATGCGAGAGTAGAAGTGATGCCAGTAATCTCCATACGCGGATACTGAGTTATGAATTCCTGAACTTGATTGGATTCTGGAACACGATTCTCTCACGAATTGACCGGGTTCAAAAGAGACTTCAAGATCCAAGAATGAATTTTCACGATGCTGCAGCTGATATAGGAGCCCTTCAACTTTATTTTAAAGAAGAAGGAACATCTTTAATCCACGAGTCTCTTGAAATGGGCTTCGACCTCTGCCAGAAATGGAATGTCGATTTTCCGAGGAGGCGAGGAAGACGACAAACCAATACCGAAATTACTGAGGATGTCGAGGTGGCTGCCAGAAAATTTGCTGACTGTTATTTCCGGTAACTTTAACTGGCACGTTAATCAGAACCATTTCTGGCGGGTCTTCTGACGTGTACAGCACGTTATTTATGAGTGTTCTGTTTGCTACCGTATATATGCCGCCAGTATTTTCAAACGTTCCGGCAGCTGTTGTTGATTCCCTTAGACATTGGTAATTCAATCCGAATTCGTTGTATTCCGGTAGTGTGATATCTTCTTCCCAGCCGGTTCGAGTGATCTTTCTAGTCTTATTCATATCTAACCAATACCTTCCTTGGTCTAGTGTTGTACCTCCGAATGGTGCAGATGTTAAGTTGACACAACCATCCATTATCATAAACTTGCTTACGATTGATGATGAGCGTTCGACCATTTTCCGTTGTTTAATATCGTCCCGTGTTGAATGGCACAACCTCCCGATTCTGTATTGGTTAACGGTTTCTTTAACAGTGATTTATTAACCCATCTATGTGTGAACGTGTCACCTTGACGAACCTCTCTTACTTCATGTAGTCCTCTCCAGTCATGTAGATTTCGCATTTGTCATTAACGAATGTTCCTCCGTAATCTTATACTAGTTGTTTAGGCGCCATATAAAAATATTCATAATTAGGTAGCATTAGCTCGGTGATATCTGTAGGATGTATGTTTTGAAAACCGTCATTGGGTATGGAAGTAATACCTCTTAAATTATTATACCCTATGTATTTTCCTCTGTCTACGTATATTTGAAAATACGGTAATGGATTATTTATGAACTGATCTTCTCCTCGTTGTACTATCCATTCAGAGCACATTATATTCGATATCTTAAATCCGGCTTCTATTACTCTATACGATGTCGCAAGTTTCAAATGTGCCTCCCATTCGATTGGTTTAACCCACGAGGTACAATAGTAGGGAACTAAATAATCTTTTGATTTGCAGTGTCCTCTGGTCATAGTATTTTTCAATGCAGGCGGAGGGTTAAGTTTATCTTGTGTTAGTTGTAATACTTCGAAACTACCTACTGCTTTATTCATATCTGTGCTTTTTACACAGTTGTGATACTTTCGTGTGAAGGTGATCGATTTCCTGTAAGGTCCTGTTGGTGAGGGTATGGTGTCGCCCTGACCGTGTGCTGTACCACCCCATCCACCTCCTCCGTCGTTTCTATCAGTTTCGCCATCCGTCTCCATGTTAGCCATATTATTATCGACACTATTACCAGTATTATTAGGCTGCTCATGTCTAAAGTAGTTATCAAGGCCGAGATAATGTTTGGCAGAGATTGCTGCTGATGCCAATATCCCAACCGGTCCTGATTGGATTGCTTCTTTGATAAATTTCTCATCTGCGTGCCAAGTTCTGATATCTTGTTGTCCATACGCTAGATCGTGGTCTTTAGCGGCTACGTCTAGTTTATTTCTAGGAACCTCAAAAATGTTTTCTTTTTATGTCTGTTCCTGGTCCTAGAAAGTCGTATCCTGATACTGTATATGCTTTAGAAGTACCTGGTTTTGATTCTTTATCAAAGTCTTCTTTAGAATGTTTCCTCTTCGCCCAGGAGGCATAGTGACGAATCCGCTATAATTCATCCTTATATATTCTTTTATTAACAAATTTGGAACAACATCGATGGCATCGACTGAAAATACTAGATGGGGCACCTCTTACGCCATTGATATCAATGGTCACCATTGATTCTCGAAGTAGTCGTATTGTCGCGTTTTATTATATTTCATTATAAGCGATAAGGAGACGAATGAGAGAATCAATGGTGACCATTGATATCAATGGCGTAAGAGTGGGGGGGGTCTGCCATATATATGAAGAAATAGAAGGCACTAAAATGAAGAAAACAGAAAATAAATAATAAATAAAAAATAAATGAAAAATTAATGAAAAATGAAAAATGAAAAATGAAAAATGAAAAATGAAATATGAAAAATGAAATATGAAAAATGAAAAATGAAAAATGAAAAATGAAAAATGAAAAATGAAAAATGAAAAATGAAAAATGAAAAATGAAATATGAAATATGAAAATGAAAAGTGGAAAATAGAAGTGAAGATTCAAATAAAATAAAATGTGTGTGTGCTGTAACCAATCTCAAGGTCAGAAAGATGTTGGATAAAGTGGTATATATATATATATATTATTGAGTAAAATGACAGGAGTCTGGACTGGTTCTCTATACGGATGACCAGTTTTATCCTGTGGTGAACCAACAAACCTAAATGAATATATATATAGTTATATTTGGGGATGGTCATGTGGTCAATATTGCCAATAGACAGAAACACTGGAACCATATAATTTTGACGTTATCTTTATCTTTATTGCTCGATATTCATTCGTTTGTCAAATTTCTTTCGACGCACATTCTGAGACCTCTTCAATAACTCTCTGTTTTATGCCTCCTCTTTTTCCTGGCCTTAAACCTCTCTCTCTCTCTCTCTCTCTCTCTCTCTCTCTCTCTCTCTCTCTCTCTCTCTCTCTCTCTCTCTCTCTCTCTCTCTCTCCGTATACACATATATATACTAGCAGAATGGCCCGGTGTTGCTCGGGATTTGCTCTAGGGTTCTTATATATTTGATATATATTTATCCTTATCGAGCCTCGTGAAATAAATACGTTTGTTTATATTTTGCTATTGTGTATGCAAAAATATCTGTACACGAATATATAATTATATATATATATATATATATATATATATATTGAAATAACAGATGAAAGTTTAAGCAAAGAATCGCTGCTTTAACCCTTAACGGGATCTTCTGAAACTAAAAAAAAATCAATCTGTGAACGCAGAAAATGAATCGCTTAACGGGATCTTCTTCCTAAAAGCAGTATGAAGTACACTAAGACTAACCGATGTAATCGTTGGCTTTGTTTGTTTATATTTTGTTTTTGTGTATGTAAAAATATCTGTCAGTGATGCATGTGATTATGTAATCGCCATCCTTGTTTGTTTATATTCTGTTTTTGTGTATACAAAAATATCTGTACACGAATATCTATATTAAAATAACATATTAAAGTTTAAGCAAAGAATCGCTGCTTTCACCTTTAAAATGTTTAGTTTAAACGATGTCAAATCTAAACTATAATATAATAATAATAATTATTTCTATTTTAGGCACAAGGCCAACAATTATCCAGTACATTACTGGTACTTTATTTTATTGACCCCGTAAGGATGAAAGCCAAAGTTAACCTCGGCGGGATTTGAACTCAGATCATAAAGGGTTGTAACTCTATTCTTCAAAGCATGGTGTCCGACTCTCTACCGATACTAATGATAAGCAACAAGTCGAAAAATTACAGACCAGAACACAGACAAAAACAAATGCAACAACAAAAGAAAAACAAATTTCAAAAGTTTGGAACGCAACAACCCCTACTTCCCTCGTAGCTAAAATCAAAAATAGCAGCAGCAGCAACAACAACACTAATAACCGATGTTACTGGCCTTGAAAAACAAGGAAGGAAAAAACAAACAAAAAAACTAAGTCAGACATTCAAACATTACAATGAAACTTATGTTTATTTTTTTAAGTTTTAATCTATTTATTTGTTTACTTATTTATGTTCGTCTACAGCGTGATGGTGCCACGCTAAAATCACCGGGGAGTGATGAAATCACTGGGGGTAATGAAATCACCGGTGGTTATGTAACCATACATTCACCAATCGTTGATATGAGTGTTTAAATGTCGAACCTAAACAGTTCGAATAACGGTGAAAAGGAGACTGGAACGTTATGTGACAGACTCTCACTCAGCAAGTGCTCCCTGGCCCAGCAGCAGGGACCTGGCTGTCAACCAAATACTGCTGGTGTTGGAGGAAGAAGAAGAAGGAAAGGGACAAGAACCAATTGAATAGAACTGTTATGCAATGTTACCTGAAGAGTAACGCCATGGAAAATGTCTATAGGAAACGGATGCATAACATCTGGAACGAGATTGGTCTATTTAAATTAGATGAACAGAAATTGGCCGGGCAGGCTCGGGTAATAAGAACTAATGGGTGGATAAGCGAGCTGGAACTGGAGGAACTGAGCAGAGAGATTAGGTTGGAAATGGAGAGTGGAGTATACCAGGCAAACGAGCCAGTGGAAAATGAAGGTGAAGAGGTTGAAAGAACGGAGGAAGCATCCGAAGCAGACAATGATCTGAATGCTGAAATAAATAATACCTGGAACAGAGATACGGCCATTGAGGAGATGAATGCTGACGGGCTAGGACAAGATTTGGTTGATATCCTAAACTTAGTGGTAGATGAAATGAACAATGATAGTGGAAAACCTATGAACCTAAGATTTGTAGACAGAAAAAAGTTAAAAGAAACAACAGCTAAGGTAAACAAAGTCATCTCATACCTTGAGACGAGGAACCTTCACCAATGCAACAATATCCTCAAAGCAACAGCAAATGCGGTGAGGAAATTACTTGGCATAAAAATGAGAGGAAACAACAAACAAGAAAGATCAGAATCTTGGTGGAAGAAACGACTGAATGGTCAAATCAAAGAAATGAGAAAAGACATTGGAAAGCTTGAGTCCCTACTGAATGGGACATTACAAAACATAGACACTAAAACTAGATTGGAAATAAAGTACAAAACTAGGGGGAAAAAAGATAAATATTATCATAGAGGAACTGAAGCAACGCATTGTAGCAAAAAGTGCAAAGATTAGGCGGTATGAGAGCAGAGTCAGTCAGTATAGACAGAGCCGCATGTTTGACAACAACCAGAAGATGTTGTTTGGACAGCTTGAAAGAAAAAGAAGAGGCAACGATTTGATCCTTGAGGCGGAACAAACTAAGACATTCTGGAGAGGAATATAGGAGCAGGATGTTGAACATAATAGTCAGGCAGTGTGGATTGAGACGGTACAAAATGAGATTAGTGAACAAGCACACCAACAAACTGATTTGAGTATCACAGTTGAAACTCTTAAAGGGCAGGCCAAAAAACTAACCAACTGGAAATCACCCGGCCCAGATGGTGTGCATTAGATTAAAAACATAACATCCCTCCACCCGAAACTGACAACCATGTTCAATGACTGCTTGATGTCGGGTGAGGTACCAGCGAGGTTGACAAAAGGTACCACAGTTCTGGTAATGAAAGACCGAATCAAGGGTAATGATGTTACCAACTACAGAACTATCACATGTCTGTCCGTAATGGGGAAACTGTTAACAAGCATTGTGTCTGAGGAAATCTACCATCACCTCCACATAAAGTTGTTACCAGACGAACAGAAAAGATGCCGAAAGAAGTCCCGTCGTACAAAAGACCAGTTACTTATTGATAAGATGGTAATGAGGAATTGCAAGAGAAGCCACACGGTTCTGGCCATGGGGTGGATAGATTACAAAAAGGCATTCGACATGGTACCTCATTCTTTGATAACCAAAAGCCTAGAGATCTTCAAGGTGGCAGATAACATCAGACAGTTGTTGAACAAAAGTATGAAGTCCTGGGAAACAGAATTAACATCGGGTGGAGAATCCTTGGGAGGCGTGAAGATCAAGAGAGGTATCTTCCGGGGAGATAGTTTGTCCCCTTTGCTGTTTGTCCTTGCCCTGATACCCCTGACCATTATATTGCGAAAAGTGAGAGCAGGATACAAGTTGGGAAAAGGAGAGCTTACCATCAACCACCTCCTCTTCATGGACGATCTTAAACTCTTTGGGAAGAGTGAGAAGGAGTTGGATGTACTTGTTGACACTGTCCGTATTTTCAGCAAACATATATGTATGGAATTTGGTATTAATAGGTGTGGAGTCCTAATGATGAAGAGGGGTAAATTGAATAAAGTTGAGTGTCAGGGATCGTAATTTTCATCGTACATACACACCAACATGCATACACACATACACACAAAAATAGGCAGATGCATATATATATATGAAATAAAGGAAAAGAATGACTTCACTTGTAGTGTTAAATAATTTTATTTAATTTTATAATATTATAATATTATAAAATTAAATAAAATTACTTAACACTACAAGTGAAGTCACTCTTTTCCTTTTTTTCAAATATATATATATATATATATATATATATATATATATATATATATATATATGCATGTGCCTATTTTTGTGTGTATGTGTGTATGCATGTTGGTGTGTATGTACGATGAAAATTACGATCCCTGACACTCGACTTTATTCACAAGTTCAAATCAGCTTGTAAGTAGATGAAAAAAATAATTAAACGATGAATGACTGTCAGATTATTTGCTGTGTGGAGAAGAACCCTAACTTTTCGGAAAAGTGGCCATTATCAAATAGAAGTAATATAGTGACTAATAACACGGCTGAAATTTCCTTTTCTAACGATTTTACTTTATTCATAAGATGAGAAACATTAAAGTTTTAGTTTAAATATTTATATGACTTTTACTGTGGTGTGGAAATTATTAATAATTATACAAGTCATTAAATTTAGCAATAAGTCTGCAATAAGCGAGATATCCAGTTATGATTACTAATTAGTAAGTTATTTAATATTTCTATCATTGTTGTTGATGTCTTCTTCTTCTTCTTCTTCTTCTTCTTCTTCTTCTTCTTCTTCTTCTTCTTCTTCTTCTTCTTCTTCTTCTATTATCATCATCATCATTGAATTGGCAGTGTCGGTAGAGCGTCGGGCAAGTGCTTCACGGCATAGAATTACGGCCCTTTGCGTGCTGAATTCAAATCCTGTCGATGTTAGCTTTGACTTTCACCCTTCGATAAAATAAAGTAACAGTCACGCACTGGCGTCGAATTAATCGACTCCCCCTCCCAAATAATTGCTGGCCTTGTGCCTATATAAGAAGCCATTAGCCAGGAAGAGCCGGCAATTTTTTCTGTCTGGTGGCCATGGTGAAAGAGATCGTGTGGTGGATGCGATTGAAAAGGCTGAAGATGAGCACTTACCTCATCGGTAATGCTTTGATTAACTTTTTCAAATTTCATTTGAAAAGGAAAATCAGGGTAGAGAGGAAAAAAGGAAAAGAATGACTTCACTTGTAGTGTTAAATAATTTGATTTAATTTTATAATATTATAATATTATAAAATTAAATCAAATTATTTAACACTACAAGTGAAGTCATTCTTTTCCCTTTTTTCAAATATACCTAACTGTATCAAGGATCTCACACATTTTCCAATATATATACATACACACAGGGTGTTTCCAAAAGAATAACCCAATTTTAAACAGCTATAATTATTACAAAAAACGCTTTACAGTAATGGGAATGCAGGCTCAGACAATTTCATATTCCAGCAAGACGGAGCACCGCCACACTGGCACAGAGAAGTGCGGGGTTTCCTCAATGGAACCCTTCCACAACGCTAGATAGGGGGTGCGGGATTTCGAGACAAGGCCTTACACTCTTATCCTCCGAGATCTCCAGACATGACACATGACACCCTGCGACTTCTTTTTGTGGGGGATACGTTAAGGAACGTGTTTTTGTTCCACCATTAGCTAGCAATCTCGATGAGCTTAAAGGCAGGAAAGTAGCAGCAGTAGTAGCTTCAATCGAAGAAGATACCGTGCGACGTGTGTGGGGACGAATTCAGTTATCGTCTAATGTCGTCCGTGTAGCTAGTGGAGGACCTATTGGGCATTTGTGATAATGCTTTTGAAATCGTATGCCTTTGTTAGTATTTTGAACTTTGTTCCATTACTGTAAAGCGTTTTTTGTAATAAATATAGCTGTTTAAAATTGGGTAATTCTTTTTGAAACACCCTATATATATATATGTGTGTGTGTGTGTATGTATGCATATATATATATATGTGTGTGTGTGTGTGTGTATGTATATACATACCGAGAGCGAGGGGTTGGGAAAACAGTTTTATCATCCATCCGTATTTTAACGAAAAACATAAATTTTTCTGACTCTCCACTCACTAAACTCACGAAATTACATTTCACTTTCATCTTTCCGATGTCAATAAAATAAAGTACCAGTCAAATATTGAGTCGATATAATCAATCCACCCCCATCCCCTGCCAAAACTGTTGCTGGCTTTTGGCCAAAATTATAAACCATTATCACTCAAAGAATGAAGCAAACCTATATTTAAATTGAATCAAAACCCGCTCGACAGACTAGGCAACCTAAGAGCATACTTAATGCTCAACAATGCGCTTTTGACAGGGTAATGCTTCCAGTGGATATCACTGTAAATAATTGTTTCTACTTTTGGCACAAGGCCAACAATTATTCCAGTGCATTACTGGTACTTTATTCTATCGACCCTGTAAGGATGAAAAGCAAAGTTAACCTCGGTCGTGACGCATGGGAAAGTTGAACCTTGCTGACATTTTAGGCAGATGCTAATGTTGGAAGTAATGCCTTACATATTCATATGGCTCAATCTACATATTATATCACAAATTAAGGGTTTAGCAGAATCCTTATCTGTTTTTAATTATCAGGTATATTATATCAGTCCCTTGATCCTGAATAATAAAGGTGTATGCTTCTATGTGAGATATGACGTACCCTAAAGAGGTGCATGCAAGTCTAATTTTCCAAACAATGCAATTGGGATAATTTTACCTTTCATCCTTATGGGTCGATAAAATAAAGTACCAGTAACACACTGGGATCGATTAAATCAACTTTTCCCTCCCAAAAAATTGTTTTTCTTGAACCTAAATCAAAAACCATAATTTGAACATGTAAGTGTGTGGTGGATTGACAGTATTGGTATAGAGTCTAATTACATGTTTTGTAGCATATAGTTACGGCCCTTTACGTTCTGAGGTCATCCTTACCGGGTCAATAAAATAAAGTACCAGTCATACACTCTGCTTGATTTAATCGATTTCCTCCCCTCCCTGTAAATTGCTGGCCTTGTGCCAAAAAGTAGAAAAAATTATTTAACCATTCGTATTATGTACCCACCCATACATGACTTTCTGCTGGTATGATGACTGTTTTTTTATTCAAGCCTCTTTTTCAGTAATTTAACCCAGCTCTGTTTTCTGAAGAATACTGAGCCACTTGTTGATGATATAAGTAAGTAGTTTTCTTAATCGAACAACTGATATACTCATCGTAATATCTGACGAAGGTTCATTTACTTAATTTGACACAGACACAGTAATTTGATTTCTAGCCAACATTAAATCCTCTAGGCAGTCTCTCACCCTGCTAGAAATAGCTGACAAATCTTCATTTCACACTGTCACCTTATAAAAAGAAAGAGGTATTAAGATAATGGTTTCTACTTTTGGCACAAGGCCAGCAATTATTCCAGTGCATTACTAGTACTTTATCAACGCCGTAAGGATGAAAGGCAATGTTAACCTCGGCGGGATTTGAACTCAGAACGTAAAGGATAATAACTCTATACTGCAAAGCATGGCGTCCGACCCTCTGCCGATACTGCCAATTCACCGCTAAAGAGATATTAATATAATTGTTTCTACTTTTGGCACAAGGCCATCAATTACCCCAGTGTATTACTGGTACTTTATTTTATCGACCCTGTAAGGATGAAAGGCAAAGTTAACCTTGGCGGGATTTGAACTCAAACCGTATAGGCAAAGCATGGTGTCCGACCTTCTACCGATACTGCCAATCCCTTTACCTGGAACGGCTTTGATAATACGTCACCTTGATAAGGATTGACTTAGTGTTAGACAAACACAACCAATTTGGATGAATGTGTAAAAGGATGGAAAATTAGGAACAGTTGTTCTTGCTATATTATTTGTTGTTGTTGCTGCTGCTTTTTTTGTTGTTTAATGCTAGATCATAATTTCTCAAAGTGGGCGCTACCGCCCCCCCCTCCCCTCCAGGGGTCACTGGGCCTAAGGGAGCGGTGGAGGAGCAGTAGAGATGATATAATAGTATATTAAATATCAAATGATACATATATAAATATAGTAAAATAAAAAATATACACTTATACATAGTATATATTATATCATCAATTATATATAAATTAACGCTTTTATTTATTACTATATGGCCCGTCCGGCTGGCGTCCGGCTAGGTATACCGGCATTTTATCTTTTCAGGATTCCCGCCTCCACTCCAGTGCAAAGATACCGCACGCCTTGTCAAGTCAACGAGGGTGGGGGAGAGAGTTAACGTGCTCTGTGGCTGGGTTTGAATAGTTTTTAGGATTCCCCAGTTCAGCAGCCAGTACGTTAAAGAAAATGATAGTTACAAGAATAAAGGCTGAAAAGAGAACACATTTTTTAACAAACTTTACAATAATTTGTACAACCATAATGGAAATTCCAAGTAACAGAAAATACATAAATTACATTGTTAGAGCCTCAGAGTATACAATATTTTTTGTTCGGCCTTCGGGGAGCAAAGATGAAGAGATTGTTTGGCGAGCTAACCCTAGAGCATCCTACATACTACTGACCATGGGAGAAGCATGGTTTTCCCAGATGAAGGCCAGCCACTTTTAAGGTTTGACCCTGAGCTTTGTTGATGGTAATCGCAAAACTTAGTCTCTCTGTTGCTCTAGTAACATATTTTCTTCTGGAAAATGTGATCTTGCGGCCAGGCTGGGACTTTTTGGGTGGTATATCGGCAATAACAATGACGATAAGCCGTCTGTGCTTTCGGGAAATAAATACGTTTGTTTACATTTTGTTTTTGTGTATCCAAAAATATCTCTACACGAATATATAATTATATATATATATATTAAAATAACAGATTAAAGTTTAAGCCAAGAATCGCTGCTTTCACGTTTAACGGGATCTTCTGAAACTAAAAAAATCAATCTGTGAACGCAGAAGTAAATACTTCGAAAAACGTTGCAGCCGAAGGAAAACAGGAAGATGATACTTTGGTTCGTGAAGACGTTCCCTGGCAATGAACGGGAAAAAGCGAAGATAATACGTCAGCAATGAGAACAATATTTGCTCTAGGTTTCTTATATATTTGATATATATTTATCCTTATCGAGCCCTCTTTGGATTTTAGTCTTGACATTTATTATTATTACTAATTATATATATGTATATATATAATTAATTATTGATAGAGCGTGCGGTATCTTTGCACTGAATTAATTAAAAGTTGGTTAGAAGCAAAGTCAATGCACACAGGCAGCCAGACAGACAGATATTATAAGAGTGTGACGTTATAGCTATTTATCTAATGCAGACAGCCAGATATACAGAGACATTATAAGGGCTCGGCGTTATAGCTATGTATCTATCTAAAAAGACAGACTAAGAAAGAGAGAGGAATGTCGTATAACCAGAAGTGTTAACATTTGAAAATTTTAAAGAAGTGAATATTTAAATAAACGATAAAATATCTTTTTAATCTTTTAACGAAATTTAGAAGATAAAAATAGCCTCACTTTCTTACTTGGAAAAAGTTACATCTATGGTGCAAATTTGATGCTTTTTAATCCAGCCGTTTGGCGAAAAGTTTGTTACATACATACGGCCGTCAGCTTTATAATATAGAAATATTATTTACAATTTGTGTGTAGACAGGTCTCTCTGGAAATAGAGGTGAGGGCGCTGAGGGTATTACGTGGCGGTGAGGGGGCGGTGACCCAAAACGTTTGAGAACCTTTGGACTAGATCAACGCTAAACGAGATCTATGTTCAAATGCAATCCAACAGTGACCTCCCAGATTTTTGATGGGGGTTAATGTGTATGTCATTTTCAAGCGGGTAGCGTGTATTTTTAGGTACATTTCGCTGCTATTTCTAGAAAAGCAGGAATATCTCAACGTGACGATTCCATCTACCACAAATATGAGCTAATTCAGCATCAAAACAGCACACGCTCGATAATATGGTATAGGGAAAAAAGACGAGTTGGTCATGACTGGAGTGTCTTTGACACTATTCCTTCTGACATGGGGATAAACAACTACAACAACAGTAACAAACAGATACAAATATATAGCAACTATGATAAGGCAGAACATGACTGCTTTTCAGCCTGGGAGAGGTTTCCAAATATTCATGAGGTTAAGAAGTTGTTTTTTCTTTGAGAGTTGTAAGATAATCAGGTACGCATACATGGGTCTCCAAGCTATGGAACGATGTACCAGCTGAACTTTACCATATATAGGACCTGGTAAAGATTACGTTGTATAATATATTCTTGCAGCTATGGTGCGTGGCCTAGTATTTAAGTTGTTGGACATACCTACATAATGTCGAAGGTTCGATTCCTTGACTTGGTTGTGTTCTTGAACAAAACACTTCATTTAAAGTTGCTGCAACAAACGTATCTCGAAGTGAATACCCGCAATAATACCCCGGCATCGCAGATGAACATAAAATAAACAAATACCGAGATTTGTCCGGTCGCTTCCTCTTCACACCCGTCGCCATCGAGACCTCAGGCGAACTTGGACCCCGTTCCGCCGACTCCTCCACAAGATCGGAGTATCAGCGGCCCGTCTGAGGAGGGAGCCCCGTGAGGTTGGGTGGCTGTTGCAACAGGAATGCTTTTGCCGACTTGTCCGTGGGGCACAGCACTTCTGCCCTCTTGCTCTAAGCCCAAGGCCCAATCATCCTCCCCCTTCACACCTCCCTTTCTTCTGCGTCACCAGAGCTCTTGCCATCCCCTCCTCTTCCCGTTCCTTTTCTTCTCTCTCTCTCTCTTTTTTCTCTATATTTCCCTACTCTTTCTTTCCTTTTGTTTCCCTTTTTTTTTCATTATTGCCGTCATTATAGTTGTCATTATTATTTGAGTTCTAATCCCGCTGAGGTTAACTTTGCCTTTCATCCTTACGGAGTCGATAAAATAAAGCACTAGTAATGCAGTGGGGTCGATTTAATCGACCCCCCCCCCCCCCCCAAAAAAAAAAAATTGCTGGCCTTGTGCCTATATAAGAAACCATTGGCAGTGGATTGGCGGTGGATTGGCAGTATCGGTAGAGGGTCGGACGCCATGCTTTCCACCATAGTTACGTCCCTTTACGATCTGAGTTCAAATCCCGCCGAGGTTAACTTTGCCTTTCATCCTTATGGGGTCGATAAAATAAAGTACCAGTAATGCACTGGGTAATTGCTGGCCTTGTGCCAAAA
>OZ024741.1:344141565-344144065 GCA_964016885.1 Eledone cirrhosa
ATATATATATGTATATATATATGTGTATATATGTATGTATATATATATATATATATATATATATATATATATATATATATATATATATATATATATATATATATATATAATTATGTAAGCATATATAGGTACATATATAAAAATGTGAATATATATATATATATATATATATATATATATATATATTTTTTTTTTTTTTTTATGTATATACATATATATATAGATATATATATATTAGTAAAAGAAAAAGAAAATGCTGACAAATTTTACCCAGTGAAAAATAGTTTAATTAGGAATAAGTATAAATTAGTAATAAGTATTCGTTAGTATTCAATTTTAGTTTTAAGTTTTTACCGGTTGCGCATTTCTAATACATACTTTTCAAAATTAATTTTGAGATAGAGCGCTCGTGATGTGTGCTCTAATCTGCATATCTGTATAAGTATGCACATGTATGTCTTCGTATGAATTATATATCTGTGTGTATGCGTATGTTTGAATGTTTATACGCACGTCTGTTTGTATGCGCGTATATATATATATATATATATATATATATATATATATGTGTGTGTGTGTGTGTGTGTGTGTGTGTGTGTGTGTATCTATATAAATTTATATGTGGACATATATGCATATGTATATATATTTACATATATGTGCATATATATATAATAGTCGATCGACTTTCGTCAAATTGGACCGAGGAAATAATATTTCCATTGGTCTTTCCAATTGCTAATATATATATATATTGCTAATATATACTTATATATATATATATGTGTTTCTAAATATTTATATATATTTATTTACATATTTATTTACATATTTATATGCATATATATATATATATATATATATATATATATATATATAATTTTTATATATTGCGTGGCACATCTTCAAGTGTTCAGCAAATTTTAGGCAACTTAATTAGTGAAACAATTGTTAGACTGTAAATAAAGCCCTTTTTTTGTCCTATTGACCATGTTATTCTTCACTCTTTCTATATATATATATATATATATATATATATATATATACATTATGAAGAGAGAAGAAACATTTAGATATAATTAGTAATAAAATGTATCATACCTAAACTGCTCCTAAATTCCTCGACTACGTAGTTTCGTGGCATAAACGAAAACAATATATCATAAAGACATAGAGTCCCTGCGAGGTCTGCCGACTTATCAAGAGGATACCTCATTTTACTAGTCTCAAGAACGCGTCTACACGACGTGAGAAAGAATCCCAAAAGGCGGAGGGGGAGATAGTCACGCGATATAACGGTCGAGAAACAGAGCTAAGCCTCTTATAACCACGAAGAAAATACCACGGAGGCGGAGGGGGTATTCATATCGAGGCCGCAGAAGAGGTGGTGAAGAAGGCTAGATGTATGAGTAATGGAAGCTTTCCAGTTGTCCCCACACTTCAAAGATTGCTCGACCAGAGGGAGTTATTAACAATATATTTAGAAACACACAGATACATGCGGACACACACATATATACATGAATGCATCCGCACCCAACTGTGAGTTAAGGGTGCCAACTTATATATATATATATATATATATATATATATATATATATATATATATATATTATGTTGGCTGTCTAAGGATGATTTGACTCTCTCTACCTTTTATGTATTTGTGTAATCGTATCTTCTATTATATAAATATATATGTGTGTCTGTGTGTCTGTGTGTGTGTGAGCGAACATTATAATTCCATTTTATGTGCACCAATGATTGTTGTTGCTGTCATTGTTGTTTAACCCTTGTTTTAACCTGACTGACAAGAAGTGTCATACATTGTTGGGGGAAGATTGTACGACAACCACGGGGAACTATAACAGAGCAGATTGTGTGGGCAGCCTACAAAAGTGTCAGTAAGGTTCTGCATTCAATACGGCTTCAGCGTGCAGCACCACGTAGTTTTCCTAATCTCCCATACAAAATCTGCTTGTAGCTTTCTACCCAGATCAACCGAAAACGTTGTTGTTATCAAATTCAATGAGCATGGTCTGGTAAACTTTATGTGGTTGATTTTATATTATTTTGGATTCGCAGTATCGGTAGAGGGTCAGACGCTATTGATTTGCAGCAAAGAGTTACGGCCCTTTATGGTCTGAGTTCAAATCCCGCCGAGGTTAACTTTGCCTTTCATCCTTACGGGGTCGATAAAATAAAGCACTAGTAATATACTGGGATAATTGCTGGCCTTGTGCTTAAAGGAGACACAATTATCTTTAAATATTTCCAATATGATTCATCTGTCTCTTTACATGTTTAAAATATCTTCCTTGCTCACATATTTCAGTACTAGGCAGAGTTTTGGGGACATAAAATCAAGGAATTGGCCACAGCATTACCAAACCTCTGCACGCCATTGCTGACCAGACAACGATGATAAGCATTATGCCTAAAAATATACTGTTTGCTACATCTTTAGAAACATTGGACTATATATATAATCGCCCGATGTTTC
>OZ024741.1:344149065-344154065 GCA_964016885.1 Eledone cirrhosa
GCCTTGTGCCAAAAGTAGAAATAATTATATATATATATACACATGTGTATGTGTGTGTATGTGTGTGTGTGTGTGTATGTGTGTGTGTGTGTGTGTGTGTGTGTGTGTGTGTGTGTGTGTGTGTGTGTGTGCGTGTGTGTGTGTGTGTGTGTGTGTGTGTGTGTGTGTGTGTGAAATAGATAGATAGATAGAGAGATAGAGAGATTTCTTTATTTACCATAAAGGCATAAAAAGAAGGGACAAATACAAAGGGGGAGTTTACATACAATCGAGTAAAAAGGGTATAAAATGAAAATAATCGAAAACAACCTCAAAACGGAGGGGACGTGATGGGGGTTACACACACCCCCGAAAAAGTGGGCAATCCTTTGCCTGGGGAGCACATGGAGAAGGTGCTCCCCTCTCCTTCACTTTTTTACCTACAGGATGGTATACAGAGAAGGCCCATTTACACGAGCCATTCTCGCCACTATCACCCACCTTTCATAAAACTGCCTGTGGCCAAGCACCTCTCTCTCCATTCTTATCCTTCTTCCGAAGTGATATCGGAAGAAGTAGACCAGACTATGGCCAGAGAGGAAGTTGCCTGACCTCAGACCTTTCAATCGTGTCCACCAAACAACCTCTTTCAACATGGCTATTACGCACAGAAAAACCGCCTTTGCTTCCTTTGTGAAGAGGGGAGGCGGTTTGATTGTCATCACGGACTCGACGGTCAATTGAATCGGCGCCACCCGCGACAGCAGTCGTTCGGCGTAGCCCCACAGATCAGTCACGCCCGGACATTGCACCAATGCGTGCGCAACGGTTTCTTCGTGACGCACACATCTAGGGCAAATCTTTTTCGAGGGATCCCTGCCCTGGCGCCCGTGTCTGTAGAGCCTCTCTCGAACGAGTAGAGCCCCCGGTAGCACTGCCAGGCTAGTGACTTCTGGAAGTTGTCCATTGGGCCCGGGCCGAAAGTCCTACCGAAAAGGCTGGCCAGTTCGTCCTCTTCCATGTCCAGCGACTCTCCAAGGGTGTCATCGCCCCTGCTAGCCACCAGCCCTCTATAGAATGATGAGGTTGATTCTCCACCGATGGCCTGGCCTGCTTGCCAGAGAGCCCTGAGCGCCTGAGCACACTCAGTGTGCCAGTCTCCCAGTTTTCCGGATCTTTGCTTGACCCAGGACTGTAGCTCGGTGAGCGAGACGAGTCTCGGAAAGGCTCGTTTCACGAACGGAGCCCACACCGGTTGACCAGTGAGGAATACCTGTAGGTGCCGTAGCCTTAATGCGTGCCTACGAATCATCAACCACGGCATCCCCAGCCCTCCTTTCGAAGGTTGTTGGCAGCAGATGGATCTTCTCACCATAGGAGGGCGCTTCTTCTAAAGAAATTGGAAGAGCATGCGTTCCATGGTGGTGAGTGTTTCCTTAGGGCAAGGCACGACAGTCAGGCGGTAGTAAATGACGGACGCTATGTAAATGTTCGCCACCTCCGCCCGACCTTTTAGGGACAGCTTACACTTGGCCCATTTCTGGGTTAGTGCAAACACCTTGTTCGTAACCTCGTCCCAGTTCTTTTCCACCTGCAGGTCCGGTCCAAACCAGACCCCAAGCAACTTTACCGGGCCCTCCGTCCACTGTCCGACGACACCGTCGGGAGGCATCGGTCTGCCTCTCCACGTTCCGAGTTGCAGCCCGATGGATTTTTCCCGGTTCAGTTTCGCTCCTGACAAGCTTTCGTAATCCTCCAGTAAGGTACCGATCGCCTCGATCTCCGAGTCGGTTGATACCATTACTGTTACGTCATCGGCGTAGGCCGACACCGCTTTGCTCAATCCTGGTTCCAGGGGGATACCCTGCAACAACTCTAACTTCCTTAGTAAAGGCTTGAGAGTCAATACGTACAGAAGGGAGGAGAGAGGGCACCCCTGTCGAATGGATCGTGTGATTTCGAACGGCTCGAAAGGTAGCCGTTCACGTTGATCCTATAACAGATGTGGTTGCTATGTAAGGCAGTGATCCAGCCTCTGAAAACAGGACCGAACCCAGCCGCCGCTAGCACCGCATCCAGGTAACCATGGTCGACTCTATCGAAGGCCTTAGACTGATCCAAGATGATCAGGGCTCCACCGAAGCCGGGTTTGTTGCCAATCCTCTCTATGATGTATCGCATGAGGTGGAGGTTATCGTGAATGGACCTGGATGGGATAGCACATGTCTGCGCATCTCCCACCAGGCTACCCACGACAAGCGCCAACCTCTTTGCTAACACCTTGGCCAAAATCTTTAACTCTGTGTTTAGCAGGGTTATGGGCCGAAAATTATTTATACTATCCCCCTTGTTCTCGTCCTTCCTCACCAGCGAGACTACGCCCTTGGCTACAGAACAAGGAATTCTCCCGTTCTGCTGCCAATTGCAGTAGACCGCTTCGAGGAGTTCGGAGAAGAAGACCGGCATTGCTAAATAAAGTTCGTAAGGTATACCATCGAGACCTGGAGATTTGCGTCTGCTGCATTGGCTCAACGCATCCCCGATCTCATCAGCCGAGATTGGTCCTTCGCAGGACTCTGCCTCTTCGCTCGAGAGACGCGGTAGGCCGTCGAGGTATGGACCGAAATCCACGTCCCCGCCCGGACCCTCGCCTCCCCCGAATAATCGGGCAAAGTGCCTTTGAAAGGCCTCGCAAGTCTGCTTAGGCTCCCGGATAACCCGTCCATCCTCGTCTTGCAACGACCGGATGGTGGATCGATTTCCACTCTTAGATTCTGTCACGCGGGCCCAGCCAACGGCTTTGGCCCCCTCATTACCTAGAGCACGTATTTTACTTCGAATGACGCAGCCTTCGTGCTTTGAATCGAAAAACTGGTTTAAGGCCGTCCTCGATGCCAGCACTCTGGCCACATCTTCGCTCTTGATTGCCTCTTCCAATTTACCTGTTAATTCTTTCTCGTTTCTATTCCTATCGGCAGCTAACATCTTGCTATAACTTATTGATTCTGTTCTAATCTCTCTTTTGAGAGATGCCCACCATCGGTTGTTGACGATTGCACCCGTCAACCTCTCCTTAACTAATCTGCTAATCCGGTTTCTGTAAGTCTCTTTTGCCGGTAAAGACAAATTAAGTTTCCAGTAACCGGGACCCTGTTTATGTGTTTTCTCTAGATTGACTACGCAGGTCACTAATTTGTGATCCGTATAGCCAACCGTGCGCATTTCTGGACAGCTTAATATGTCCCTATCCTTACTTCTAACTAAGAATCTATCTAAGTACGATCTAGATTGACCACTGTGGTTCGTCCAAGTCCAGGTAGGCACAGTTGGAAAATCTAGTCGATATCTATCGACCAAGTTAAAACGGTCGAGTAACCCCTTGAGGCTGTTACACCCCCTTCATTAGGACATTCTCCTGCATAGTCCCAACGTGCATCTAGGATGTCATTCCAATCCCCCGCTAGAAGCAGGGAACGCGACGTCCCCAGAAAAGTCTCCAAACGCTGGAAGAAGTCGGGCCGTTCAGCTCCGAAAGGGGAGTAGACGGCGACCAGTCTCAAGGCCGCACCTTCACTACTGCCAACGTCTAGCACCAACAAACGACCCTCCGGGTCCGAGTGAACAACCTGTACGGCAAGACCCAGGTGTTTTTGCAGCAGTACGACAACCCCACCCCCACCTCCAGGTTGACAGAGAGATGCATGCACCTCAAAGTCATCGAAGGTAGGGGCCAGCTGCTGCACGACGCTGATCCGAGTCTCACAGATAACCATTACATTTATACCACATGACCTGAGGTCATTTAGAAGCTTTGCTTGCTTCCAAGCTGAGCCCAGGCCACGTGCATTCAAACATCCTACTCTTAACACATCCATGTGGGCGGCAGAGCCAAAGGAGAGAGTAGAGACCTACCTTTCTGCTACCCGGGGTTCGGGTCGCACGACTTCCATGGGGTCGGGGGTGTTGGGTGAAGGGGTGTCTTGTGGTGGTGTGGGGTCGTCAGTGTGTGGTGGGGTTGGGGTGTTTGGAGTTGTGTTGGGGAGGGGAAGGGGAGGGGGAAAGCTTTTTAGTAGGACGCGGTTTATGGGTTTGACAGAGGGTCGTCCTACGTCCTCCTTAAAATCCTTTTTTAGTTTTTGGTAGAGGTTCATTGGGATCTTTATTAATTTTAAATGTGGGTAGTTTTCTGAAGAAACAAGTTTACACCTTCGGTTTGTACCGAAGGAATATTGTTTATGAGTTCATTTAATTTATTATTGTTTCTGTTGATGTAAGTATAGTGTAGTCTTTTTTTCGGATGGTGTGAGTGTTTCGAAGAGGGGAGGGGCAGGTTTGGTTTTGTTTGTTGCTGGAGGGGTGTTTTGCGTTTTGTTGGATTGTGTTGACATTTGGGTGGGGGTTGTTTGGCCTTGTGTGTTTTGCACATGTTTTCTTTTTTTCCTTTTAATCTGTCTGAAGGACTCCGTTTCTTCCTCCGAATTCGTTGGGTTATCTTCAGTGCTGGAGGGAAGAGGTATGTTTGCTGGTAATGTTTCCGTGTTGGTTTTCTTTGTGCGGGAGATGGATGTCACTATGTTAGACTGTGTTGTGTGTTGCGGCTGCGGTGGTTGTGTTGTTTTATTGAGTGAGGCGTTGGGTGGGCCTGTATTTTGTTTTGGGGTAATGTGTTGTGACTGTTTGTGTTGTGGTGGTGGTGTAGTTTTACTGAGGGACGGGTTGGGTGGGACTGAGTTTTGTTGTTTGTTTATCTGTTGTGGTGGTGGTGGTGGTGGAGCTGGTGTTGGTAGCAGGGTTTTCTTTTTGTTGAGTTGGGGACAAGCCGCCTTCAGGTGCCCTCTGCCTGCACAAATATGACATGACGGTCTTCTCCCCTCCACGCTAATGTTTATATACCCGTGGCCCTCTAATAGGATTCTGTTGGGTATTTGGGCGATGCGTTCAGGCTTCATTTGCACTACAAGCTCTATAGCTGTTCCACTGAACGCATTGCCTGTGATTTTCCCAATGGAAATCACGTTGTC
>OZ024741.1:344169065-344181565 GCA_964016885.1 Eledone cirrhosa
ACTTTTTTGCAAATAGTTTCAGGTCATCCATGAAGAACAAGTGATTAATGGTTTTGTCATAGACTTTATATCCATGTTTTGTTTCATTGAGCATTTTACTTAATGGTATAAGTGCGATGCAGAATAAAAGCGGTGATAAAGAGTCACCCTGAAAAATTCCACAATTAATATTGACTTCTCCAGCTTCCAGTGACTTTGTTTCACTATTGAAAAGGAGTGCCGTTTTCCATGTCTTCATACTGAATGACAAAAACCTCCTGACAACGGGAGCTATTTTGAAAATCTCTAAACATTTTTCAATCCAACTGTGTGGCAAACTATCGAATGCTTTTTTATAATCTATCCAAGCAATTGATAGATTTTTGTGTCTATTATGACAATCTTCCAGTATCATTTTGTTAACCAAAAGCTGATCCTTACAGCCATATGAGCCTCGTTTACACCCTTTCTGCTCAATGGGAAATAGGTCATTTGTTATCAGGTGCTCATATGTATATTCAGTTAGGACTGATGTTAAAATGTTATACATTGTGGTCAAGCAAGTTATCGGTCTGTAATTTTTGAGATTGTTTGTCTCATCATTCTTCGGAAGCAGGAATGTAATGCCGTTAACTAGCCATGATGGTATCTTTTCTGGCTCCTTAACTATTTCATTGTAAAGTTGGGCTAACAGCTCATGAGACTCTGTGAAGGCATTTATCCAAAAATTTTGTATTTTGTTTTTTCCTGGAGATTTCCATTTGCTGGTTTTTCTTAGAGCCAAACGCAACTGTTCAACTGTTATATTTTCCCATATTTATTCCTCAAGGTGAGCTGTATCTTTCATTTGTCTGTCTATCCATGGGGCATGTATATTATGAACTTTTTCTTCGGCCCAGATCTTTTCCCAGAATTCTTGCACTTCCTCCTTGGGTGTATTGATTTAGCAGTTATTGTTGACTTACCAATTTTTCTGTAGAAGTTTCTTTGGTTGTTTTTGAACATATTATTGTCCTTATAGAATCTAGATCGTTTTTCAAAGCGCCTTATACGAGCAGCTTTGACCGACACTTTTTGCTTGATTATTTCTATCAGCATGTCTATGTCACTTGTTGAGTTTATACTATACTTTCTTTTCAATTTTCTAAGTTTAGTTTGTTTAACATGTTCACCTACTTTATAGTTTGTTAAAATTTCTATGTCAGATCGGAGAAGGTTTATTTGGCGATTGATGTTCTCTTGCCAAGTAGATTTCTTGTGTGAATTCCTTTCTTTTTTCATCTTCACTCCACATAAGTGAGTGGTGACTTTAGTCGATGCATAATAGAGATGATTTAAATCAGTAATGTTTAGTTTGTTTGTGATGATAATGTTTTTGAGAATTATGTTAGTCTTGTGTATTATCTTTTGGTTCTGTTTGGAGTTCTGGATCTTAGGGAGGGTGTCTCGTTGCCCCATGTCAGATTCTTTCATTTTCATCCATTCGATCATAATTTCATCCTTCAAGTTGGCAAGTTCATTCTCATTCATTTCTTTATCATTTACGATCTCATTGTTTTCATTTGGAGTTTCATCTTGAGCATGCACTCCCTCCACTTTTTCGATCCTTTCTTTAATTTGTTCTGTTGTCAGTGATTCCGCCCCAACCCTGGAATTCGAAGTGTTACAATTTACCTCGTTTTCACTGACACATGTTTCATTTTCCCTTCGCTGACTTTGTGCTAATAGCTTGATCTGATCAATTTCTATATCAGTTAGTAACTTTTTTTTTACAATATTTCTTCGGTTATTGGCTAGTTTGTTACTGTCAATATAGCCTCTGTTTTCAGGATGTTTCATTTTCCAGTTGATATATGTCTGTTCTGTATTCGATGTATTTGATGGGTAGTACATGGCAGTGTAGAAAGCCTCAAGGACTTCTTTATTATCTTCCCTTGACCATTTTTCTCTCTTTTCTTTGGATTTCTTGGTGGTGAGCATGGAGGGCCAACAGTAGGAGTATTCCGGTTATGGGAGATCTCCAGCTCCGAAGTGATGGGAAGGTTTGAACCATTAGCTGATTTTTCGACCCCAGTCTGGTTCCACTCTGATGGACGCAGCCCTTTTTGACCCGGGTGACGGCCTATCCGGTATGAGATTTTATCATCAGACATTTACTTTATTTTGTCGCGTTTTATCCTTATCCGCCAAGGGGTAATGATTTCGTGTTACCACTTCTAGGACGAGTGTCAACCAAGACTAGAGGGGTCGTCCTCCCCTAGAGACACGGCTATTCCCTGCCGGCCGCCATCCCGGTATTTCTTGGTCACCGGGTTTTCTTTTTTGTTGTTTTTTAAATTGTTATTATCATGAGTGGTTCCTTAATGTGAGCATTGCGTGGCTTAAGAATGAAATTATTAATAATATAAAATACTTTTTGCTGAAGTTGCCTGTTATTGTTGTTGGCTATGTCGGTGGTGGTGCTGGTGATTTTTCTATTGTTGGTGGGGAAGGGGGGAGCCAGCAGTGCCATAGTCGTTGACGTTTGGCCGGTCGCCGGGTCACTAAGTCAATCTATTTATATCTTTTGCTAGCCTCTCCCTTGTCTAGTGATACCGCCACCTTCCCCTTTCTTAAGTTAACAGAAGGTAATGGGGGAATAGTGGTGGTAGCAGTGAAGGAGTGGTGGCGGCGGTGATGGGATAGTGGTAGCAACAATGAATGGAGTGAGGCGGCGGTGACTATAGTGATGGCGTTGTTGTTACTGAGTTTTGTTGAATAAACTGTAGTTTTGTTTGATCTGTGTATCTATGCGTTTGTCACGTATGTTTAATATATGTGTTGACATATTTTTCTTAATATTGGATTTAAACATTTTGTGAAAACTTGAGACAATAATAATAGTAGTAATTATTATTATTATGCTGGGATTGGTGGTGGTGGTCGTGGTGGTGAAATTGCCGTTATCTGGCTATTGTATTTAGTGTACACAGAGGGGTGATGGGTAGGTGGTGTATCTAGTTTCTGGTGTTGGTGAAATTGCTCTTGTTTGGCTGTTCTATATAGTGTAGACAGAGTGGGTTTTCTTCCATTTATAACCATTTTCTTTTTTGAATATAACATGTCTAATACAAAATTGAATATTTGAGCGATATAACAATATATTATGGATCCGAATTTTCTGAGACTTGAGTCCGGTGCTTTATGTATCATTTGTACTAAGAATTGTTATTTCACAATTCATTTAAATATGTTAAAAATCAAAAACTTACGGGAGCGATTTCATGACCTTCTACCACCTCGTGCGTCTTCTTCCCTATTGTTATTATTATTATTATTATTATTATTATTATTGAATGCCATGGTTGACGGAGGCTCGGCTCTGTAAGGTATAGTAATTTTTAACCGTTAAAACAATTGTAAATTGTTTAAAACTTGAACCAAATTGTTGATAAAGACACCCTCCTCCTCGTGAGAGGGGTCTTTCTGTCCGTTATTTGGCCCTTCGGGGTTAAATAACCAGTTATTGGGGTTTTGTACCCAAAATTTCATTTTAAAGAAAAAACAACATGGCTACGAAAAAGAAGTTTCATACGTCACTCCCACTCATTCCGTCTTCTTCTTCCTCAATCATCACTACAGCAGAGAGAAGATTGTCTCTCTCCCTCCCTTCTTTAAATGTGTCTCTCTCCCTCCCTTCTCTTTCGCAAGTGACGAAAGAAAAGAAAAGTCTCGTGCAAAGCGTGCAAGGTTTCTCCACGACGACGACGACAGCGACGAAACAGGTGTGCGGGAAATACGAAAACCCAGTTCATTCGTCTGACGTCAGGAATAATAGCAGTAGCAGCCGTAATAACAACAGCAAGAGTGACAATGAAAACAACAGTAGCAGCCGCAACAGCATCACCAGCAGCATAAACAACAACAGCATTAGCAGCAGCAACACCAACAACAACCACAGCAACAGCGGCGGAGGCAGTAGTCGTAGTACCTGCAGCAACAACAAAAGTACCAGCAGCTCTGACGACAACAACAACAGCAGAGAAAAACCAATCTCATTTGCAGGTATTGCGAAAAACTTGGAAACAATCCTCATAACAAATGAGGAATTAGAGGAAGCGAAGAAGATGTTGACAAAGAACGGACACCGAGCAATCTGCAAGGCAGCGGAAAATTTTTTCGAAACCCAAGAGCACTGTACGGTCACGTACCGTACAGTAAGTACAAAATCCCGTAGGGTGGAAAGAGCCACAGAGGCCCAAATACAAAAAGCCTTGGGGTATGTGTGGCAGCGGAAAACGCACATCACCCGAGGCAAAAAATATGCCACCGTAGACGTACTTTTTGCCACACCCCAGGAGGCAAAGGCCCAATCAGTAGTGACCCTAAGGAGCGAGGAAATGGTGTTGGTGCCCTCCTACTGCGGGCAAAAAATTGTGAGGGTCAAACTGACCCCCCCCCCCCCCGGAATGACCCCTTCTTGGCTGGCCGCGTCTGTCCTCGTCGGAATCGAGGACAAAACAACTGTACTGCAAGTACAGAAAAAAGTAAGAGAAGATTGGGTCGGCTCCTCCTTTGAGATGTTAATCCAAACCGACCAGGAGTGCATCGAAGCTATCCCGGATGTGATAGACTTCGATAACGGCACTCAACTGCCCATAAGTGTTGAGGGCAAACGCCCGAAATGCTTTCGCTGTGGATCGAAGACTCACCTCAGGGCCTTCTGCAACGAGAAGACCCTGAGAAAGGAGAAAACCCCCCTCCTTCCGAATCCGGCTCCACGGCTACCAGCAACAGGACAAGCGGCAACAAGGGACGATAGGTCCGTGACACCCATACCCACTCCACGGAAATCAAAAACAGCAGCAGCAGTGGAAATATTAACAACAACAACAGCAATACCAAATGCAGCTGCAACAGAGACTCCAGTACAAACATCACCAACAACAACAAGTGAAAAAGTGGAGCTGGTACCCCTCCCCGACCTCACAGAATCAGACATGGAGTGTGAGGTGGGAGAGGGGTGGCAAAAGGTCGCAAGAAGGCACAAACGCAGAAGCAGCGCATCGTCGCCTTTGAAAAGGGAGGAAAGAAATGAGAAAAGGGTAAAGTCTACTGCAAAGAGACCCACAGCAGCCACCACCCACACCAGCACCACCATCACCACTGGCGACAACCCCACCGCCAACAACACCTTCAACACCACCACCACAAGCACCAACATCGCAAACACAACAACAAAACACACACCCAGCAACAACGACAAGAAAATAGCAGAACCACACCCCACCCCCAGAAAAACAAATGCACGGCAATAAATACACACAACAAGAAACTAATGACTTACATAATTGAACACACAGACATTTCACAACAGGACTACATAATACCAGCACCAATCAAAACGCCAACTAACATAAGACTGCTAAAAATAGCACAGAAACAATACACAAATATTAAAACGAAATTCCCCAACGCAGTTGGTGATTTCAGGGACCTAGGAGGAACCATCAATCGAAGAGTATATTCAGACATTCTCTTAGAAGAGCCGACGACCAGCCAAAGGGACGATTCAACGGTCCCTTCACCAGACGATCAAGTGAAAAGGGATGTAAAAACCATCCCTCCTCTACCAAAAGTACGGTAAGTGGTCTTTCCCATCTTTTCCACTCTATTTTAAACATGACCTCACTCAGAATAGGCAGCATAAATGCGCGTGGCTTGGGGTCGTCATGGAAGCAGGGTCACCTGCTCAACGACCTCAGGTCACTAAACATAGATGTAGTGGCCATCAGCGAGACCAGAATCTCCGAAGCACGGGCCTTCGCACCGATCTTCGGCGGCTACGATGTGTACGCATCTCCCAGCCGTCCTGGATCGGGTGGAGGAGTTGCTGTGCTTTTTCGGAGAGGTTTGGATCTCGCCATACGGGCCATCTTCCTGGACCCAGAGGGTAAGCTGGTGGTGCTGGACGTGACCAGCGGAGACGGGCAAGCTTTCAGGCTAGTGGCCGTCTATGCCCCGACAGGAGCAGGGCGGCCTGATTTCTTCCGGCGTCTGGAGACCTTTCTTGGAACGTCCCGCTCTTTAGTGTTAGTGGGCGACTGGAACGGGATCTTAGATGCACGCTGGGACTGTGTGGGATTAGCGGATAGGGGTGGAGGGTGCAAGAGCCTCACCAACCTGCTCAGGCGTTTTGAACTGTCTGACAGGTACCGATTGGATTTCCCGAATGTGCCAATGTGGACTTGGACAAACCGCATAGGGTCATCCAGATCATATCTAGATAGAGTATTTTGTAGGGAAATAGATAGGTCTAGCATAGGCTGTCCACAATTCAAGATAGTCAGCTACACGGACCACAAATTCGTGACCTGTGTGCTTGACTTAGATAGGCTTCATAGACGAGGACCCGGCTACTGGAAGCTAAACGCGTCCTTACCAGCGCGCAAGGTCTACAGAGACCGGATTAGCGAACTAGTTAAGCGGGCGTTGACGGGGGCCATCGTCAACAACAAGTGGTGGTTTGCTCTGAAAAGAGCGATTAGAATAGAATCGATTAGGTTTAGTAAGGCTTTAGCAATAGAGAAAAATAGAGCAGAGGGAGAACTAGTTAGAAAATTAGACAAGGCGCTTAGCAAAGGCATTGCGACCGACGTGCTTGCGGCGAAATTGGCCCTTGACCAATTCTTCAATGCAAAGCACGAAGGCTGCGTTGTCAGAGCTAGGGTGCGTGCTCTCAGACACGAGGGGACGAAAGCCGTTCAATGGGCCCGAGTGGCGGAGGCGCGTCGTGGCAACAAAGCCACGATCCGGTCTTTGGTGGACCACGACGGGCGCATGCTACTCGATCCCGGGAAAATGTGTGAAGCTTTTCAGCGACACTTCGCTCAGCTGTTCGGGGGCAGCGGGGGGCCGGATAGAGGGATGGACTTTAGTGTCTACCTCGACGGACTGCCGCGGCTCTCGGCCACTGAGGCGAAGTGTTGCGAAAAGCCGATAACAGCCGCTGAAGTAAGGGAGGCAATGACTGGCTGCACAAGGGGTAAATCGCCTGGTTTGGATGGTCTGCCCTATGAACTTTACGTACAGATGCCAGACTTGTTCGGAGGCCTCTTGGCGGACGTCTACTGCAACTGGCAACAGAACGGGAGAATTCCCAGTTCTGTGAGCCGAGGAGCGGTGGCACTGCTGAGAAAGGATCCAAACAAGGGGGATAACATAGACAATTTCCGGCCCATAACTCTGCTAAACACAGAGTTCAAGATTTTGGCCAAGGTGCTAGCAAAGAGGTTGGCGCTTGTCGTTGGTGGTCTGGTGGGAGAGGCGCAGACATGCGCCATTCCCGACAGATCCATCCACGACAACCTCCACCTCATGCGATACATCATAGAGAGGGTAGCTAAGGAACCTGGCACGGGTGGGTCCTTGATCAATTTAGATCAGTCGAAAGCTTTCGATAGGGTCGACCATCGTTACCTAGCGGCAGTCCTGGGGGCGGCTGGCTTTGGGCCCTTCTTCAGAGGCTGGATCGCTGCCATGCACAGCGACATCTGCTCTGTGGTGAGAGTGAACGGTCACCTGTCGGAACCGTTCAACATCATGCGCTCGGTCCGCCAAGGATGTCCCCTCTCGTCCCTCTTGTACGTATTGACTCTCGAGCCATTACTGCACAAACTGGAGACGTTGAGGGGAGTCCCGCGCGAACTAGGATGCGGAAGATCCGTGTCAGCATATGCGGACGATGTCACCGTAGTGGTGTCGAACGCCAAACACATCGAGGCGATCGGCACTACACTAAGAGAATACGAAGCGGTGACAGGAGCAATGATCAACCAGGAAAAGTCGGTGGGCCTGCAGCTCGGCACCTGGAGAGGCAGGTCCATGCCGTCCAACAGTGTCGTCGGGCGCTGGACGGACGGACCGGTTAAATTGCTAGGGGTCTGGTTCGGTCCGGACCTCCAGACGGACAAAAACTGGGACGAGGTGACGAGCAGGGTGGCTTCTCTCACCCAGAAATGGGCGGAGAGGAAGCTATCCCTGAAAGGTCGAGCGGAGGTGGCTAACGCGTACATCGCGTCTGTCATCTGCTACCGCCTAACCGTCGTACCTTGTCCTAAGCCTCGCCTGACTGCGCTGGAGCGTTTGCTCTTTCGCTTTTTGTGGAAGGGACGTGCTCCGATGGTCAGGCGGTCCATCTGTTGTCAACACCCGCTACGTGGAGGGCTGGGCATGCCGTGGCTGATGATGCGCAGGCACGCGCTCAGGCTACGACATCTCCACCTCTTCCTCGACGGTGATCAGGTGTGGTCGCCGTTTGCTAGATGCGTTTTTCCCCAGCTCGTTTCCTTGACGGAGCTGCAGTCCTGGGTCAAGCGAAGACCGAGAGGGAGCGCCTGGAGACTGGAATGTCTTCAGGCGCTCACAGCCCTCGACCAATCGGGCAATGTGATCGGTGGAAACTCCACCTCGGCGTTCTATAGAGGATTAGTGGAGGGGAAGAGCGACGACGTACTTGGGGAAACTCTAGGCGTCGACGAAAATCAACTAGCCATCTCTTCGGAAGAACTTTCGGGCCAGGGCCTATGGACAACTTCCAGAAATCTCTGGCCTGGCAGTGCTACCGAGGAGCCTTGCCAGTTCGGGATAAACTCTACAGGCATGGAGGTGCCGTCAGCCGGGCATGTCCGAGATGCGCGCAGGGCGACGAAACCGTCCTGCACGCACTCGTCCAGTGTCCGAAAATTGCTGACTTGTGGGTTTATGTCGAACACCTGCTGTCGCGTTTAGGACGGATCCGGCTATCATCTGAGTCCATCGTGAGGATTGCCCCGCCCTCCTCCTTTAGCCGGGAAGGGCAGGCAGTTTTTATCTGTCTGGTGGCCATGGCGAAAGAGATAGTATGGTGGACACGTTTGAAAGGGCTGAAGACGAGCACTTACCTCTTCGGTGATGCTCTGATTGACTTTTTCAAATTTCATTTGAAAAGGAAAATCAGAGTAGAGAGGGAAGTGCTCTCTTCCCAGCATTTTGTTGAAAGATGGGTGAGAGAAGCAAGAATGGCCCGAGTGAATGGGCCTACTCTGAGTATATATCTGTAAATTAAAGGTGGAAAACTGGGAGAGGGCACTTGCCTTGGTGGTCAGGGTCATTGTGGCTTTTTACTGGGCTTTCTCCACAAATGTCCCTCCGAAGTCTCCCCCCTATTGGGGAATATTTCATTGTTATTTTCATTGTTATTTTTGTTACATCCTCTGTTTTTGTTTTTTACACGCAGAAATGCCCATTTGTACCGTCCTGCATTGTCCTGCACTGTCCTTAATGTCTACTTTATGTAAACCCTTGTGGTTAATAAAGAAATCATTATTATTATTATTTTTATTATTATTGTCATTGTTATTCCTTGAATCTCAGTCATTGATGTTGGTTAACTGGAAAGTCCGTTGGATTGAATATCAAGCCACTACCTGCAGCCTCAGATATTCAGGACGTATCGGAGGGTTCTTGCTGTTCCAAGCAAGCATGCCTTTTGAAGCGTTCCAAAAAGCGTGAAGGGGCCGATTTTCTTTAACCATCCCTGGAAACTTTTGGAGATAGTCCCCAGTGCGCCTATGACAATCGGGATCACTTTGACTTCATGGCAGTTCCAAATCCTTTTCACCTCCCACTTTAGGTCCTGGTATCGGTTAATTTTCTCCCTCTCCTTCTCTTGCACTCTCGTGTCGAACGGGCAGGCCACATCCACAATCAGGCACGATCTTTTTTCTTTGTCCACAACCACCAGGTCAGGTCTATTGTGTTCCAGTTTTTTGTCCGTCTGTATCCTAAAATCCCACAGCACCTTCACCTGATTGTTCTCCATCACCGCCTCTGGCCTATGCTCATACCATTTCTCAGAATGTGGTAGATTGTTTACTTTGCACAGGTGCCAGTGGATCACCCTGCCCATCACATCGTGTCTCCAGCCCGTATAGTGGGTCTGGGCTAGGTGTTTACACTCGGACACAATGTGAGCCACAGTCTCCTCTCTCTCTCCACAGATCCTGCACAGTGGGCTCGCCTCCTCCTTGTAGATATGGTGCTTCAACCACTTCGTTTTGAGGGCCTGCTCCTGCGCAGCCATTAGCATTCCTTCTGTAGCCTTTTTGAGGTCTCCTCTTCTCAACCAGTTCCATGTCTGTGGATCTCTAAATTCAGTTTTCTCAAAGAAGGTACTATGAAGGGGTTTTCCCTTAAGGCTGCTCTTCCTCCTTGATGTTATTTCCTCCCTGGACATCCCCTGGCCTACTGTCCCCTCCTTCAGTACAATTCTGAGCATTGGCTCCTTACTATAGGTCACGTATTTGTATAGGTTGTTTTTCTCCATCTGAACACAGTCCTCTATGCTGATAAGACCTCTTCCACCCTCAGATCTCCTTAGGTAGAGTCTATCGACATCACTCCTCTTGTGGAACATGTTGTAGATAGTCAATAGCTTCCTAGTCTTCCTATCCATTTCTTTCTGTTCAGCAACATTCCATCTCAGAATTCCCGCACTGTACCTAATAATAGACACAGCTCGGGAATTTACTGCGCTTATGGCATTTCTGCTGTTCAGATGTGACTTCAATACGCTCCTTACTCTCCGAATGTATTCAGTTCTTAACAATTCCTTCATTGTTTTGTTCTTTATGCCATCAGCCTCCAGAACGCCCAAATACTTGTATCCTTCCTCAGAGTCAATTTCCTTTATCATCTCACCTGTTGGTATCTGGATCCCGTTACTTCTGCTCAACCTACCCCTCTTCATCACAATGACTCCACATTTACCAATACCAAACTGCATACATATATCACTGCTGAAAATACGGACAGTGTCAACAAGCACATCCAACTCCTTCTCACTTTTCCCGAAGAGCTTAAGATCGTCCATGAAGAGGAGGTGATTGATGGTAAGCTCTCCCCTTCCCAACTTGTATCCTGCTCTCACTTTTCGCAGCATAATGGTCAAGGGCATCAGGGCAAGGACAAACAACAGAGGGGACAGGCTATCTCCCTGGAAGATACCTCTCTTGATCTTCACGCTTCCCAAGGATACTCCAGTTGATGTCAACTCTGTCTCCCAGGACCCCATACTCCTGCCTAGCAACTGTCTGATGTTATCTGCCACCCTGAAGTTCTCCAGGCTTTTGGTGATCCAGGAATGAGGCACCATGTCAAATGCCTTTCTGTAGTCTATCCATCCCATGGCAAGATCAGTGTGTCTCCTCCTGCAATTCCCCATTACCATCTTATCAATAAGCAACTGGTCCTTTGTACCACGTGACTTCTTTCGGCATCCTTTCTGTTCGTCCGGTAACAAGTTGTTTGTGTGGAGGTGATGGTAGATTTCCTCAGACACAATGCTCGTCAACAGTTTCCACATTACGGGCAGACATGTGATCGGTCTATAGTTGGTAGCATCATTACCCTTGATTCGGTCTTTCATTATCAGAACTGTGGTACCTTTTGTCAACCACTCTGGCACCTCACCCGACACCAAGCAGTCATTGAACATGGCCGTCAGCTTCGGGTGGAGGGATGTTAGATGTTTAATCCAATACCCCTGCACACCATCTGGGCCTGGTGATTTCCAGTTGGTTAGTTTTTTGGCTTGCCCCTTAAGAGTTTCAACTGTGATACTCAAATCAGTCTGTTGCTGTGCCTGCTCACCGATCTCCCTCTGTACTGTCTCAATCCACCCTGCCTGGGCATTGTGTCTAACATCCTGCTCCCATATTCCTCTCCAGAATGTTTTAGTTTGCTCCGCCCCAGGGATCAAGTCGTTGCCTCTTTCTTTGCCCTCAAGCTGTCCAAACAGCATCTTCTGGTTGTTGTCGAACATGCGGTTCTGTTTATACTGACTGACTCTGTTCTCGTATCGCCTGATTTTTGCACTCTTTGCTACAATGCGTTGCTTCAATTCCTCTATGATAATATTTAGCTTTTTACTCCTAGTTTTGTATTTTATTTCCAGTCTATTTTTAGTGCCTATGTTTTTTAGTGTCCCATTCAGTAGTGACTCAAGCTTTCCTATGTCATTTCTCATTTCCCCGATTTGCCCACTCAGTCGCTTCTTCCACCACGGCTCTGCTCTTTCTTGTCTGTTGTTTCCTCTCGCTTTTATACCAAGTAGTTTCCTCACCGTATTTGCTGTTGCTCTGAGGATATTGTTGCACTGGTGAAGGCTCCTCGCCTCAAGGTATGGGATGACTTTGTTTACCTTAGCTGTTGTTTCTTTTAACTTTTTCCTGTCTACAAATCTTAGGTTCATAGGTCTCCCACTATCATTGTTCAATTCATCTACCACTAAATTTAGGATGTCAACCGAATCTTGTCCTAGCCCGTCAGCATTCATCTCCTCAGTGGCCGTATCTCTGTTCCAGGTATTATTTATCTCAGTACTCAGATCATTGTCTGCTTCGGGTGGTTCCTCCGTTCTCAGGACCTCCTCACCTTCATTTCCCACCGGCTCGCTTGTCTGGCATACTACACCCGCCATCTCCAAGCCATTCTCTCTGCTC
>OZ024741.1:344186565-344199065 GCA_964016885.1 Eledone cirrhosa
GGTAAACCCATACGTACATATATATATATGTGTGCATGTATGTATATATATACATACTACTGTACTTCTGTATATATATATATGTATGTACGTATACATACTTATATTTAGGTATCAGCCGTACTAAGAGTGAGAAATGAAATTTCGTTTCATTCTTTTCCATATATACATATATATATATATGTGTGTGTGTGTGTAATATATATATATATATATATATATACATATATCTGTGTAATACACAATACACACACACACACACACACACACACATACACACACACACACACACACACACACACACACACACACACTCACACACATATATATATATATATATAAACGTTTGAATATGTGTAATAAAGCCAAAACAATGCAGGTATGGACATAGAAAGAAGAATGCAATTGTAAAAGATATTGTTGACAATTCGTCCTTTACCTTAAATTTATTTAAATGTCCTTAATTTTCGAGATAATATCTCTTCTTCAGAGGGAAATAAAGGTCTCAAACCAGCGTTCTAAATATCTAGCCAAGCCATGCTGACAGGAAATAGTATAGAGTATCTGTTCTATCTCTAATATCAAAGAGTTAAAATTAGGTGGATAAAGAGTAGTCTCCCTTTAAAAGGGGTTTGTTTAGGGTTTTTTTATTTTAATTTTATATACATGCCTGTATAAGTGTGTGGGAGAATGCATGAAGGTGTAAGTATGTGAGTGTGTGTGTGTGTGAGTGTGAGAAGATAAGTCTATTCGTAAATGTGGGGGGTAGGTGTTATCTGGTGTTAGAACTGGTTTAGTGTGTGTATGTGTGAGAGAGAATAAGTGGAGGTGTAAGCGTGTGTGTGTGCGCGTGCGTGTGTGTGTATGGGGTGTGTAAATATGGGGCTAGGGGCCCTATCAGGTTATAAATTGGGTGTTGAGTTCTAGTCTATTATTGATTGGTGGTTGTGTTTTATCTATAATTAGTGCTTCCTTAATTCTAAGATTGCCGAGGTTTCTTTCCTTAGTTTCTATCCTAACTGTTATGGTTTTGTCGGTGTTTTTGCATTTAACTAGGTGTTTCTTAAATGAGGAGGCGTTAGTATTGAGGTGTTCTTTTATTCTTATGTGGAGTGGTCTGGTGGTGCTACCTACGTAGAAGTTGTTGCATTTGTCACACTCTAGTCTGTATACGACGTAAGCCTGGTGGCATAGGTCTGTGTCGTTGATGGGGCAGTTGGCTAGTCTGCAGCAGTTGTCATGTCTGGTGGAGTGTTTCTTGGCCAGCCGGTGGAGTGTTGCCTTCCTCTGTTACCCTGAGTTGGAAGTCTAGTAGGGATAGGGATCCGCGGTCATCGGGGTGTTCCATGCTGAACTTTATACTGGCGTCCATGCTGGAGAATGTTCTGTATATTTTATCTGCCTCCTCACGGGATGATGTAAGGATGAGTATGTCATCTACATATCGGGTGAAGAAGGCATGGGAATGGCAGGTGTTGAGGGCTCGGCATTCTAGCTGGTTCATGTAGGTGCTGGCCAGCAGGCCCGATAGGCTGGATCCCATGGGTAATCCTGTTGTCTGTCTGTATGTGTGGTGGTGGATGGTGAGGTACGTGTTGTCTACTGTGAAGGACAAAAGCTGGTGTATGTCCGTCGGGTGGAGGCCGTAGCAGTGTATGTCCTCTGCGACCACGCAGTCCGTCAATAAATCGATAAACGATGCCTGAATAACAACATCATCCCCAAAACTATCAAAAATCTGCACCTACCAACATGCTTCAAATCACCAGGCCTCAAACGATCACTTAGTTACATACAAAAATTCTGCCTAAGAAAACTCATACAACACCTACACCGCACGCTACAACAACACATACGGACTATTTCCAGCCTTGTACCACAACTCGCTGAAACCCCAGAACCTCTGTCCAGAGTCATCTCCGCCACTATAGACAGGTGATACCACCACCGCCGAGACTACGAGAAAATACGTCTAACGCAAACATTTCTCAAACTCAACACAGCTAACTGTCTTAACAACATCTCAACTCTAAACACCAACAGAGGCGAACAAGACGTTACCAACACCGAACCTAGCGGCGCCCCGACCAACAACACACCTGACGCAAAACACCTCGTCACAGACTTGACAGGATCCCTCTCCCGATAGGAATTAGACCTCCTCAGCCTGGGTCCCAAGTTCATATTGAAACAGAGACTGGACGACAAATTATGGCTCGACATAGAAACGAATTTCTGTTGGGCTGCCTACCAACTAAAATGGATATCGACTCTCGACAACAACACCACGGAATCCATCAAACCCAGATTCCCGATATACCAACTGGATCGCCCACTCTGTCCACCGCCTGCCAACCGCGAGCTTGAAGAAAAACTCTCGAGACTAAAACATTCCGTATCTAACATCTTACGGCGAGTTGTGTCCTCTCCAGGACACAACAACTCGCCCTGAAGAACCTACGGAATAGGGGACTTATATACTTACCATCCGACAAAGGTAAAGAGTTTTGCGTCATCTCTCAAGCCACATACAATAACCTAGACTTCGAACACCTAAGCGACAGTGAATTATACACAGTGATCCCGGACATGACTGCAGCCCAGATCGAAAAACAGACCAACTCCATTTGGTTCGATATCTGTAGGAGAAGACAACTCCCAAATAAAGTTAAGCTCTAGAAATAGCAGACTGCCCACTTTCTACCACCTCATCAAGACCCACAAGAATAGTACTAAGACGCAAATAAGACCCATCGTCTCTAGCATAGAAGGACCCCTATACAAAATTTCCTGGCTCCTCTCCCAGGTCCTCAAGCCTCTACTCTCCACCTTTCCCGGGCATGTCAGTAGCTCCGACGAAGTTATACGTAGACTACACCAACTCCAGCCAGAACAACTTAAACTAAATAAATACGCTTTTAGCCTCGACGTTGTCTCCCTCTACACTACAGTCCCCGCTCATTCAGCTGTCGATTTATTGACGGACTGCGTGGTCGCAGAGGACAACCACTGCTACGGCCTCCACCCGACGAACATACACCAGCTTTTGTCCTTCACAGTAGACAACACGTACTTCACCTTCCACCACCACACATACAGACAGACAACAGGATTACCCATGGGATCCAGCCTATCGGGCCTGCTGGCCAGCACCTACATGAACCAGCTAGAATGCCGAGCCCTCAACACCTGCCATTCCCATGCCTTCTTCACCCGATATGTAGATGACATACTCATCCTTACATCATCCCGTGAGGAGGCAGATAAAATATACACAACATTCTCCAGCATGGACGCCAGTATAAAGTTCAGCATGGAACACCCCGATGACCGCGGATCCCTATCCCTACTGGACTTCGAACTCAGGTTAACAGAGGAAGGCAACATCCACACCTGCTTCTATAAAAAATCCGCCAGCAGGGACCTGTTCGTACATTTCAGATCGGCCCTCCCACTCAGTGCCAAGTTCGGATACATAAGGAACGAACTGGCACGTATCCGGAACAAATGCACCGACGCTAGAGACCGAGACACACACACCACACATTTCCTGGAAGTACTCAAACTGAACGGATACACGACATCCACCACAAACCGTGCCAGAAAGAACAGAGGACACCACACCCGAGGCACTAACACTTGCTTCCTGAAGCTCCCACACTTCAGTGAAGAAACAACAACAGCCATCCACAGAGCCATCAGACGAGAGGGACTGGATATCCAACTGGCCCACTCGGGTCCTTCTCTGCGCGGACGGCTGGCCAAGAAACACTCCACCAGACATGACAACTGCTGCAGACTAGCCAACTGCCCCATCAACGACACAGACCTATGCCACCAGGCTTACGTCGTATACAGACTAGAGTGTGACAAATGCAACAACTTCTACGTAGGTAGCACCACCAGACCACTCCACATAAGAATAAAAGAACACCTCAATACTAACGCCTCCTCATTTAAGAAACACCTAGTTAAATGCAAAAACACCGACAAAACCATAACAGTTAGGATAGAAACTAAGGAAAGAAACCTCGGCAATCTTAGAATTAAGGAAGCACTAATTATAGATAAAACACAACCACCAATCAATAATAGACTAGAACTCAACACCCAATTTATAACCTGATAGGGCCCCTAGCCCCATATTTACACACCCCATACACACACACGCTCGCGCACACACACACGCTTACACCTCCACTTATTCTCTCTCACACATACACACACTAAACCAGTTCTAACACCAGATAACACCTACCCCCCACATTTACGAATAGACTTATCTTCTCACACTCACACACACACACTCACATACTTACACCTTCATGCATTCTCCCACACACTTATACAGGCATGTATATAAAATTAAAATAAAAAAACCCTAAACAAACCCCTTTTAAAGGGAGACTACTCTTTATCCACCTAATTTTAACTCTTTGATATTAGAGATAGAACAGATACTCTATACTATTTCCTGTCAGCATGGCTTGGCTAGATATTTAGAACGCTGGTTTGAGACCTTTATTTCCCTCTGAAGAAGAGATATTATCTCGAAAATGAAGGACATTTAAATAAATTTAAGGTAAAGGACGAATTGTCAACAATATCTTTTACAATTGCATTCTTCTTTCTATGTCCATACCTGCATTGTTTTGGCTTTATTACACATATTCAAACGTTTATACCTCATTACACAATGCTTCAAGTGAACTATAACCTCCTCCATATATATATATATTTGTACATATATATGTGTGTGTGTGTGTGTGTGTGTGTGCGTGTTTATAGGGAACTAAACAAAAGAAGAGGAAGGGAATCACGTGCTTCACGGGTGATATTATAATATCGGCAACAAGTAGAAAAGATTGTGGTCATCGGCCATCGATATGGGTGTATACATATTCAACCCCTTCCGTCGGTATTGCTTGTTGCAGTATATGACAACACAGTCAGCCATTATCCTTGGAGTATTAAGACCAAAAGAAAAAAAGAACTATGTGCATAGGATTTGATGTACGATATTTAAGTCGTATATTACATCACGAAAAGGTTGAGTTAAACCTGAATATGAATGCACACGTACGTAATAGGCGACAACTTGAGAATAACATTTTTACTGATTTTAACTGGCAGTACTGTCAGTAGAAAGGTAACCAATTGCCGGAATCGTTAGAATGTCGAGTAGAATGCTTTGCGGGATTCATTCGGGCTCTGTGTTCTCTAAGTTCAATTCCCACCGAGATCAATTTTAACTTTCATTAATTCAAAGTCGTTAAAAATGTACCAGTCTAGTACTAGGGTCGATTCTGCCTCTATATATCTTTGTCATTTCCGCTCTGTCGCTTTCTCTCCTTCTTTGGAAGCAATCTGCTGTGTTCAGTCTTGGATAGGAGATGGGCTCTCCCAGGCTTAAAATGCACCAGAAACGCCGTATACCACAATGGTTGCCCTACGATTCCATCAGGAGTTATGGGACTGTTAGTATGGTTTGAAACTGTGTACGTCCATTTCGACGGCTGATGACAATGGAGTTTCTTTCCTTTCACGTTACTCTTTTGCGCTTATTTCGTCTTGGTGTCCACCACGCTATTGTTTCGCGCTGCGCTTTTTTTAAACTTATTAACTATAAAGTAAATATTTAATTATGACTGACGAAATGTTTTCATCCTCGTCACCAGCATCTCATTCTTACGCCATTTGTAAAAAGATGTGTGTGTGTGTGTGTGTGTGTGTGTGTGTGTGTGTGTGTGTGTGTGTGTGTGTGTGTGTGTGTGTGTGTGTGTGTGTGTGTGTCTGTGTTTGTGTTTAATATGTATGTGTATTTCGTGGGTTAATGTGCTTGTTTTCATTGATGCAAGTTTGTGGGACGGCGTTATTTCTCCATTAATCTCTACAAATGCCTTTTTATCTATGCTCATTTTTATTTCTAAAATATCCAGGATTTGGTGGAGTGGCGGATTCTAATATACGAAATTTACTGATAATTATTTAAGGTCAAAATCATATACTTAAGAGTCCACATGTATATCATGACTCATACTCTATTCACTTTCCTGACATTTGTACATTATTCTCAATTATTCTATGTACTATAAATGTACCTTTGGTGAGTTCTAGTGTACCTGAGCACTGTACACAATAATTTCATTATGATTGTTATTATTATTTTAAACCAAAACCTTTTTAGTGTATAATAAGCAGTTTGAGCTACATTGAATATATATATACAAACAATTATTTATTTACTCATTTTTCTTCCAACTAAAATTATATTTTACAAAGCATACATACATACCACTGCACGGTTCATTTTTCTGGCGGGGTTTCATGAAACTACATCTATTTTCACGTACTTAGCATACTACAACTGTGGAACATTAAATCTTGGGAGTCGAGGTTATTTTTCTACCATCAAAACAAGGCGTCCTTCCTCAAACAGAAACATGTGTAGAACTGAGCAACTAAGAAACTTTATGTTGTTTTATCTCACTTTTAAAGTTTCATCTTGTCTTATTTACCATGTAAAAACAAGTGAAAAATAAATATCCTACAAATATATAAAGTTATGGAACTGGTATGTAAATTAAAACACAAAAACTGTTTCAAGAGCCGAAGGACATTCTCAGTCTGAGACATTTTCTTATTTATTATAATCTAATAACAATAATATATATGTATATATGTGTGTATCAATATACATGTATTATAAATATATACGCACACATACACATACACACATACATATCTACCTAGTTGATGTTGTGTAAATTCCAATGAGAGAGTCTTGTATCTATGTTAGAAACCGACTCTCTCTATTAGCAAACATTTGTGAAATTATAAAAGCAGAAGAACAAACATACATACATACTTACATGCATACATACATACATACATACATACATACATACATACATACATACATACATACATACATACATACATACATACATACATACATACATACATACATTCATCTTGTCATTAAGCCCCTTGTCCTTTCTGCTCAAGAAATGTGAGGGATACATCATTGGCTCACAGGAGGACAGAAATACGAACCTAACTCATAATTTCTTTGTGGACGATCTGAAACTCTATGCCAAGAACATGGATGTGATGAAGAAAAATCTTGACCTGGTTACAACGTTCTCAAAGGATATAGGAATGGAGTTTGGCCAAGATAAATGCTCATACATGACTGTAAAGCCAGGAAAAACAACAACCCAATCTAGCAACATTGTCATCAATGGCCTAGCTGTTTCACCGATATCTGATGAGGACTGCTACGGATACCTGGGGATAGATGAGAACATATCCTATAATGGTATCTGTAATAAAGAACGCGTAACCAGGGAATAATACACCCGATTAAGAAAGATCTAGTCATCGGAACTCTCTGCGCAAAACAAAACAGTGGCTCACAGTGTGTTTGCTGTGCCTGTCCTAACACCAACGTTTGGAATACTCAATTGGACGATAGACGAAATCCGAGCAGTTGATGTTGGAACTCGAAAAATACTGAACGACACCGGAAACTTCCTCATCAACAGTGACGTAGACCGCCTTTATTTGAAGCGTAGGCAGGGAGGTAGAGGCCTAACATCAGTCCAGACAACATTTGAATGTCGCATCATATCTCTCCGACAACATCTACGAACCTCGAAGCGTAGGAGCCCGTTTCTCGAGCAAGTCTATCTGCATGAAACAGATAAGATCATGAGAGTTGGAAAGGAACTCCTTGAGAGATATTCCCTGTGTGATAATCAAAAACTCACACCCAGGGATTCACTCAGCAGTATCGCAGTGAATCCAGGGATGAAAAACTGCATGCCTATCGGCAAAAAAGTCATGCATGGATATGTTGCCAGGAAATAAGGAAAGTGGTCTATCTTGGACCAACAACCGCTGTATTGGCTCCCATTTTAAAGGAAACGCTTTTGCAATCCAGGAACAGGAGATTGGAACGGAATGCCTGATTCACAAAAGAGATAGAGATGCAGGCAAAACACCTAGATGTGATAACAAGTGCAGACTCTGCAGAACTAACATCAAGGATATCACCCATGTCATCAGCAACTGTCCAGGGATGTCATCGCGGTACTATCTACCTATGAGGCATGATGTGGTGGCCAAGACGCTGTGAAATGTGATTCGTAAAAAAGATAGCCCGATGGTAAACACATTAGGGGCTACAACAATGTGGAAGACATCCATGTACATAATATGAAAGAGTACTGGTGGAATGTTCCAGTAAAACCCCAATAAAATGCAGGCATAACAGACCAGATATTATGATATGGGACAGGGAGTAGAAAATATGCACAGTAGTGGAAATTAGCTGCCCAGCAGATGCCAATATAATATCAAAGATTAGTGAAAAGGAGAATATTTATGCAGGACTGATGAGAAATCTGCAGATACTCCACCCTGTTAACACCTTCAGATTTATGCCTGTGATTATTGGGGCACTGGGATATGTTAGTAACTGCCTCAATACAAATCTTGAGAAGCTAGGCTTCATAGGAACAGAAAGAACACAACTAGTTAGGAAACTACAAGTACAATCCATTAATGGAACAGTAAAAATATGTAAAACATTCCAAAAATGTTGCATCTAATAACTGCATATACACATGTACAGATACAAAGCATATACACATGGACACATACAACTCAAAACATACACATCCACACATACAATAACATCCATATCTACACATGCATACATACATATCTACCTAGTTGATGTTGTGTAAATTCCAATGAGAGAGTCTTGTGTCTTTGTTAGAAACCCACACTCTCTCTATTGGTAAAACTTTGTGAAATTATAAAACCAGAAGAACATGCATATACATACATACATACATACATACATACATACATACATACATACATACATACATACATACATACATACATACATACATACATACATAAGTCGGAGTGAGCAGCGAATATATGCATATACCTATACTTTTCTAAATGGTTATATTTCCATATTAATGTATTCGGAATATTTTGTCATATTTCAAATGTATCTTTACTTAAGTTAGTATATATATATCATATAATACGCTGTTAGTCGTATTTTACAATTATCATAGTCGGTTTATTGCCAAAGACACGCGATTTTTCTATATTTCAACAGGAAATATGTATTTGAAAAGACAGGGATTACGCAACTATTAAAAAGGTCGTAACATCCGTTTTATAGCTAGTTGTGAACATGTAATGAGATTTAGAAACTCCATATATTCGGTTGCACATTACGTGAGCTTTACACATCTTCCTCTTTACATCAAAAAATTTGCTAGTTTATCATGAATCTAACGCTATAGTAAGTTTATATTGTGCGTTTGCATTGACACACATACACACACAAACACACACATATATACATAAACGTGTGTATATGTATCAATATATAGTTATATAGTTATCTGTGTGCGTGTATACAAAAACACATATAATATATACATATATACACAGATTATTTTTATGTCTATAAATATATCGGTATGTATGTATATATAGATATATATATGTGTGTGGGGGGAGTTGTATATATATATATATATATGTGTGTGTGGGGGGGGGGGGAGGGTTCCTATAAAATAAGCGATTATTATTAGAAATCATTGTTGTATTTGTTTTCTGAATTGTTTGACACGCTTGATTTGGCCCGTAGCTTTTGTTTTAGTTTCTCAAAAAGTTTACCTGCCTAGGGATTTGTTATTGTTAATTTCCTGTTAAATTCGTGTCCTGCTTTGAATCATAAAAAGAGCAGCCTATATATTGAGCCCTTCCGGGCAGAAATTTCAAAAGGATTTTTTTAAATTATATTTTTAAAATCAAACATTATATATGGTGTCAGTTCCTTATTCACTCCCTTTCACTCCTATGAAAACATTTAAAATGATATGCAAGGTTGATCTGAGTAGATGTTTTTGATTATGGTTCTACATGCAAGACATACATTGATATTCAATGAAGACATAATTTGTAGTGATCAATATTCCACACATATGAATAGATATAAACATACACATACACGTACCGCAGGTCCGAACGAAGATGAACCGAACTCCCAATGTCATCACCCCCATCTCACTCGCCCTTCCTACGTCTCAGTATTATCATCATATGGGGTCCCACGCGCTGGCCACCCCACGGCCCCCGGTAGACAGAATAGAGAAGGCGTTTCTCCGGATGAAACTCTTTCACTTGCATATCCCGCCGTTGCCACTATTACAACAAGCAGTCCGCCGAGGTTAACTTTGCCTTTCATCCTTACGAGGTCGATAAAATAAAGTACCAGTAATGCACTGGGGTCTATTTAATTGACTTTCCCCTCTCCCAAAATGATTGGCCTTGGGCCTATAGTAGAAATCACTATTACAACAAGCAGTAATAGCAACAACAACAACAACAAAGCATGAGAAACTATTGTTGGATGTGATGTCTCTTCGATGTAGTGGAAAATACGGTTACTTACTGCTCCATCGGAGCAAATCGCGCGGGGTAATAGAGTATGAGGAATTCAATAAAAAAGATACCTTAAGCATGTGATGGGACATAAGGCTAAAAAAACCCAAGAAAATTATTACAGTAGATCAGTCATGGGCAACCTGTGGCCCGCGAAGCTTTGTGAATGGGTCGCCTAAGTCACTTAAGTGAAATCTTTCTGATTTTTTTACTCCAACTTTTCAGTCGTAAGTTATCTTTCTATCATTTTTATGATCGAGTAAAACAACGTGTACGAATTCTGAAGAAACAAATTAAAACAACTTGAGTTACGACCTTTCTTTTTAATGTGGGCACAAATGTAAATTAGTGCTTGCGGCCCGCTTCTCGAAAAAGGTTCCCCATGCCTGCTATACATGTAAGGTTCCAAGCAGCGTGAAAAGTGAAGGCCCTTTTTATAACACTTCTGAATATCGAGGAAAAATTATTATGGCCAGTGTTTTAGAAAAATGAGGGTTACCTACCTGCCGTGCGAAATTCCATCCACTTGTTGGTGACGACTGTCACCAACAAAATGGGTGTGGGCGTAACAATGTTGGATGTGTACAAGTGTAAAAATTCATCTCTGAACTGATCTGCCAGCCAAGAAGACACCATTTCTGTTTGAGAGTATGGAGCAGTAGGGCTTTTCACTCACAGCTAATGAGTTTTACTAATTCCACAAATACAATGGCAATATTCCCTAAATCGGGCAACTATACTAGGAGCAACAGCAGCCACGAAGACTGCAACCACAACAGCAGTGAAGGCTACCAAATGGAACAACAGCAACAATATCAGCGTCGATAGCAACAACAATGACACAAAACAACCCCAAAACAACATCACAGAATATTTCACTCACCACTTCGGATCTCTCAGATATATCGTGCGGAAAAGTAAGAGGGACAAAATATCCTCACTCCCCTACAAAAAAGGAAAGAAAGAAAATAAACATAAGAAGGAAAGAAAACACTACAGACACATGAACCACTACAAACCGAACTCACACCCAAACCAAGAACAAGTTCACCTGTAAAACAAACAATAGAAGATTATCATTATCATTGCTGAGGATCGGATACCATGGACAATTGCACCAATGCTAATAATCGATATAATATAGTATGTCCATAATTCTCATAGGAAAAAATGTGACATTGGTGGGTTATTAATACTCTTCAGCAACAAGAAATTAATGAATGACATATATAAATAGACAATGATAACACCGCACAAACAAGTAGCTTAGCAGCACTTAAAGCCGTACAAACAATTCAAGACAGACACATCATGCAAAAATATCCGAAGGCAATCGGAGATTTCCGTGAAACTATGAAAAGAATATCTCCAAAACCTTACGCGAGTAAAGTCCACCCCCACCCCCACCCCCACCTCTCACCGATGAGCAGGAACGACAGATCATCCTGCAACATGGTCATAATCTAAATAAGAACTAAGAATGCTCTGGAATTAACTTTGAAGCACTCGATATAGATATGGTGGCAATTAAAGAGACGAGATTATTTGAAGTAGGAGCTTTCACGCCTATGTTCGGCAAAGAGGTGAGGTATATGTATATATATATATATATATATATAAGTGTATATATATATATACATATACACTGACTTCATAGGTTTGGGCTTCTGGCTGGGTATGGTGTATTACAATTACTTCTATGCGTATGCACCAAATTAATTTGTTGAGCACATTGTAAACGAGATCGAAATTACTAAATATTTAAATCCTTATTATTTGCTAACTCATCACTTCATATAAGTAGGCTGAATTTACTTGCAAACCGCCAGAGATTCGATTTTACTGATTTCCAATTATATTAATCTCCTAGATTTAATAATTAACCAATTAATTTAATTGGAAAATTCTGTTGATTGGTTAATTATTTGTGTTAGTTTTATAACATCTAGTCGAGAGCTTATCATGATGATTAGCGGAAATTAAGATATTTCCATTCACTAGCATTTGAATTGACCCGC
>OZ024741.1:344206565-344209065 GCA_964016885.1 Eledone cirrhosa
GTTAAGACCACCAGTAACACCAAGTTGGACAATTATGTGTAACCGAAAAAGACTCTCCCCAAAATTGACCGCATCTTCCTCATTAGAAACAGTACGCCTTTCACTTTAAAACAGAACCTAATATAAAAATTATATAGATTGTCTCCGGTAGAGTTGGACCTTTCTATAAAATCGCTTGGCTTCTATCTAAACTTCTTAAACCCCTACTCCCTCTACACTTCAACTTCTGTCCCTACCGTATCATCTCCTCAGACAATCTCAATTGATTCTACCTCCATATAATATAATGTAATATATATAAAATAATTGTTTGTACTTTTGGCACAAGGCCAGCAATTATCCCAGTTTATTATTGGTACTTTATTTTATCGATCCCGTAAGGATGAAAGGAAAATTTAACCACGGCGGGATTTGAACTCAGATCATAAAGGGCCGTAACTCTATACTGCAAAGCATGGCGTCCGACCCTATACCGATACTGCTAATTCACCTGGTTAGTCTCTTCAGCTCTTCGTAAAAGTCTGAGAGATCCGCTACGTATGTGTTTATATATATATATACAAAGTGTTAAAACGATCAAATTTTAGTTTAAAACATTTATTTGCTGACAATTGTTTCTTCCAGAGGGAAGTATGGATTCATCGGATAATAGGGAATGTCGAAACATATTACTAGTCATTTAGAACATTTAACGTACATAATTGTTGTTAGTATCATAGGTATCGTGTGGAGAGTCAGGAGTTAAAAAGATGTTCTGCTTGAGAGAACACAATTACAGGCAGCACTGGTTGAAAGTATAAGAGGTATAAGTGAAAAGCACAAGCAAAAAAATACAGGCAAAAAGTTATAAGCAAGGAAAATTGGTGTACAATGCAGGAGCCAATACAGTCAGTAAAGCATGTATGAGGAAAGAGTTATAATGCAGTTGAAATAAACATATTTTGTGTGGGGTGTTAAAGCATGTTATAATTGTTATAAATATATATATATGATTTCTTTATTATTGGCCACAAGGCCCGAATATAGAGGAGAATACAAAGACGGGAACAGGGGGGATTTGCATGCAATCGAGTAAAACAATTAACAACACAAATAAGCAAAAAAGAATAAAATATCAACAACAGAATTCCCCAATAGAGGGGGGTACCACCCAAGGAACCCCACAAATCCCAACTACCCCCATCTCTAAGAGCATCCTCTTATTAGTGATTTCTAGTATAGGCACACGGCCAGTAATTTTTGGGGGCGGGGGGGGGGTCGATTAAATCGACCCAGTAAGTTACTGGTGCTTTATTTTATCGAACCTGTAAGGATGAAAGGAAAAGTCAACATCGGCGGGATTTGAACTCAGATCATAAAGGGCCGTAACTCTATGATGCAAAGCATGGCGTCCGACCCTCTACCGATACTGCCAATAGACCGACCTGCACCCTCTTATTAATGGTTTCTTATATAGGCACAAGGCCAGCAATTTGAGAGGAGGGGAAAGTCGATTAAATCGACCCCAGTGCGTGGCTGGTACTTTATTTTACCGACCCGTAAGGATGAAAGGCAAAGTTAACCTCAGCGGAATTTGAAATCAGATCATAAAGGGCCGTAACTCTCTGCTGCAAAGCATAGTGTCCGACCCTCTACCGATACAGCCAATCGACCGTCCTGCACCTTCTTATTAATAAGAGGTAAAACTAATCGCTACACAGTTGCTTGAAATATGTTTTCATTTGGGATTATAAGCTAATTCGTCTCTTGTAATTTCAAACTTAGATCTCATTTAGATGGCTCGGGATATCAGTCAAATATTCTAAACCAGATAATCATTTTTGATCTTACAATTTCATAATGTGAATGTCCTAAACATGTCTGTTACTTCATCTTTCATCTTTCAGCTGATACAGACGCCTGAGTATGTATAATAAATCACCAGTGGCTATAATAAATCACCAGTGCTATAATAAATCACCAAATTCCGCTTCCAGAACCATCAACATTTTCTTTAAATTCTCTGCAATTCAATCCCCGCCCTCCACACTTTTTTTTTACTAATTTCATCTCATTGTTGAATCTGAGGCAATGTGCACATAAATTGTGTTAGTAACTAAGACAATAACGCAGTACTAAAGGATCTTCACCTCTGGTAATTCTATGCATCTATTTTAAGGCAAGTAAATCATAAGGTTTCCTGTTTTACAACCTCTATATAAAACCATCTGTGTTGCATTTACTATATATGTTGGTATATTTCAAGTATACTTAGATAATGTAAGCCATGACGTTTATACGGGCAGAAACCTTCGTCTATGACAGAATAATATTCTCAAACAATCTAATTTTCTCTGAAATTAAACTTCAGATAACAGCAGCTGTACACTATTATCACACTTAAATTCCATTTGTGGTTTTACATTCTTTCCAGTTAACTCACACTCATCACAAATTGTGTGTACGGAAGTATTTTCGCTAACCTATTAATGCATAGTGACACACGAGGAAATAATCAACG
>OZ024741.1:344219065-344221565 GCA_964016885.1 Eledone cirrhosa
GAACTCAATTTCTATATTATGGCCGGAGCTAGCTAATGCTTGATTGTAATATTGTGAGTTTTTGCTAAATATGTTTGCGTCATAGGATAGACTAGAGATTCTATTGGACACCCCCTTAGAGATCGAGTTTAATATTGATCTAGGGTGATTAGACTTGGTATCTACGTAAATAAGTTTCTCGTTAGGCTTATGGAAAGGTGTATATATTTTTGAGTCTAGGTATAATGTGGCGTCTAGGAAGTTAACATGTTTAGTGTTTTTGTCCATGGTGATACTAAGGTTAAAGTTTTTGAATGTCTTATGCAATTGTTTTCTAGTTCTTTCTATATTAAATTTGTTATATTCTATAAGTAGAAGTGCATCATCGCGGTACAAACCACCGCGGTATGTCTCTCGGCTGAAAAGGAGGTCATATAACTGTCCATGCATTAATAAATTGCTCCGAAGAATCCAAACCTCCGTTTGGAGGAAACAGCTCTAAGCACAATAATGTTTTGAACAGTTCTTTGATTCTTATATTTCATATACATATATATATATATTAGTAAAAGGAAAAGAAAATACTGATAAATTTTTCCCAGTGAAAAATAGTTTAATAGTATATATATATATATTAAGAAATACTGTATTATAAAATACTGTTGGCTTCTTGCTCACAATAATTTCTATACTTTTCATATATATATATATATATATATATATATATATATATATATGTGTGTGTGTGTGTGTGTGTGTGTGTGTGTGTGTGTAAATAGGGAGAAAAACGATTGTTAGGAAGAAAAAACTTTTTTTCTCTTTTTTCTGGGTTAGAAAATGTTTAAAACAAAATATTTATCTTTGTGTGAAGTGTTAAGGTATTTGTTAATTTATTTATTTAATAATTAACAATAGCATTGATTTATTTGTTTATTTTTTTATTTAATAAATAAATTAACAAATACCTTAACACTTCACACAAAGTTAAATATTTTGTTTTAAACATTTTCTAACCCAGAAAAAAGAGAAGAGAATAAAGGAAAAAAAAATATTTTTCTTCCTAACAATCGTTTTTTCTCCCTATTTACACACACACACACATATATATATATATATATATATATATATATATATATATATATATATATATAATATTAAAATATAAGTATTAATAAAAGAGATGTTCTTTTGATCAGTTACATTTTATTATACATATTTCGGATGTACAACAGTACGTCCTCATCAGACAAAATATAATGATACATGACATAACCTGAAATCTTAAATGGTTAAGATTTAATCAAGGTAGTGATTACCGGATAGAAAATTTTACTTATATCATATCTATGTGAAAGTGCGAAAAGATAATAAATTCATTAGAGAATGTGTGAGTAAGAAAAAACGTTGCATACTTAAAGTGTTCTAAAATTTTAAATTGTTTGATACTACAATATATCTAGGGAAACGTCTCATGAATCATAACAGCCCGTGATAGCCACTGGAAAAGGATTTATAAGGAGGGAAAGGTAAAGTGGGGCGGGGGTGTCGAAGGTTAAACGGTTAGAATTTGAAAATATTTAATTTATAATATTAATGTGAAGACTCCAGATTTCAGGATTATTTGCAATTTATTTATATATTATTTATATATATTCGATAAGTGTGTTATCATTTTCTTCTGAATTGTGAGAATAACATTTTAAAGGATTTAGCTGGCACGTAAAGAATGAAATATTATACTGTTTATTAATTACCTAAATCTAAATTTAACAAATATCTCAACATATTAGGTATGTAAAGCTTTTGAAATACTAATTGTTATAAATATTTGAATAACTATTATGTATATAGGTATATATTAATGAGTCAGTATGTATAAGGTAAATAATACCGACGAAGATAAAAATAAAATAAAATAATATGTTACGGATAAAATTTATAGATACGTATAATTGGGTGTAAATGTACTAATTATTCTTCAACCAAGATATCAACATATTATTAGATATGGGGATGTATATATATAGATATATATTAGGTATTATTAATGTAGTATACTTTATGTAAATGATAACAGTTATACTTTTACAACGTGATACATTTAAATATATATATATATATATATATATATATACATATAAGAAAAACGAACAATGAGTGCATGTATAAAGTTCAAAATAATGTCTATAATAATTTTTAGTTTGGATATTTTCTCTATATTTGAATCATGTAAATAGAAATATGGTAGGTATATTTAAAAATATTTAAAAATATATAAAATACAATATATAACTACATATATATTATAAAACATTATATTATAAACGGAAAAAATGAAACGAAATTTCGTTTCTGACTATTAGTACGGCTGTTACTTAAATATAAGTATGTATACGTACATAGATATATGTATACAGACGTACAGTAGTATGTATATATATATATATATATACATAACATACATGCACACATATATATATGTACGTATGGATTCCCCGAACATTTATTATAATGCTCGGTG
>OZ024741.1:344224065-344226565 GCA_964016885.1 Eledone cirrhosa
AATTATAAGAAAAAAATATAATAAAAATACCGTCACATAAGAATGAAAATATATGTAAAAATTATTATCAAGTTGACAGCGATACAGGCAACAAATAAATGAACAAACACACGTGGTAAGCAATACACACAATTGCACATACACACATAAAAATAAATACATACACACACACACACATACACATACATATACATATACACATACATTCACATACACATATACATACACACACACACACACACACATATATATATATATATACACAAATGCATATACATACATACAAATACATACAAACACATACACATACATACAAATACATACACACACATGTATGTGTGTAAAACTCTTTCTTAGAAGTATTCATTGAACCTTGTTTAACTCTTAAATATATATATACATATATATATACATACACATATCTATCTATCTAAGGCGGGTAAAATTCCCGAGATCCATGAACGAGTTCTCTCCAGCAGTCTCTGTCCCTCATTATCGCTGCCATGTCCTGTGTCTCCAACAGACCAGTGTCTGTCCTTAGGGCATCAACATACGTTAACCTTGGTTTTCATCTTCTAGTGTGTCCATGTAGGGCTCCCAAAGGAGCACTGAGTGCAATGTCAACTCTGGATGTCGGTGAGCATGTCCAGCTAACCTCAGTGACACATATATATATATATATATATACTATCAATAATAATGAGTTCAAAACTCAGGCAGTCTTTTACAATGAAATGTTGATATGTTGGTAGAAAGGACTAGAAAACTATTGCACAAAACATTCAAAAACTTTAACCTTAGTATTACCATGGACAAAAACACCAAAAACGTCAACTTCCTAGACGCCACACTCTACTTAGACTCAATGATATATGCACCTTTCCACAAACCTAATGAAAAACTCATCTACGTAGATACCAAGTCTAACCACCCTAAATCTATATTGAACTCTATCTCTAAGGGAGTATCTAATAGAATCTCTAATCTATCCTATGACATAAACACATTTAACAATAACTCGCAGTATTATAATCAGGCATTAGCTAGATCAGGCCATAATACAGGGATAGTGTTCCTACCTACAAAAACACATAGCTACAGCATCATTTCACACAACATGTCCATGGGAAAATTTAACAATAGGAATAGCAACTGCACACACACTAATAGGGATTGTAACAACAAGAGTAACCCGCACCACAGAAATGACCATAGGAACATTAAAGGAAACAAATCACCAGACATAAAAAACAGAAATAGAAGAAGAAATAATACATTTTTCAACCCTCCTTTCAATTTAAACGTCTCTACCAACCTTCCTAGGGCTTTCTTCTCACTACTAGATAAACACTTCCCATCCGGCCACAGGTACCACGGCCTTTTAAACAAAAACACTATTAAGATCTCATACTCTACTACGCCTAACTTAGCATACCACATAGCTAGTACAAATAAAAGAAAAATTAATTCTTACTTCAAACAAACTAAATCACAACAGTCGATAAACCTTCAAAATAACATTCAAAATAACAGTCAAAGTAACATTATAACAAATAACCGTAATATCAATGGAAATAATAGTAATAGCACTAGTGGAAACATTAACGCTGCGTACCACAACCCGCATAACCATAACCCTATAGCTAACCTCCAAACTTCTACACAGCATAGTAACCGGCAGACTAGCACCCAGAGTAATTGTAACTGTAGATCAAGTAGAACCTGCCCTTTAGATAAAAAATGCTTAACCAAGGATATCATATACTCATGTCAGTCACAACTAACAGCTCTTCTGAAACCTACATAGGCTCCACTTCTAACTGCTTCAAAACTAGATACAATTCGCACCTCCACTCTTTCAAAAAACACAGTCTAGCCAACTCCACTTCACTATCTAGCTACATACACTATCTAAAAACTAAAAATAAAATATATACACTTAAATGGGAAGTGGTAGGTAGTGCAACATCGTACAAACCTCCTGATAAATTTTGTAACCTCTGTCTACTAGAGACCCATACTATCATCTTCTTTAAACAAAATCTCCTTAATAAAAAATCAGAAGTGTTCGCAAATTGCCAACACCGCTTCCGACACTCGTTCCAAAACTTTAAACCCTATATATAATAATGTCAGACTGGAACCGGCACCACCCCTAGCAATTAACATCAGTAGCACACCTTACACCTCACATCCACACCCATCTCTATACTCTAAAGATAATACTGACAGCATTTTAGTACCACCTACCCTGGGAATACCCCCTTGTACCTCTAATACTGATATCTCGACCGTGGACTACTTATTCTGCATTGCACAAATATAAGATTAGTATAAATTGGGGACACGGTACTGGTTGCGATAGCATAGTCCTGTGCATGGATTACCACCAAGAGATAGATTGATGATTAGATAGATAATCGTATTGTTAAGTGATTATATACTGTAAGCGATCAGTTCATTGAATTATGCACGTAATCATCTTGATGTGGACTCCTTT
>OZ024741.1:344231565-344234065 GCA_964016885.1 Eledone cirrhosa
TAACAAGAATGAAACGCGTAGATTACTTCCCTTGCTTTTATCGAGAATCTAATTGTAATACGTGACGTATTCTATTCTATAGCGATTAGGTCTTCAAAATGTTTATTATAAACATACAGAATATTTTCGAATATTCTATGTCTATATTCACATATATATCGCTATTTCAGAGCATTTATTCCAATTTCTAATTTCTGCCGGACCGGCAACCGCTCTTTCAAACCAGTTCCTGTACACAGCTAAGTATTCTATAAGTCTCTAGCTGTGTCATTCTCGATAAAAGCACTGGATATGTAGTCCTGATGATTTCTAACAAGAATGAAACGCGTAGATTACTTCCCTTGCTTTTATCGAGAATCTAATTGTAATACGTGACTTATTCTATTCTATAGCGATTAGGTCTTCAAAATGTTTATTATAAACATACAGAATATTTTCGAATATTCTATGTCTATATTCACATATATATCGCTATTTCAGAGCATTTATTCCAATTTCTAATTTCTGCCGGACCGGCAACCGCTCTTTCAAACCAGTTCCTGTACACAGCTAAGTATTCTATAAGTCTCTAGCTGTGTCATTCTCGATAAAAGCACTGGATATGTAGTCCTGATGATTTCTAACAAGAATGAAACGCGTAGATTACTTCCCTTGCTTTTATCGAGAATCTAATTGTAATACGTGACGTATTCTATTCTATAGCGATTAGGTCTTCAAAATGTTTATTATAAACATACAGAATATTTTCGAATATTCTATGTCTATATTCACATATATATCGCTATTTCAGAGCATTTATTCCAATTTCTAATTTCTGCCGGACCGGCAACCGCTCTTTCAAACCAGTTCCTGTACACAGCTAAGTATTCTATAAGTCTCTAGCTGTGTCATTCTCGATAAAAGCACTGGATATGTAGTCCTGATGATTTCTAACAAGAATGAAACGCGTAGATTACTTCCCTTGCTTTTATCGAGAATCTAATTGTAATACGTGACGTATTCTATTCTATAGCGATTAGGTCTTCAAAATGTTTATTATAAACATACAGAATATTTTCGAATATTCTATGTCTATATTCACATATATATCGCTATTTCAGAGCATTTATTCCAATTTCTAATTTCTGCCGGACCGGCAACCGCTCTTTCAAACCAGTTCCTGTACACAGCTAAGTATTCTATAAGTCTCTAGCTGTGTCATTCTCGATAAAAGCACTGGATATGTAGTCCTGATGATTTCTAACAAGAATGAAACGCGTAGATTACTTCCCTTGCTTTTATCGAGAATCTAATTGTAATACGTGACTTATTCTATTCTATAGCGATTAGGTCTTCAAAATGTTTATTATAAACATACAGAATATTTTCGAATATTCTATGTCTATATTCACATATATATCGCTATTTCAGAGCATTTATTCCAATTTCTAATTTCTGCCGGACCGGCAACCGCTCTTTCAAACCAGTTCCTGTACACAGCTAAGTATTCTATAAGTCTCTAGCTGTGTCATTCTCGATAAAAGCACTGGATATGTAGTCCTGATGATTTCTAACAAGAATGAAACGCGTAGATTACTTCCCTTGCTTTTATCGAGAATCTAATTGTAATACGTGACGTATTCTATTCTATAGCGATTAGGTCTTCAAAATGTTTATTATAAACATACAGAATATTTTCGAATATTCTATGTCTATATTTATATATATATATATATATATATATATATATGAAAAAGTTTGCCCTTCATCAGTGATCTTCCAACCATCATAGGCATTTCAACGCTTTAAAGACCATATACCTCCGGTTGGTGCGAGCAACGGCTAAAAAAAGTCGTTGGGACACGTAAATAAAGGGGACGCGTGGGTAAACAAACAAAGATGGTTGGAAGATCACTGATGAAGGACAAACTTTTTCATATGTAACCCATTTGCAACGCCGCAGCTCCATTATTATCATATTTACACATATATTTTTTCCTCTGCTGCTACCCGTCTGTTTCCTTCTTTGTATCTTTACCCTTTCTAGCAGTCTCTCTCTCTGTTAGCCTCTTCCTCACCCTTCACTCACTCATTCTCTGTCACTACCTCTTCTCCTCCTCTTTCTTCCCGTTTGACCTGTGTGTGATTCTTTTCTCTCGCACGCTGGCCAAGCTGGTATGAATTTTTTTTCTTTCTCTCGTCTACGATTTCACAGAACTTATGTTTACCGAATTCGCAGACCAGACCCCTTCTTCCCCCCGTTATACCTGTGCGAAATTCCTTCCTTGCTCACATTTCAACCAGGTTTGATGGTCTTTATTCTCTCGTTCACGATTTCACCGAATTTAAATTCATAGAAATCTGGGACTTGTCTCTTTCTTCATCACTTTCTGTTGCTTAAACCATTTTGTTTGTTTACCCTCGCGTCTCCTTTATTTACGTGTCCCAACCACTTTTTCTAGCCGTTGCTCGCACCAACCGGAGGTATATGGTCTTTAAAGCGATGAAATGCCTATGATGG
>OZ024741.1:344239065-344259065 GCA_964016885.1 Eledone cirrhosa
GAAAGATTTCCTGGTGGAAGTTCAGATGTACTCCGGGTTGGTATCAAGTATCGAGGTGAAAGTCCAATCAGAAAATACAACGAATTATATATATATATATATATATATTTATATACGTAGTCGCATATATATATATATATATATATATATATATATATATATATATATATATATATATATATATATATATATACTGTATATATATGATGGCTGCAACTCGATTTCGAGTAATGCCATTGCTTGATAATTAAGCATGAACATCACGGATGAGGCCTTTTAGTCCTGCTAGGGACTTGCCTATGGCCAGCAATGCATGTGCTTGAAGCTTTTTTAAGTGAGGAAAGTCTTTGCACGGGACCAATCCCACTCTCTAAACATCGAATGCATTTGCCCAAAATAAAGAATTGGTCTACATCAAAGGTTCTCAACGGGGGCATATGCACCCCCGGGGGGCGTTTCAGAACTCCAGGGGTGCGTTTGGAAGCAAGGTCGCGTTAGGGGGCCGTTTGGAGCTGGGGGAAGGGGTTAGGGGGGCGCTGGGATTTTCCATTTATTAGGATCTCAATAGGGAATAAATAGATCTACATAGTGTTAACTCGTTACGGTTGAGTCAATAATTTCAGACAAGATTCTAACTGTCTGCGCTCAAAGTGTCTTTGACCCAGTTGACTGTGGGTTTTTCCATTTTTAGGATCTCAATTACCGGTTAACGTCTCAATTACCGGACATGCCTGCACACCTGCTCACAGCTGCGGTTAGACTATAGTTATGCTGTCTGCAGCTGTGAGCGGGTGTGCAGGCATGTCCCGTAATTGAGACGTTAACCGGTAATTGAGATCCTAAAAATGGAAAAACCCACAGTCAACTGGGTCAAAGACACTTTGAGCGCAGACAGTTAGAATCTTGTCTGAAATTATTGACTCAACCGTAACGAGTTAACACTATGTAGATCTATTTATTCCCTATTGTATAAATAATATTACAAATAAAAAAAGGAAAAGAAAAAAACAGAAGCGAGTAGAACACACATCTAGGACCACATACAACACATAATCAGATAATACACACATGTTTGGAATATTGTTAATCAATTATTTAGTAATCTACTGATATAAAAATCAGTAGTATATTGAAAAAGTGAAAAAATAGGGTGGCGAGGGGGGGGGGCGTTTCATGATTTCGAGGGACAAAAGGGGGCATTTGGCTTAAATGGGTTGAGAACCTGTGGTCTATATCATAGGATGTAAACGAAGTCGCAGGTTTTATATCAGAATGACCTTCTCCTAGAGAGATGTCTTAATGAAGACTCGGAGTCTCTCGCCCCACAAAAAAAAAAACTTTATTTTATGGCCGTTGATTCTGCCGAGTTCCTCCGCTCTTTTTACATTAGCTAAAGAGAGCCTGGGAGAAGGGAGGCGGGGTGATACAAAGAAAGGGAGAGAAAGGGAGATTATGATCGCCTGAGTGAATGTGTATGTATATATTCTCCCTCTCTCTATCTCTCTCTGTCTCTCTCTCTTCATATATATATGTGTGTGTGTGTGTGTGTGCGTGCGTGCGTGTGTGTGTGAGTGTGTGTGTGCGTGTGTGCGTGTGTGTGCGTATATATATATACGCGTGTGTATTCATTCGAGTCGGTGTGTGTACAGTGACACCACCACACACGCATTCTATGCGGTCAACTGATTTACCAACGTCAGGTGAGACCGAGTTTCAAGAGACTAATATAATTGTGCCTGTATAGATCGAAATATTGAACGAGGCATAACGTTATGTGCCCTAGGTGGAAGAAACTGAGGAAAATAATCATAAGGGACAGGACTGGAGTTTCCGTCTTCACATTAAGTGATACAGTTTACTGCAGAACAGACTTTTAACAGTTCTACCAAGTATATTCTAATCCCGCATTCAATGGCTCTTCCTGTCCACCTATTTCCGTCACCGGGCTACGTTACACTTCTTCTTCTTCTTCTTCTTCTTCTTCTTCTTCTTCTTCTTCTTCTTCTTCTTCTTCTTCTTCTTCTTCTTCTTCTTTCCTTGAGAGGGTCGTGAGAGCAGAGTCCTCAAACACTCCTTCCAGCAGGTCAAAAGCAACCGTCTCCAATTGATCCGGCTGGATCGCCAATCGTGACCAGTCAAGCTCATGGATTTTATCTAACCATCTTGTTCGAAGTCTTCCCCTGGGTCCCTTGCCGGTTGGTTTTGCCCGCAAAATCTGTCCAACGATTCTTTCCTGAGACATTCTAGCCATATGCCCATAGTATCGGAGCTGTGATCTCTCAGTTCGGAGAAGTAGTAGCTCCGCCTGAAGTGACTCTCTGACCTCCGTTACGCACTTTATTGAGTAATGTTACTCCAAAGACCCCTCGGAGGGACTCCCATTTCGGTCGCTTGTATTGGCGATTGTATTCTTTCGGTCATTACCCAAGATTCATGACGCTATTTTAAAAATAATTCCTTATAGTGATCGACTAATAGCATTGTCAGCTATGGCGGGATGACTAGATTACAAGTTAACCAGATGCTTTTAAAGTCAACTGTACACACACACAGACACACACACACACACACACACACACACACACACACACACACACACACACACACACACATATATATATATATATATATATATATATATATATATATATATATATATATATATATATATATATATATATATATTGTTATACTTGGGGAGGGTCATATTTGTGTAATATTGCCAGAATTAATAACAGAACACACTCACTGTTTGGTTGGTTTTCGCTTCTCGCTGTCTTTTATATCGGTAATCTAACTTACTCGGTCCTCAATGTTGCCATTGACTGACCGACGGTCAAAAATAATACAGATACAATATAGACACAAACACATATATATAGTTTATCATAAATCTTTCGTTGCACATCTGCAACATCGTCAGTGGTGTTATATTTTCCTCCTGTTGTGTTGTATGTCTACGCCATTTTTATTCAGTCTGTCTATATATTTATTTATTTATTTGCTTGTTTGTTTATTTTATTTTGTCTTCTTTGCGCATGTGTTTGCGTGTGTGTATAGTGTTATGTTTGCTGTGTGATGGGTGACTAGTGTGTGTTTATGTGCTTGTTGTTATTGTGCTTGTGTATGTATTTATTTATTTATTTATCTTATTTTATTTACTTATTTATACTTCTCTTAGGTCAGTGTTGTTTGTTTGGGTGTTGTTGTTATTCCATTCATTCTTTCTGTTTAGCTTTGGTCTTCTAATTTCTATTTCACTGGCCTCTCTGATTTGCCTATCTGCTAGGTCATTTCTATGTTTATATATTATTCTAATTTCCATGTTGTCTATGTTACCGTCATGTTGTTGTCTAGCATGTTCGTATAGTACTGACCCGTTTTTTCAACATTTTAGTTCCCCCCAGTGTTGGTCTATCCTTTCACCTATGCTACGAGCTGTCTCACCTATGTATGTTGTTGTCATGTTTCTGCAAGTACCCTCTGTACATCTTATGCTATAGACTACGTTTCTAGTTTTACAGTTTATCCGGGGGTTCACCTTACATATGATACATTTCCTATTGGTACAGTGGGTTTTCTTAAAAGGGTAGGTTTTGCTGATCAGGGATTTTATGGTGGTTCCTGGCTTTTCTACCACCTTTATTTTTAAGTGGGTCTTTCTCAGGGCCTTTCTATACTGGTTAGCTAATTTCCCTCCAGGGGTGGCGTCCACAAACATGACACTCTGGTATCTCTGGTTGTCGTACCATGAGGTGGCTTTCCCTATCTTATGTCTAGCCCTATCTAAGCTATTCCATGATTTGCTCCTGTATAATGGGCAAATTCCTTTCATGTCCAGTTCTATGAGGGTCTTATACTTTTCCATGGCTCCTTCGTATACTCTGACTCTGTCTCTTTGGTTGTAGCCAGAGAACTGCATGCGGTTGATGAAGTGTTGGATGTGTCTTTCCATTTCTGTTGGGTCGCACATGCGGGACACATTCTTCATCACTCGTACCAAATCTGCGATCAGAATATTAAACTTAGCAATACTGGACATTGCTGAGTTTTTGATTTTGAGTATCAGGTATTTGGAGGCCATGGGTTTAGCATAGTGTGAGTGGAGAATTTGGGCTCTCTCGTCTATAGTGTTAATCCAGAGTTCTGTGTCTAATACAGGTAGTCTATTGTTAGGGTGTTTGGAAGGGAAGTCAATAGTTACAGTTATACTCTGGTGTATGGAATTAGCTATCTGCTGGATGCTTTCCATCGTGCTACGTTCTAAATCAAACTTGTTAGTGCTCTCTAGTTGGGGTGTCCTTATAACTATATTGATATCGTCTACATAACGAGAGTACATGATGAGGTCTATGGAGCTTTCATTAAGGAGATCTTTAAGTCTCCTTTCCCACCATACCATGAAAAGGTTGGCAACATCACCAGCTATGCTGACGCCGATGGCTGCTCCCTCATTTTGGGTGTAGATTTTCTCATTGAACTTAAATATGTGGCCCTTTAGGGTAGTTTTGATACTAGCCCCTATTGCATGTGCGACCATTTTTCTTACCTGATCATTGTTTTGGGGGGTCCGTATAGCTTTGGTCCACCCAATCCACCTTCCCATGGGAGTCTTTTTTGCCATTGAGGTTATGGTGGGGGGTCTACCTCTTATAGGTCTACTAGGGCAGAAACATCTAAGGTCATGGCTGTCTAGGTAGTCAGTGTCGTAGGTAAGACTAAGTAGGAGGCCCAGTTCGTCTGTGTTGACGTCGCAGAACTCCACCTCACTCTCAATGATCATCTCCACACATCTTTTCACAGCAAAATCAATGTTAATGGATGGGTACAGTGACACCACATCCATGCTGCCTATTATGCAGTTGGATAGGCTCCTGTTTTTGTTGCACTCACTGATTCTGCTGAGGAGGTCCTCTGTACTGTCACATACATCTGGGGACATCTTCATTATGGGGCGTGGAACCATTGAGAGGAAGTAGGAGATCCTGTAGTTGCTAGCTATATTAGCTCCGCATACGGGTCTTGTTGGTGGTCCTGTTGTCGGGTCGTCGACTGTCTTGTGGTCTTTGCGGAGCCCATACAAGGGTGGTATGCCATTGTTAGACGCCTGGAAGTTGTTGGCAGTGCGTCTGCTTGACTTTAGGATGTCAGTCCACATCATCATGTGAGCGTTGAGGATTTTTTCTCTCCCATCGTGTGTTTGTTGTGCAACTTCGCTCGTGTTGGTGATGTGGGGTTGCATAGCCTCGATGTAGTTCGGCATGCTATCTATTGACATCCTACCAGACGTATCCGTGGGTAGGCACACTACCTCACCATCCATTGTGCGCTGCTTGAGGCTAACCAAGCCTTCTACAGGTTTCCTCCCAAGTTGTTGGGCCTCTGGTCTGCTCTGTCTCTTAGTATACCTGTCTACTATTTGTCTAATCTTATTTCTAGCTATGGTGAACTGTGCCTCTGTCTCGTCATGTATTTGTTGTGGTATGCAAACTCTTTTATTAAAGGGTAACCTCGTAGGATAGATATTACCCATCTTATATGTTTTGTCAGCTGGGTTGAAAAATAGTTTCTCTAAGGGGTTGTCATTATATCTATCGTCTTAGTTGTGTGTGTTGCTATTGTTGTTATCAGGGTGGTTGTTGTTGTTTCTATCATTAGCATTATTATTATTGTTATGATTGCTAGATGTATTGTTGTTTACTTCAACGTTATTGTTGTTGTTGTTACTGTTATTTCTACCATTGTGGTTGTTACTTTTATTATGTTTCTTGTTTTTGTTGTGTCTATCATTGATGTTGCTACATGTACTATTTCCATTATTACCACTGTGGTTATTGTTGTTGTTGTTCGTATTGTTACCGTTATTACTACTGTGGTCGCTGTTGCTGTGTCTGTGGTTAATGTTTCTATTATTATTATTATTGTGGTTGTTGTTGTTCTGTCTATCGCTAGTATTATTACCCTTATCACTATTTCTCACTTTCCTGCTATTGTTATAGTTATGGCTGTTATTTCTATACTCAGAGTTATTGTTTATATTACTACTACCGTTATTATTGTTGTTGTTGTTTACCTTTGCATTCCAACGTATTTTTGTGAAACACTTTTCCAGCTCCGTTTTGCACTCCATAGGGTTGATCTTTTTGTAGATGGCAAATCTTGGTAGTAGCCGCAGGATTTGTTGTTCTTGTTCACTGATTAAAGTGTTCCCATAGATATTTACTGTGTGGTCATTGGTAAATTCTTCCGGTAGTTTTACATCAGTCATACGGATATTGTCGATATTACACAAATATGACCCTCCCCAAGTATAACAATATTTGTTTCGACACACGATTTCATATAAAAAGCCTCGCAAAACTAATTCATCGCCGCTATATATATATATATATATATATATATATATATATATATATATATATATATATATATTGTTTTATTTTAAGATGACCTCCTTTACCCTTTTGGGGTCAGCGTGTATTTTTTCTTTGGGAGAACTGCTAGATTCTAATCTTCTAGTCTCTTCTTAGCGCTGAGGGAGACTATCCCCATTCTGTTAATGTCCATATAATTCTTATATCGTTATTAATTGAGCATCCACTGATGAGTTTATAAGAGCCCGCTTGTGTATAAAACTATAGATTATATACAAGTTTCTACATAACCTGGAAATTATTTATCCCAAATTGTAGAAATCTTATAACGAAACGGCCGTCTGGAAGAAATGAGATATTTATTTAATAATGTCTCATATAAAATAATACAACCAATTATCAACGAAATACTGATTAGTTAGCACCCCAAACACTTAATTGGGATAATACTTAAGTATATCCTAATGTTTGTTGAGTGAGATGGAGTTGGTCGGAGTATCGCTTAAAACTTTCTCTGTTTATGTATTGTATATATATATATATATATATGTATATACACACACACACACATATATACATATATATATATATATATATATATATATATATATATATATATATATATATATACATATATATACATATACATATATATATATATATACATATGCTGTGTATACACACACACACACATATATATGTATATATCTTTTTAAAAGGTATCTATATTTAAAGTTCTAGTTAAACTTTAATTAGTTACCTCCCAAGCAATGTGTGCTTACACACTTTTACAAATTATTCCCTGTGAATTTTTCATATATTTATTTTAGATATATATATATGTATTTATATATATATTTACATATGCTATCGTAATCAAAATTCACTCACTTTTTGAACCCCATCTAAATGATATTGTGCTGTTTCTTATGCATCTTCCCGGCCGCTTGTTCTGAGCCCTTGTGCAAGCTGGGCTCAATATGTTCTAAATTGCATTACTTGTGGGTGGCTATTGAGGAAGATAGATGCTCTCATTCATTCGTGTGCAACATTGCTCTATATATATATATATATATATATATATATATATATATATATATATATATATACATATATTTTTTTAAATGATGAAATTTCGTTTACATTTATTCAGATTTTTTGTGTAATGCATATACGTAGAGTGCAAGTTTTGGTACCACTACGAATAATTCACTGAATCATCTACACTATATATATGGGGGGGGGGGGTTAAAAAGTAAACAGCAATAACAACACAATCGGTACAGTATATGGAAGGAATGTATTAGGTTAACGTTTGAAATAGCAGGAAGAGGTTCTTAACGTTTCGGACGCTTGTCGTTCATCAGAAGAAAGAATGAGAAAGTAGACAGATTGAAGTAACGGGCGGGGTGGTATTGGAAGAAATGTTTTTAGAAAAAATATATTTATAAATGAATGTAAGTATATTGAAACAGACGGGCTCAGCATAATTTACGTCTACCAAACGTCATCCACAAGACATTGATCAAAGCGAGCGTATAGTAGGCGACACTTACTCAAAATACCACGTCATGGGACTGAACCTTAAATCCCGGTGTTGCGATGCCAACTTCTTCATACGACAGCCATGCCTACTACTTCGAATTTATTTACATTTCATACATATAGTAATTATAGTTTTAGCCGGAGTATGAACTACCAGTCCCGCCCACGTAAACCAAAAGTTTTGAACAAATGATTCATACAATACCAAGTTTCTCCGTCTGCCTAGTTGATACCTTCAGACTATATATATTAAATAGTGTAAAGAATAACATTCTGCAGACTCTGTTTTGTTTTTATGTGCAGACTTCGTTCACCAGCTCAACATATATGCGACGTCTTTAACAACAAATACTGTTACATACTATTTATATAGTCGACATCTACCAAATGTGGTTTAGCCACTTGATATTTACAATATTATTACTATTTTACTATCTATTCGACCCCATTTTTCTAGCACAGATAAATGGAGACAACTACTAGACTATACGTTAATCAGTAGTTTCGATCAACAAATGACAAATCCTACTGCTTTGATGGCAGCTGGAGTGGAGCAGTTGAAGATTTCGATTCCCGTGTTCAAATGCTACTTACTGTATCGAGACTGGAAGAATGAAATACAAGATCATCAAACTGGGTGAATATAAATAACACAACGTATTTTGTGCTACGTATAAACGATTCTACAAACCCACTACCTGTATATTTATATATATAGGGTACACACACACACATATATATATATATATATACATATATATTTATATATATATATATATATGTGGCAGTACATTGACCATTCCGCCCCTGCCTTCTATCTTTACACACGGCACTAGACAAAATCGTTTCTTCATCATACAGTCTCATCCGCGAACAGTTCTGTATGGCGCCAGTTCGTGATTTGAACTCGAGAATTTTATATTCTCCGAGTGAGAAGAACCCTCTGACGAAAGTCTTCTTCTCAATGAATTTCCGCATGGATTATCCATTTATTTTGAGACTTGAAACCGCGCGGTAAGGGTAATTATAGCAGGTACAGTGAACTTTTTAAAATTTATTTTAAAACTTTTTCTGATTTGCTAAACCTTGATTATATATATATATATATGTGTGTGTGTGTGTGTGTGTGTGTGTGTGTGTGTGTGTGTGTGTGTGTGTGTGTGTGTGTGTGTGTGTGTGTGTGTGTCGGAAAAACGGGACGCCGTAAGGCGGACCGTTTTGTCGAACATTTGAGGGATATACGACCCGGTTTGGATACTCCTGTCGCCCGTCATTTCTGTTCTCCGGGTCATTCTTCCCTACATGTTTCAGTCCTGAGTGTCCTTTTACATCATGGATCACAGGCCTCGCGCACCAGATCTGAACAAAGTCTGACTCACCACCTTGGGTCCTATTCCCCTCTTGGACTCAACTCACCTCCCCAATTTCTCCAATACCCCGTCCATTATCACACCCCTAGATTCCTATCGCTTTCTCTTGATCATTAACATCTTCTCTTACAACTAATACAGGCCGACTGTATATGCTCTCTCCACTTTTCCCTTCACTGCTCTGTATACACAGATACACACCCTTATATTAACATACTTTTGCTCATAGCTTCGTACTTACATGCACACACACACTTTTACTCGCATACACACACACATTTCTTCTTAGCTTTGTACGGACGTATAATAACACACACACACACATACGCACACACACATGCTTACGCACGTGCACAAGTATGCTCTTTTTACAAAAAGGTTTTTTTTCCATTTCAGGTAGACGCGCTCCATTATCCACTTTTCTAAAAAAACAAATCATACACAAAACGCCAGCACCAACAGTTTTGCAAGAGATGTCAACATGAATGGACCTGTTATTTTTATCTAAAGACATTTTTTCCAATTCCATCCCGCCCGTTCCCTCAATCTATTTTATTTCTCATTCTTTCTTCTGATGAAGGACGAGCGTCCGAAACGTTAAGACCCTCTTCCTGATATATCAAGCGTTAACCTAATATATCCCTTCCATATACTGTGCCGATTGTGTTGTTATTTCTGTTTACATTTTACATATATATATCTATAATTTTATAAAGCTAGGTGTCGTCTATATGATTATGTATGTATCCTACACACTTCCCTATAGTTTCTTAGCTTTACTCTCTCTGTCGCTCTTCCCTCTCTCTATAATAGATCATTCCTCCTCTCTACTCTCAAATATTATAAAGCTGAGCATCGTCTCTCTCTCTCTCCCTCTTTTACCCTCTCTATAATTTAACTGCTCCACTCTCTGTCTCTCTTTACTCTCTATATGACAACACTCTTTTACTTTCCGTAGAGATGAGCGTCGTATCTAAATTCGGTCAACACATATGTATCCTACACAGTTCCCTATAGTTTCTTAGCTTTACACTCTCCGTCGCTCTTCCCTCTCTCTATAATAGATCATTCCCACTCTCTATAATTTAACTGCTTTACTCTCACTGTCGCTCTTCACTCTCTAACATTATAAAGCTGAGCGTCTCTCTCTCTCTCTCTCTCTCTCTCTCTCTCTCTCTCTCTCTCTCTCTCTCTCTCTCTCTCTCTCTAGCTCGCTCGCTCGCTCTCTCTCTCTCTCTCTTTCACCCTCTCTGTAATTTAACTGCTTTACTCTCTGTCTCTCCTCACTCTCTATATGACAATACTCTGGTTGCAGAACGAAAATACAGACAAATATAATAATGTATGTATCCCACACACTTTTTCTGTCGTCGCTCGCATAAGTAACACACACACACACACACACACACATACATACACACACATACACACACACACACACACACACACACACACACACACACGCACACGCACACGCACACACACACACAAATACACATACTTTCACCACTGATTTCGCCAATTGCCGGATAACATCAAAACAAAACACACAGACACACACACATACACAAACACACATACACATACACAAACACACACACACATATTTATACTTTATATGTATGTATGTAAGATCATTCCCCCTCTCTATAATTTAACTGCTTTACTCTCTCTGTCGCTCTTCACTCTCTATATGACAACACTGTTTTAGTTTCCGTATCTCCCTTCAATATATACACGCATAGAGAGAGAGAGAGAGAGAGAGAGAGAGAGAGAGAGAGAGAGAGAGAGAGAGAGAAAGATTAAGAAAACTACACAGAAACATCTACAGAGAGACAGAAAAACAGAGGGAGGGGAAAAGAAAGAAATAGGCCGTTAGACAGAGAGAGATACAATTAAAGTGTTAGTTATTCAGAGAGAGAGAGACAGAGAGAGAGAGAGAGAGAGAGAGAGAGAGAGAGAGAGAGAGAGAGTCGGAAGGACAATGTGACACTGGAGATGGTGTGGTATCTTTGCAGTGGAGTGGTGGGGGGAGGTATACCTAGCCGAGCGCCAGCCGGACGGGCCAACTAGTATATATATATATATATATATATATATATATATATATATATGAGGGTGTTGAAGTGTATTTAAAGCATTGTGGAATAATAAGATTGGTTGCTTTGGAAGCCCCAACAATGCAGATGTGTAAATCTCCGGGTAAAAGAATCAGGTGGTAATGAGAGAGAGATGTAGGAGGAAATGTAGAATGAGACGTAGTGGGTGTAGAGGAATGTAAGGAAAGTGTAAAAATAATAACACGGGGTATATTTCGGATTTCGCATCCATCAACTGCGAGTTTTCCGAGGGGAAAAAGCTTTTTGTCGGAGAGGGAGGACACGTGACCTCTCTTGTTTATGGTGTGCATACAACTATATATATACATATATGATGGTTGCAAACTCTACTAATAGTATTGCAATCGCTTGTCAGATTAGAGAAAATGGTGTAATTTTAATTTACGGCCAGCCACACGAATCTATAACACAGCCTAAACAAGCAATGGCTGTGCTTCGAAGGTTTTTTTAAGTGGGATATATATATATATATATATAAATATATATATATATATATATATATATACATATATATATATATATAAATATATATATATATATATATACATATATATATATATATATATATATATATACATATATATATATATATATATAAAGGAATTAAATGCTACCTCCGTTTGTATTTGAATGAAACATGTAAATCAAATAAATATATTAATTTATTGAATCTTTTGCGTGATTATTATTTTTGCATATATATATATATGTATGTATATGTATGTATGTGCGTGTGTGTGATGTATACACCCACAGAATGACACACATATATATATATATATTTGGTTATATACTCGTTACCTCATACCTCATACAGCTACTATAATCAGTTTTCATATATAAACATACTTCGTCATATTTAGTATCTTGGCTAAAATAATGGTTTCAGATTTAAACACAAGACCAACAATTTGATTAAATCGACCCTAGTATGTTACTGGTACTTTATGTTATCGATTTCGTACAGATCAATCGCAAATCTAACCTGGTCAGGATTTGAACTCAGAACGTAAAAGGAACTAGCTATAAGCCGCAAAGCGTGTTGTCCGATGCTCTGCCAACACTGCCAATCTACCACCTACATATTGGCTAAATTAATGATTTCTGGTATATGCACAAGGCCAGTAATTTTTTTTTTTTGTGGGGGCGGGGGGGGGGGTCGATTAAATCGACTACAGTACGTGACTGGTACTTTATTTTATCGACCCCGTAAGGATGAAAGACAAAGTTAACCTCAGCGGGATTTGAACTCAGATCACAAAGGGCCATAATTCTATGCTGCAAAGCATAGCGTCCGACCCTCTACCGATACTGCCAATCGACCGCCCTGTTTGGCTAAATTAATAAGAACTATACTATGAGAATTCTATGTCGCAGCAGACTCATATCATTGACTTTGTAGGCGCGTTACATGATTTCTATTCCACGAGGTGAATCTTGGTAAACATTAATTTACAGAGATGGAGAAAAAAAAAAAAATAATAATTATATAAAGATTGGTGTGCGCATGTGAGGAGATTCTATAAAATAACTTATAAAATAAGGTGAACACCCTTAGAGACGGAAAAATAATTTGAAATCTATCGATGGAAAAGTGGAGCACTCATCGTCGAAACCGACGGAAATCCATTACAGAGTATTCACTATACATCTCCAGACAATGTCTTCTAAATCCATATCAACAAACTCTTGTATATCCTCTATAGAACAACTTCATACACGCTATAACAATTTAGTCAGCATGTACAGTTTCCATCCACCCGCTCTACATATATCCATCTTGCCAACATATATTTACATATCCATCTAATCAATATCTATAGATAATCTCATATAGCCAACAACTACATTTTAGTGTATATTTAGGCAAAATGTCTATTACTAACTTCATGCAGACAATATCTATACAATGTTTACAGTCTGTGTTTATCTTATACATAACCAAACGCAATATGTATCGAATCAAATTATACACATTTATTTAGTAGTCTTTTTATGTATTCAGAAGTTGCATGGCTTAGAAGTTAGAACGTTGGGCTTACAATCTTTAGAAATGAGTTGTGAGATCACTGGTGCCAAGCTGTGTTGGCATTTGACTTTCCCTTGGGCAACGTCGTGTATAGTGTATATATAGTGTGTATATAGTGTATATATATAGTGTATATATGAGTTGCGACGTCACTGGTGCTATTGTATCGGTCTTTGCCTTTCCCTATATATAGTTTATATATAGTGAATATATGAGTTGCGATGTCTCTGGTGCCAAGCTGTATCGGATTTTGCCTTTCCCTTGGGCCACATCATATATAGTGTATATATAATGTATATATAGTGTATATATGAGTTGCGACGTCACTAGCGCCAAGCTGTATCGGCCTTTGTCTTTCCCTTGGACAACATCGTATGTAGTGTCTATATAGTGTATATGTGAGTTGCGACGTCACTAGCGCCAAGCTGTATCGGCCTTTGTCTTTCCCTTGGACAACATCGTATGTAGTGTCTATATAGTGTATATGTGAGTTGCGACGTCACTAGCGCCAAGCTGTATCGGCCTTTGTCTTTCCCTTGGACAACATCGTATGTAGTGTCTATATAGTGTATATGTGAGTTGCGACGTCACTAGCGCCAAGCTGTATCGGCCTTTGTCTTTCCCTTGGACAACATCGTATGTAGTGTCTATATAGTGTATATGTGAGTTGCGTCGTCACTAGTGCCAAGCTGTATCGGCCTTTGTCTTTCCCCTGGGGAACGTCATATATAGTATATATATGTAAAGAGAGAGAGAGAATATATGAGTTGCGACGTCCCTGGTGCCAAGCTGTATCGGCTTTTGCCTTTCCCTTGGGCAACAACAATAGCGGGGAGAAGGGAGACTGTCATACATGGGTGACTGCTTGTCGTCCTCAAAAACATACGCCCTGGCTTAAGTCCCAGAGGGAATCTCTTTCCAGGTGCAAATCCCATAATCGTGATCGAAGGGGTCCTTTACGCTTACCCATTATTTATCCATTTGCAAACTCTCTTCTATCGAGCTAACTAAACTGCATCGAATGGTTTACTCTCTAAACATTTTTCTTTTCTATACCAATTGATCTACAATCTTAAACGTTTATTTTATGATGTTTTCATCACAACATCGTTAAAACCTCGCTGGTGAGGTCTGGTCATAATAAGACCAGAGAATGCGCGGATTTTTCTCTGCTATTTGTTGAAAGGATGAAAATAATAGTCATTAACTAATATTCCTTGTACTTTACCTCATAATTATCTCAAGCTAGCCTTTCTAATGATCATTAAATTATAGGTTAACAATAGCTTAACTATTGTTTTTTATTTATGTGATATGGCGTCTTTGAATTATTCCGTCTAAAAACATCTCTATTTCCTACGCCATCTAGTTTAATATCTTGTACATTTACTTAGCAATGTTCTCATCAATAATTCGGCAAATAAAGCGAATGCTCTGCTTCAAAATAGCCAGACGTTAGGTCTGGAGTTGTCTCCCGTACTTACCGAAAATGAAATAAATGATAATATTAATCATGGAATAACACTGTTTTCCTTCACCAAATGACAATATGAGTTGGCTTTTTTAATAGATTTGGCATTAAATATATCACCATTAAAGTAACCATTACATCTGGTTAGCAAACGTACAACTCCCATTTAGATAGCTAATGTCATTATTGTACTCGTGCTTGTTTGGCACAATAAGACATTGTGTTGAGACTGATGAGACTGATGCAATTACAAAGTAGACAGTCAAGACAAAAGAAAACACACACACAAAGAAAAACGCAGAGTCGTATGTGTGTTAACATCTATGTGGGTGCCTGGCACCTCGAGTGCCTTCAGGCGCTCACAGCCCTCTACCACTGAGCGGAGACTCCACTTCGACATTCTATAAGGTATTAGTGGAGGATAAGTGCGACGACGTTCTCGGGGAAACTCTAGGCATCGAGGAAGTCGAACTGAACAGTCTGTTCGGGAGGACTTTCCGTCCAGGGCCTTTGGATAACTTCCAGAGGTCTCTGGCCTGGCAGTGCTACCGAGGAGCTCCAACAGTTCGAGACGAAATCTACAGGCACGGACGCCCTGGCAGAGATCCTGCCAAAAGGACCTTGTCCACGATGCGAGCAGGACATCGAAACCGTTCTGCACGCAATTGTTCAGTGCCCAGGGTGACCGACCTGTGGAATTATGTCGAACAGCTACTGTCACGTGTGGGACGCATCCAGTTGTCAGTCAAGTCCATCGTGAGGATCAACCCGCCGCCTTCATTTAAGAATGAAGGAGAGGCGGTTTTCCTCTGTCTGGTGGCTATGGCGAAAGAGGTAATATGATGGACTAGGTTAAAAGGACTGAGGGCAAGCACCTTTCTCTCCGGACAATAACTCATCCCCTTCTTTAAGTACCACCTCAGAAGGAAGGTGAGAGTGGAGAGAGAGGTGCTACAGCCCATTAAATTCGCTGAAAGGTGAGTGAATGTGGCGAAAATGGCCCGAGTGAATGGGCCTTCTCTGTATATAAGCCTGTAGGTTGAGGAAGATAAACAGAGGGAAGACAGGAACACCTACAAAGCGTGTTCCTGGTGTTGAAGGTTGTTATATCCACGGGGTGTAAAACAACCCTGTAGTAACGTTCCTCCCTATTGGGGATTTCAATTGTTATTTTATTATATACAGTTAATTGTTATTAATTAATGTTAAAGTTATATGATTTTTATGTAAAACCCCCGCCGTCACGTCTTGTAATGTCTCATTTCTGTACGCCCGTGTGGCAAATAAAGAAAGATATATATTTAGCTTATCTAGCCCATTTGTACACTCGGCTCATTTCAGAAGTTTCTACTCCTGATAAACACATACACACACACATACATGCCTACACACAAATACAAACACACACACAAAGAAACACACGTCAGACAAGCACAAAAAGCAAGCTCGTACACAAATATGCGCAAACACACATATGCACACACACACACACACACACACACACACACACACACACACACACACAGAGAGAGACAAGCACGCACACACATACACACAAGCGCGTGCACACATATGCGCAAACACACAAACTTACACACACATACACATGCCTATACACACATACACACATACACACACATACACACACAAATACAAACACACACACACGAACAAACAGACGTCAGACAAGCACACAAACACGCACACATATGCTCACACACACATACGTACACACACAGAAGCGCGTGCACACATATGCGCACACACACACAAGCGTGTGCACACATATGCGCACACACACATACACTCAAAGTGGCTCTAATCATCAACTCGCAAAAGCCACAAATAAGCAACAGATTAGAACTTCACGGAACAGAGTGGGTACTATGACTGCACCACGCATGCGTAATCCAGACACTTAAACCAGTTAGGGAAAAACACATACTCTCGGATCACAAATAATGATTTCTAGTATAGGCACAAGGCCAGTAATTTGGGAGGAGGGGAAAGTTGATTTAATCGACCCTAGTACATTACTGGTGCTTTATTTTATCGATCCCATAAGGATGAAAAGCAAAGTTAACCTCGGCGGAATTTGAACTCAGACTGTAAAGGGATGTAACTCTATGCGGCAAAGCATAGTGTCCGACTTTACCGTTACTGCCAATCCACCGCCCTTCGGATCCCAAATAATAGCGGGGTCGGAATAAGCGTGGTGGTGGACATTTGTTTAAATTCCTATATTCGTGAAGGATGGAATAAACTGGGGTGGGAGGTCGGTAATTGTATTGTGTACGTTCGTAAATATGGGATTTCTTGTTATGTTCATTTTTTTGTCACGACATAATGCCTTTTTAATGTAAAATAAAATAATCATTAGATCTTCCAGCTGCTGTATGAATTACTTATAATAAAATTTCGCCGGCGATAGATTAGCAAAATTTAATAAGCGATGTGTGAGTGTGTCGGAGGAAGAGGGGGATAAAAGTGCGTGTGTGTGGGGAGGGGGGGGGACATTACTAAGTGGAGGTAGAGGGAGGAGGTGATTATTCAAGACGTGAGAGTAGATCGTTCGTTTTCGTTTTTACAACTGCGATACGATGTTGAAATATACTGGGTAAAAACATTACTTTGTTTTTTTATACTACTTTATATACACCCCTCTCTCTCTCTTTCTTTCTTTCTTTCTGTGTATGTTTGTTAATGAGTGTGTCTGAAAGAGAGAGTGGGGGGAGAGAGAGAGAGAGAGAGAGAGAGAGAGACGTGTGTATGTGTGTGTAAACTGAATTAGAATTAGTTTCCTGGAAATTTGAGTTTCATTCCAATTAATTCGGTCTGCTTCCCTTTAGTATACTGGTTGTTTATTTGATTTTAATTCCTGCCCTGTTTATCATTGTCGTGTTAATGCTTTCCTTTCACCATTTCGCTGGTTGTTCTAAGATGGCTTGACGATTTTCTAATCATATCTTACTTTTATATAATGCTTTAACTATATATCAATTTTCATTAACCAAATCGATTTTCAATTACGTAATCGTATCCTGTTTTGCTAAACCATATCCTGCTCTTCTAGTGGTGTTTTTTTTGTTTATCGATTTTCATTAGTGGGTTCAATAACTGGCCTCCCTCTAACTATCGACTAAGTCAGAAGACACCGTTTTGTTAAAGATACGAATTTGTTTATCACTCTTCATTGACACATTCAGAGGCTGTCTCCTTGGATCCGCCTCCGTATCCTCTTTCGCTTAATTTTACATTCTATTGGAATCTTATATTGTTATTTTATACTTGATAACCCTAAAAATGTTTTCTTGGACTTATATTTCTACGTACATTAATGTTTTGTTATTTACTTTGTTTTGCAGTTCCGTTAGTGTAGACACTATAGAGCCTTTACTATTATTTTCGCTAAGGGAGAGGGGGTGAATTGGCAGTATCGGTAGAGGGTCGGACGCCATGCTTTCCAGCATAGTTACGTCCCTTTACGGTCTGAGTTCAAATCCTGTCGAGGTTAACTTTGCCTTTCATCCTTACGGGGTCGATAAAATAAAGTATCAGTAATGTACTGGGTAATTGCTGGCCTTGTGCCTAAAGTAGAAACAACTATTATTTTCGCTATTGATGTGTCATTTCATATTTTTATTGTTTGCAGTCTTAATACATTTTGAAATGTTCTGGTATCTGCAACATTGTATCAATTCATTTCTCATTTCAGCCAATCTTACTTTTTGCGTAATTACAATAATAACTATTACAACATCGCACTAGCATTTAGTAGGCATCTCATTCAAATATATACCACCTAAATATCCTGTGCGTGGTCTAGGGTTTATGATGTTTGACTTACGATCATTACTTTCTCTTCCTGAACCAAGTTTTGTGTTGTGTTCTTGCGACAAACACTTCATTTCCCGTTACTCATTGATACTCAGCTTAAAGACTCAGCTGGGGGTTAAACCTGCTATGAACTAGTGTTTTGTCTAGGGTGAGTCTTGTACACTCAAAACGGGATAAGCCCCGGTCTAATGAGCCTCCTTATTTGAGAATGACTTTAGACTTTTTATAGACTTTTAATGTCTTGCCACACATAAACTGGAAATCATACAGGAACATCGTCTGGGTCAACCCGCTAAAGGTAAACAATTAATCACATGGTTAATCTATTTGATATTCAAACAATGATGTTCCATTTACAAGCATGTTCAACCCTCATAATTTTCGTCAGTGTATTTTTATTTTATTTTAATCTTACTGTGTAACAATGGATTAGCAGTATCGGTGGAGCGTCGGACATGCTTTATGGCATAGAGTTATGATCTTTTACGATCTGAGTTCAAATCGTGCTGAGGTTAGCTTTGTTTTTATCCTTACAGGGTTGATAAATAAAGTGCCAGTAATGCACTGGGGCTAATTTAGTCGACTTTCCCCTCCGCCCAAAAATTGTTTGCCTTATGCCTAAATCAGAAATCAATATTTGTATATATATATATTTGTTATAAATATTTGTATATATATATATTTGTTATAAATATTTGTATATATATATATTTGTTATAAATATTTGTATATATATATATTTGTTATAAATTTCAAACAGACTGAAGAATTACCTCACAATTCGATCAAAACGAAGACAAAACAACAAGTACCATAATATGTATATTCTTCCCAATGTTGTTCAAGTGTAAGATTACATACTTCTGTATTTTTGTAACTGGAGAGTAACTGTGAATAACATCTGTATATTCTAAACACTACTGTGACAGTCACACTATGACTTAACGAACGTACAAATATATTACACTAACTGATTACAGTTCAAAGATTGAAACATGTGCTCAATGTGAAGATCATTGGATGAAAGTCAAATAGATTAACCGTGTCCTTACATCTTAGGTTTTCAACTTACGTTGAGAGAACAAGATTTTAGAATAAGTATCGACCTTCGTTCGTCCTCTAAAATATATAAGTAAATAATGGACACCGATACTCATGTGTGTGTGTATATATATATATATATTTATAACGAAGGAAGTGTGGTAAGGAACCAGATGGACCAGAACGCACCAGAGTACTCAATACTTAGGGTAG
>OZ024741.1:344264065-344271565 GCA_964016885.1 Eledone cirrhosa
TTTTGTATTAGTATTTTTGTATTAGTATTTTTGAATTAATATTTTGTATTAATATTTTTGTAGTAGTATTTTAGTATTTTTGTTCTCAACTTATTAACCTGTCATTGTAAGATAGCATTGGCTGATTACTAACTATCTATAGCAGCGGTGTTAGACCCCCTGTAAAGCCGACTTTATAAAATTCTTTCACTACAATCTCGTATTTAGTATTTTTCCCATTCTCCACCTATTAAACTTTTCTATAGCTTAGCAATACCAATGAGAGATTTAGTGATTGTAGAAATGGAGTAGAACCAGAAATTGTTTTTATATACTTATTTCCCTATTTTTATAATGTTTTTTTTTTTTACTCGCTTTCGATTTGCCTATTCTTTCAACTTCCACACCCCTCCTCATCTCCGGTACACTTTTTTCGACCTTTTATACACTATCCTTAGAATCTGCTGTATAGATTTCAATTTCAACGCTTCGCTGGGTTTACCCCACTCGCTCTTTGTTCAACCGGCAAGTTCAGCCACCCCTACCTCCCACCAAATGGCATGATAGATTTATCTGTCTTTACAACAAGTTTTTGACCATCCTCTTGACAATTACTATCTTCCCATATTAGGTAATACCCCCTGAGAAGTTCGGCTATTTATTTACCAGGCTAAATATTATTATTTAGTCCAGAAATAGGCGTCGAACGGCTTGAGCTCTGCCGTCGGGGTCATACTTGTTCCTATTACCCACTCTACTACCCTAAGTATTGAGTACTTTGGTGCGTTGTGGTCTATCTGGTTCCTTACCACAATTCCTTCGTTATATATATATATATATATATATTTATTAAAATAACAGATTAAAGTTTAAGCAAAGAATCGCTGATATATATATATATATATATAGTGAAAGAGTGAAGAATAGCATGGTCAACAGTACAAAAACGGTTTTATTTACAGTATTAACAATTATACACATTTATATATATATATATATATTATATACATATATGACAAAGAAAGTGTGGTAAGGAACCAGTTGGACCATAACGCACCAGAGTACTCGATACTTAGGGTAGTAGAGTGAGTAATAGGAAAAGAGTTAGGACCCCGACGGCTGAGCTCCGGCCGTTTCGACAACTAGATTCGAACTAGATCTAGCTATCTGATCGGCCGGAGCTCAGCCGTAGAGGTCCTGACTCTTTTCCTATATATATATATTATATATATATATATGTTTGTGTGTGTATATGTGTGTGTGTGTGTGTGTGTGTACATAAACAATCTATTTTTCGAACCCATAAGCGATAGGAAGTCTTTGGATTAGAAAGCTGTTTGACTATAAAATAGTCTAAGTTGGCGATATAAACCCTGGTGACGGAAAAACCTTGTTCAGCGCTGCCCGTGATGTTCACCGGCGTAGGAATGGGTGTGCAGTAACAAAAAAGAGTTTAAATATTCTTTATTATGCTTACGTGTTGAGTCTTATTATATTTCTATTATATATACATGTATACGTAATACAAATAGTGAAAACAATGAAATTAAACAAAATAGAGTTAATTCATAGTAAAATTTCTGCGAGGTAGTTCTCCGTATGTTCATTCTATTAGGGATCTATGTAAAATATATTACAATTTATAATTTGTAATATATTTTACATAGATCACCAATAGAATGAACATTCGGAGAAATACCTCCCCAGAAACCATCGTAAAATAATGAGTTTTACTATGAATTACCCGTATTTTGTTTAATTTCATTGTTTTCACTATTTGTATTATTTTGACTCTGCTTCCAATGAATTATATCGTTGAAATTTTGTATTTCAAAATTTGCTTCACAATATCTTCTACATACGGATTACATTGAGTTCTTCATACGGCTTGGACCCTACCATTAATTGGTGGATTTATCTGTGTACATATATACATATATATAAATATATATACACACACACACAAACATATATATATATATTTGACAAACTTCTGATATTATATTTGTGTTTTAACCTTTATAATATATTCCAATGAAACCGGCCTTGTGCTAGGATGAAACGATCGTAAGTGATTAAATTTTAAACACTCTTTGATTTTTATAATGTATTTCGGCTATGTCATATACTAATTATTTTAGATTGAGGTATTCTCATACTTGTAATTGGATATTTAATATTACCCACATTATGTATATATTGAGTTAGGAACTCAAAATAGTCTCTTACAACAAAATAGCTCTAAGAAAGTGTTATTTCCGAGCCGTATATTATAATAGAATATAAAAGAAAAACGAACACAGATATATACATATATGCGTTCAAATAGTAAGGGACCAGATTCGCTAAGATGAAAAGAATACTAACTATGGACAATTGGGTTTGCTTGTCTCAATTAAGAAAAAATTAAGAAAATAAATACAAACCGGAATTGTGGTAACTACCAATCACCCAGACAACTTGGTGTTGTTTCGCAATGTTAATTGTGAATAGAATTACCAATTCAAGCTCATCAGTGGGTCATTACCACAATTCTGGTTTGTATTTATTTTCTTGATTTTTTCTTAATTGAGACAAGCAAACCCTATTGTCTATAGTTAATATTCTTTTCACCTTAGCGAATCTGGTCCCTTACGATTTGAACGCATATCTGTATATATCTGTGTTCGCTTTTTCTTTTATATTCTATTATAATATTATATATATATATATATATATTTATTTATTTATTTATTTACATATAGATACAATTATATATATATATATATATGTATGTGTGTACGGCGTAATTCAGGCTGTTTATTTGTCTACAAACAAACCGAACATTATAATAAATGTTCGGTAAACCGATACGTGCATATATATATGCGTGCATGTATGTATATATATACATACTACTGTACGTCTGTATACATATATGCATATATGTACGTATACATACATATTTACATTTAAGTAAGTGCCGTACTAGGCGTGAGAAATGAAATTTCGTTTCATTCTATTCCATTTATCGTGTTCGGTGTACCCGGCCGACTGAACTCACTCGATATGCAAATTAGGCTGCTCAGCCGTTAATATGCATAAGGAAAGTATACTTTCAGACGTTCAACCATCTGGCAGGAAGATATACGATGCTGACGATAGCTAATAAGCTTAAAACTAGTACACCGTTCCTGTGTCAGTGTTGAACAAAAAGGTGACGTGGTTGCCTAAACACTGTACGGCGTAATTCGAGCTGTTTCTTTGTTTACAAACAAACAAACCGAGCATTATAATAAATGTTCGGGAAACCGATACCTGCATATATATATATATATGTGTGCATGTATGTATATATATACATACTACTGTACGTCTGTATACATATATGTATGTACGTATACATACATACATATATATATATATAAAGAATTAGTATATCTACCAACATATATATACAGATGCATACCTATGCTAGCAAATATATAGGTTTTGTCTTAATAACTTTGTGGTTCAATGCAAGGGGATGCAGAACAATTATATGAATGACGTAAAATAAGAAAATTATAAAAATTAACTTACTAAAATTTCACTCCAACTAATTAGTTTCTGAAAGGGAATAAACATGGTTTCCAAATGGAAAGCATGGAGAAGCCGTTTCGTCTTCAGGAAGTCTGTTCTCAGCTAAGATACCTGGCGATGCGTGGACACAGGGAACATATAAAAAAAATAATTCAATGGATGGAAAAAAGCAAGCGTGGACTAAATTCCAAGACAAAAATTTGCCAAAACTGCTACTATAGTTCATAGTAACGGCTTGGCTACTGTCTTTTTAACACCCCACTCTTCACTGATTAACCTGGATGTCACGTGATTGATTCTTTTGAATTTGCCACGGACCAAGTAGGCACTGATTTTTTCAATGTCTTGGAATTTAGTCCACCATTGCTTTTTTCCATCCACTGAATTATTTTTGTGTAAGTTCCCTGTGTCCACGCATCGCCAGGTATCTTAGCTGAGAACAGACTTCCTGATGACGCAACGGTTTCTCCATGCTTTCCATTTGGAAACCATGTTTATTCCCTTTCAGAAACTAATTAGTTGGAGTGAAATTTTAGTAAGTTAATTTTTATAATTTTCTTATTTTACGTCATTCATATATATATATATATATATATATATATATATATATATATATATATATATATATATATATATATAAATATCTTTAAGTCGTTTGGAAGCCTCGGCAATGCAAATGGGTAAATCTCCGGGTAACAAGGTCCGGTGGTGGAGAGAGAGATGTAAGTGGGTGTACGTTGAGATGCGTGGTGTGTATAACATGTGTGAGATGTGTAGAATGAAGGGAAGAGTATAAAGGATAAAAATAAAAATAACAACACAAGAGAGAGTTACCTTGGGAGAGATTTAATAGTCCCTATATATTTCGGATTCACATCCATCAACTGGGTTTTTTTTCCGGGGTGGGGGAAAAGGTTGTCTGTCGGACAACTCGGAACACGTCTTTCGCTGTTTGTTGATATTCAAATCAACAAACAGCGAAAGACGTGTTCCGAGTTGTCCGACAGACAACCTTTTCCCCCACCCCGGAAAAAAACCCCAGTTGACGGATGTGAATCCGAAATATATAGGGATTATTAAATCTCTCCCAAGGTAACTATCTCTTGTGTTGTTATTTTTATTTTTATCCTTTATACTCTTCCCTTCATTCTACACATCTCACACATGTTATACACACCACGCATCTCAACGTACACCCACTTACATCTCTCTCTCCACCACCGGACCTTGTTACCCGGAGATTTACCCATTTGCATTGTCGAGGCTTCCAAACGACTTAAAGATATTTACTTATTGTTCCACAATGCTTCAAGCAAACTTCAATACTCTCTTATATATATATATATATATATATATATATATATATATATATATATATATATATATATATATATAGATGCGCTTGTCATTCTTTATTTGCACAAAAGGTAGTATGTTTAAACAATTGTGATATTATATAGTAATCCCTACTAGTAAATAACGGTAGGTTTCACAAACATGATTTCCAGTAGAAAATAAGTATGATTGGCTGTGAAAATTACGGTAAGTGGTGAACAGCTTATGTTAAGGCGCATCAACTGATGTGAATGACAGGTTTGCATAGAGGCACATTTTTACTTTCGGCGAGTTTTGTTTCGTGGTGAAATTACCGTGAATTTTCTGATAGTTTCGACAATTCTAAAGCACTTCAGTTGCAAGTGAGTTCTAACTCACTGAGGAAACCATCCTAGCTTAACCTTAACAAACCTATGGTAACGTACCGTATGAGCTATGGCAAGTCATTGATATTATTATAATATCTACATTAAATAGACTTAACAAATATGGAGATATAGCGGTGGGCTGTTATTGTTATGGTAAGTGGTGTACGAGTGTTAATCAGTCAGTTTCACAGTTTGCCCCTCAGTGATAAACGTTCAGATTTTATAATCGGTGGACAAGTCGACCCCTGGTTTGGGAGGGATATTTTTAGGCTCCAAATGTCGACTTATATATACCCGCTTGTCACTAATCTGTAAAGATCTTTCTTGTGAGTGTATCATGAAACAATTTATACATCTCATATGTATTTTGTCTGAAGAAGGCATGCTCTGATTTATGTTAAACATAAATTTTTACATCCCCGAATATAATGAAATAAAATAGTGATGTTATAAAGTTATATCTTTCGTTGATAACTACTATTATCATAATAGTCCAGATAAGTATTATCTTTTGAGTGCTTCGTATCTGTTATAAACATATGTCAGTTGATTACATATCAACGAAGTCTTTAACTCATTGTTTATATATATATATATATATATATATATATATATATATATATATATATATATATATATATATATATATATATATCATAATAATGATGGCTGCGCGTTGCAAATGGTGGTGCATATGAAAAAGTAAGTCCTTCATCAGTGACCCTCCAACCGTCCTAGGCATTTCATCGCTTTAAGGGCCATATGCCTCAGGTTGGTGCGTAAAATAACAGATTAAAGTTTAAGCAAAGAATCGGTGCTTTCCGCCTTAATTATTATATATATATATATATATATATATATATATATATATATATATATATATATATATATATATATACGCACACACACACACACATACTAACTCTCTCAAATTTTTCCTTCTCAGGGATAAACCAGTATCCACTAATTTACCGTATTTTAGCATTTCGATTTTGTTATTTCTGTCCTTTTGTTATTTTCCCAGCAGCAACAGCACCACCACTACCCCCGCCACCACGGATAAACTACACTCCATCAGGTCTACTCAGACAAGTTTGACACACACGCAGACTATTGGCGGCTTACGCATACCTCTTTGTTTGATACCTGTGCTCAGTTTATCAACGAAACTTATCTTCAGCCTTCTTTCTTTATTCTTTATTATTTACTTTCTTCCTCTTGCTATTTTCTTAGAGCGTCGGTTACCATGCCTCGCAGCATAGAGTTATCACCCTTCACGCTCTGATTTCCGATCCTCCTGGGGATAGCTCTGCTCTTCTTTCTGGCCGTGTCGATAAAATAATGTACCAGTAATGCACTGGGGTCGATTTAATCGATTTTCCTTCCCCAAAATTGATGGACTTGTGCCTATATAAGAAAGCACTATATTATATAAGGGCGGTGGATTGGCAGTATCAGTAGAGCGTCAGACACCATGCTTTGCAGCATAGAGTAATGGTCCTTTACGTTCTGAGTTCAAATCCCGCCGAGGTTAACTTTGCCTTTCATTCTTAAGGGGTCGATAAAATAAAGTACCAGTAATGCACTGTAATAATTGCTGGCCTTGTGCCAAAAGTAGAAATATTATTTTATAAATCTATAATAAAGGGTGGTGGATTGGCAGTATCGGTAGAGGGTCGGACGCCATGCTTTGCAGCATAGAGTTATGGCTCTTTACGTTCTGAGTTCAAATCCTCCCGAGGTTAACTTTGTCTTTCATCCTTACGGGGTCGATAAAGTAAAGTACCAGTAATATACTGGAATAATTGCTGGCCTTGTGCCAAAAGTGGAAACAATTATTTTCTTCTTTCAACTTAGTTTTCTGTTTTCCCTTTTATTTTATTTTATTTCATTTTATTTCATTTTATTTCATCTTATTTCATTTTGTTTTTACTTTATTGTATTATTTTTCTTTTTTATGTTTTATTTCTTTAGTTTTCTGTTTCAGTGGTTTTATGGTTCCTTAATTCCTTTCTCACATAATGTTCCGTCATATGTTTTATAACCTTTCATGTACACTACACATCATTCCATTCACTTATTTATTTATTAATGTATTTATTTATCTACTAATCTCTACCTATTTGTATTTATATCAATACTGATGATGATGTTGTTGTCATCGTTGTAATTGTTACTGCTGTTGATGTTCCGACTGTCGGCCATATCTAACACACTCTTCTACCCACAGTCTATGAACTTTAGATGTCGACTACTG
>OZ024741.1:344276565-344296565 GCA_964016885.1 Eledone cirrhosa
GCTTCTAGGAACCTTTTGCAGAAATGGCTCGCTTGAAAATTTTAATTCCTTTAATTATTAATTTTTCCCATTGTTCACCTCTCATATAGACACTACTCTTTATGCAATAAATAACTCGTCTGCAATTTTACTTCTCTGTAAATTACTTCCTTCAGAAACTCAGAACGCTCCTATGTTTTCTTCTACCACAAGCTCACTTTTCCATTGAAACACTACAAGCTAAATAAGTGTTGAATTCACTCAACAAAACTCGTGTCCCTGCGTTTCTCCGTGTTATGCCTTTGTTGAATTTAATTATATATATATGTAATGTATATATGTAATGTATATATAACATATATAATATAAATATATATATATATATATATAAATATATATATATATATATATATATATTTATATATATATATATATATATATATTACATATATATATATATATATATATATAGGTACACAGACACACACATATATATGTATATATATATATATATATTATATTCAATATCGACGTTATATCTATATATATCTATATCTATATATATATATATATTTATATATATATATATATATATATATATATATGTATATATACATATATATATATATTACATATATATAATGTTTATATATAAAATGTATAAATATAAATATATATATATAAATATATATATATATATATATAAATATAAATATATATATGTGTGTGTGTGTACAAGGATGTGAATGTGTGCGCGTGAGTGCGTGAGAGCATGACTGTGTCTTCCATTGTGAGTATTTAAAGAATACACGAACAGGGGAATATAGAAATAACGAATGTCGAAATAATGGAAGTAGTAAAAATAAACGAATTTATGATGCTATGCAAGAGAGACGAGCGACAACTGCCGAATATATATTGAACCAGAACAATAAAACTTACTGATCTGTGACGTCATCAGACACGAACCAATACTTTCAAGATGACTTTTACGTTTTTCTTTAAATTTCTCGTTCAATTATTTGTTCCTATTTGTCAGTGGGTGTTTGCACGTATACATGAGTGTGTGCATGTGCCTTTGCGCGTGTGTGTGTGTGTGTGTGTGTGTGTGTGTGTGTGTGTGTGTGTGTGTGTGTGTGTGTGTGTGTGTGTGTGTGTGTGCGCGTGTGTGTGAATGTGCGTGTATGCGTGTACATATGTACATACAACTTATAAATCATCTACTTCAGTGCATTGAGGTCTCTCGCATTGTGACACAAATTTGTTATATATATATATATATATATATATATATATATATATATATATATATATATATATATATATATACATATATATATATATATATATATACATATATATATATATATATGTATATGTATAAACATATATATATATATATATATATATATATATATGTATATGTATAAACACACACACATATATATATATATATATACATGTACATATATTTATACATACACATATCTATCTCTCTATATATAGGTACACAGACACAAACACACACATAAATATGTATATATACATATATATATATATGTAGATATAACGTCGATATTGAATATAATATATATATATATGTATATATACATATTTATGTGTGTGTTTGTGTCTGTGTACCTATATATAGAGAGATAGATATGTGTATGTATAAATATATGTACATGTATATATATATATATGTGTGTGTGTGTTTATACATATATATATATATATATGTTTATACATATACATATATATATATATATATGTATATATATATATAAATATATGTGTGTATGTATATATATATATATATATATATGTATATATATATATATATATGTATATATATATATATATATATATATATATATATATATATACATATATATATATATTTATATATATATATATATATACATGTACATGTACATATATTTATATATAAACATATTTATATATAAATATATTTATATATAAATATATTTTGATACATATACATATATGTATATATATATATATATATATATATATATATATATATATATATATATATATATATATGTGTGTGTGTGTGTGTGTGTGTGTGTGTGTGTGTGTGTGTGTGTGTGTGCCTGTGTTTGTCTGTGTGTGTGTGTATATATATATATGTGTGTGTAATGTGTGTGTGTGTATACGTTTTTATGTATTTTTATATACAATTATTTACGTATAGACCTATGTAAGTATATATGTATGCATACATGTATATGGCATTTTATTTATTTATCTATTTAAATTATCAACAGAGGGTTCTATGAGAATGTTTCTCTTAAAAACAGTTTTTCGTCTAGGGAATGATATATATAATATATTTGTAACACCGACCAATAACTTTATCAAATAGAATCTTCTTCGCATCCGGGAAATTGTGAATTTTAAGTAATTTTACCTTCTAACTCTGCTGAAAAGTCAAAATACCAAACAGACTTTTAGATGTATGAATTACACACACACACACACACACACACACACACACACACACACACACACACACACACACACACACACACATATATATATATATATATATATATATATATATATATAATGCATATGTATATATATATATAATATATATAAAGCATATATATATATATATAATGCATATAAATATATAATATATATAGTAATAATAATAAATTTGAAGACTAAAATCCAAAGAAGGCTCGATAAGGATAAATATATATCAAATATGTAAGAACCGTAGAGCAAATATTTATTAAAATAACAGATTAAAGTTTAAGCAAAGAATCGCTGCTTTCACCCTTAACGGGATCTTCTGAGTTTCAGAAGATCCCGTTAAGGGTGAAAGCAGCGATTGTTTGCTTAAACTTTAATCTGTTATTTTAATAAATATAATATATATATATATATATATACTGTATATATATATATATATATATATATACACACATTTATATATATATAATGTGTATGTATATATATATATATAATGCATATATATATATATATATATAAGGAACCAAATAAATATTCTTAAAAAGACTCCAGTTGTATTTTCGATTTCATCTTTTTTCCTTATACTTTCACTCGTGTAGGACGTATCGTTTTTTTTTCATTTTGTAAAAAAAACTCATTTTCCAATATATATATATATATATATATATATATATATATATATATATATATATATATATATCAAGGAGTTGACTGACCCAGCATATTTATCAATGCCAGGACCGGTTGTATCTCAGTGTATCCCATGGGCAATGCAAGATACATTCCCAGACTATACACATTAGTTATTCGCTTCAATACAACACACGTAAAACGAGTGCCTATAATAGTTCCGGACTCGAGTTTCGGCGGCACTAATGCAGCAGTAAGGTGCACTGCACAATCCGTCTGCATATATTATGCAACAATGCACAATCGGCTTATGCGGCTTCATCAGCGAGTTTCGCCTAATCAATAACCAGTCGATCGACCGAATTCAAACACCAGCCCATGCCTGTCCTGACTGCTTGTGACAACCGACACGGTAAAGCGATTAGCAACAGTCACCCGATAAGATTCTATCTCTCGACCAGCAACCGATTTACGAATTTTACGTGGTGGCGGGAGACTAGAAAATCAATTTTTTTCTTTCCCGTCAAAACCTCAGCAAACATGTCTCATACACAAATTATTAAGAGGTGAAAAGATGGCTATTAGAAATAGCAGTCTACTTCGATGTGTAATAGAATGGTAGCATTCGGCTCAAGTCTCCAAGTCCCATGGCTAGAGGAAAGTGATAGTAACAATGGTAGTGCCAAGAACCTTTAACGGACTTTAAATGCGATTATCCATTATAGAGCAATATAGTAGCGTGCTGAAATGTGTCTGCCGCGCGCGTAGAGAACCAGTCTATTTCCGAACTTAAAAGAGTGAGAGATAAAATTAATAGCAGGAAAATAGAGCGCATATCGAAACAAAAACACAATAAAAAAGTGAAAAATTGTTTAATTTACTCTCAATAGTCCGCTAGTTGGGAGATAATAATAATAAGGAGTTTATATATATATATATATATATATATATATATATATATATATATATATATATATATATATATATATATATATACACATATATATATATGTATATATATATATATATTCATATGTTTATATACATATATACATATATTTCATATATAGAAATACAAATATTGAAATAAGTGTTTAGATCGATATCCAGTGATTTCGATCTCGGTGTTTACAATTTTCTCAACAAATTCATTTGGAGCACATGCATAGGATTAATTATAAGACATCGTTCACAGCCAGAAGCCTAAGCTATGAAGACAGTGTAATTAATGTATCGACAAATCAATATATGAAAAATGTTAAAGTAGTTACAATTTCAAGAATTGAAACAACCAGTATCCAACTAGTTTAGCACAGCATAATACGCCGGAATACAAAATTCCAAGTTTAAGTATATATATATATATATAGGAACGAGTAGGACCCCGACGGCTGAGTGCAGAATTAGCCGTCGAAACGGCTTGAGCTCAGCCGTCGAGGTCCTACTCGTTCCTATTACCCACTCTACTACCCTAAGTATTGAGTACTTTGGTGCGTTATGGTCCACCTGGTTCCTTACCACATTTCCTTCGTTATATATATATATATATATATATATATATATATATATATATATATAAATATATATATATATATGCATATATATATATGTGTGTGTATGTGTGTGTGTGTGTGTGTGTAACAGTTAAATATTAGCCTTTTATGACGCATTTCATTGCTTCCATCTGTTATTTTCGTTCATTCTATTCATACTCAGTTTTTGTTGTTTTTTTGTTTTTTTGTATTGTTTAATGTTTGTTTATAATCATATTTACTCGGCTATTTATTGGCTGTGCATATAGATTCACTTCTTTCTTTCTCTGTTTTGTCGGTTCGTTAAGTAGCTAAAGGTTTCAAATATATCCCTAGGTGGTTGCAGGGTTCTCGGCTGTGTTGAGCCATTTCGGGTTCTGGTAGTTAAGCGAGGGATTAACAACGGTATGTTTTTATACCGTGGCATGGTCTGTAAGGTCATATCTGTGTGCCCTGTCATGTTTGTGGTATTCTGTTGCGGATGTTCCCAACGTAATTTATGTTACTCGGGTTTTGTGTGAGGAGTTGTTGCTGTTGTTCATATTGATGTCGTTTTCTGGTAATGCGGTTCTCGTTACTGTTGTTGATTATGCAAAGTAATCGTCATTAATAGAAATGTATTTTGCACCTCTGGTGCCTGCTTTTTTGAACAGAACCCGTTCAAATGGTGGTTGGCATCACACATATTGTATCTTGGTCGTCTGTCCCTTACAGAGGTTGAATACCACATGTTAGATTAATATGGTCCGGAATGGCTTCCTGTCTCTCACGATCAGTTTGGATCAGGAATTCCATCCTCGTACTTGTCTAGTTTCCTTTGCGTCATTTTTGAACTTCCTGGATTACAGCGATGTTCGCTATCCCAGCCATGACAGTCGCTACCATCCAACAGATGTCAATTTCTGGTCTTACGCCGATTCATATTATTGACTTGCGTTTCGCATTATAAGACGGTGTGGGCGTTATTTCCTCTTTTTTCTTTAACTCTTTAATAGTTGTCGAGTAGGGTCTTTTGTAGAGGGGAGAGGCTTCCATTTAAATGGAGAATATCCTGTTAACAGTGCCAAATCTTTTCCCCCAGTTATGTATTTTTTTAAAGTTATTTTGAGATATCCTTCAATTTGCACTGTGCTGGCTTCGATTTTGTTTCTATTCATATGTAGGTGACCGTGCTCCTCTATGAGTTCTGAAAAATCTGCTAAGCATTAGCAGCTAAGGCACAGACAAGGACGCAATTCTACCAACACTTGCTACCTGCTGCTTGGCCCTGCCAAATCATGCTTCGGTCAGGTTCTTATTTTTACTGGTTATATAGCGTTGCTATCACTGCTCCAATGCTCGTTGCAAACCCATTGGTGACGATATTCTTTTATTATTTTGCTTGAAAGTCCCTTTACGATCTGAGTTCAAATCCCGCCGAGGTTGACTTTGTCTTTCATCCTTACGGGATCGATAAAATAAAGTACCAGTAATGCACTGGGTAATTGCTGGCCATGTGCCTAAAGTAGAAACAATTATTTTGCTTGAAAGTAATAAAGAAAGCATTATTTTTCTTGAAAGTGATGGATTGGCAGTATCGGTAGAGGATCAGACACCATGCTTTGCAGCATAGAGTTACTGTCCCTTACGATCTAAGTTCAAATCCCGCCGAGGTTAACTTTACCTTTCATCCTTACAGGGTTGATAAAATAAAGTACCAGTAATGCACTGGGATACTTGCTGGTCTTGTCCCAAAAGTAGAAACAATAATTTTGCTTAAAACTGTGTTGGTAGTGGCAAGGTTAAGGTTATTGTTGTATTATATATGCATATATATATGCGTGTGTGTGTGTGTGTGTGTGTGTGTGTGTGTAAATATCTGTTTCTGAATACGCATATGGTTTCGTAATCCAAGGGATGACGAGCATGAGGTAAGCATGGAATACAATGTGCTAGTTAACAAACTCTAGTTGATTTGGAATTTGTTTGTTTTGTCACCAATCACCTCCACCCCCATCCCACTACGGTATACTTTTAGTAGTACTAGCATCAATCGTGTTTGTTTGTTCGTTGAATTTTTTGGCAGTGGAGGCGAAGTCGAGGTCAAATGTTATGCTTTACTTGTATTACTTTCTTGAAACTTTCACATAGCGTGTCCATGTTTTTTACCACTCCCTAAAGCAGTCACATGGCCGAGCCAAGACCGGACATATTGTCCGACTCTCGAACTAGTTCTCCGTAATACATATTATAATGTTTTCTGATTTAAGCACAAGGCCAATAGTTTAGTGGGAAGAGGGAAGTCAATTAAATCGCCCCCAGTGCATTACTGGTACTTTATTTTGTCAACCTCGTAAGGATGAAAGATGAAGTAAATCTCGGCCGGATTTGAACTCAGAACCTAAAGAGCCATAACTCTATGTCGCGAAGCAGGGTGTCCGACGTTCTACCGATACTGCCAATCCGCTGCCCTAATAATGATTTCTTATATAGGCACAAGGCTTGCGATCTTGGGGCAGCGGAATGTCGATTAAATCGACCCCAGTGCGTGACTGGTACTTTATTTTATCGACCCAGTAAGGATGAAATAACAATAATAATAATAATAATAATAATAATAATATTGTTATTATTATTGTTATTACTCTTTGAGTCTCAGTCATTGATGTTAGTTCACTGGAAAGTTTGTTGAAATGAATATCAAGCCACTACCTGCAGTCTCAGTTATTCAGGACATATCGGAGGGTTCTTGCTGTTCCCAGCAAGCATGCCTTTTGAAGCGTTCCAAAAAGCGTGAAGGGGCCAAGTTTCTTTAACCATCCCTGGAAACTTTTTGAGATAGTACCTAGTGCGCCTATGACAATCGGGATCACTTTGACTTCATGGCAGTTTCAAATCCTTTTTACCTCCCACTTTAAGTCCTGGTATCGGTTAATTTTCTCCCTCTCCTTCTCTTGCACTCTCGTGTCGAATGGGCAGGCCACATCCACAATCAGGCACGATCTTTTTTCTTTGTCCAAAGCCACCAGGTCAGGTCTATTGTGTTCCAGTTTCTTGTCCGTCTGTATCCTAAAATCCAACAGCACCTTCACCTGGTCGTTTTCTATCACCGCCTCTGGCTTATGCTCATACCACTTCTCAGAATGTGGTAAATTGTTTACTTTGCATAGGTGCACATCACATCATGTCTCCAGCCCTTATAGTGAGTCTGGGCTAGGTGTTTACACTCGGATACAATGTGAGCCACAGTCTCCTCTCTCTCTCCACAGATCCTGCACAGTGGGCTAGCCTCCTCCTTGTAAATGTGGTGTTTCAACCACTTCGATTTGAGGGCCTGCTCCTGCGCAGCCATTAACATTCCTTCTGTAGCCTTTTTAAGGTCTCCTCTTTTCAACCAGTTCCATGTCTGTGGATCTCTAAATTCAGTTTTCTCAAAGTAGGTACTATGAAGGGATTTTTCCTGAAGGCTGCTCTTTCTCCTTGATGTTATTTCCTCCTTGGACATCCCCTGGCCTATTGTCCCCTCCTTCAGTACAGTTCTTAGCATTGCCTCCTTACTATCAGTCACGTATTTGTGTAGGTTGTTTTTCTCCATCTGAACACAGTCCTCTATGCTGATAAGACCTCTTCAACCCTCAGATCTCCTTAAGTAGAGTCTATCGACATCACTCCTCTTGTGGAACATATTGTAGATAGTCAATAGCTTCCTAGTCTTCCTATCCATTTCTTTTTGTTCAGCAACATTCCATCTCAGAATTCCCGCACTGTACCTAATAATAGACACAGCTCGGGAATTTACTGCACTTATGGCATTCCTACTGTTCAGATGTGACTTTAATACGCTCCTTACTCTCCGAAGGTATTCAGTTCTTATCAATTCCTTCATTTTTTTGTTCTTGATGTCATCAGCTTCCAGAACGCCCAAATACTTGTATCCTTCCTCAGAGTCAATTTCTTTTATCATCTCACCTGTTGGTATCTGGATTCCGTTACTTCTGCTCAACTTACCCCTCCTCATCACAATGACTCCACACTTACTAATACCAAATTGCATACATATATCATTGCTGAAAATACGGACAGTATCAACAAGCACATCCGACTCCTACTCACTCTTCCCGAAGAGCTTAAGATCGTCCATGAAGAGGAGGTGATTGATGGTAAGCCCTCCCTTTCCCAACCTGTATCCTGCTCTCACTTTTCGCAGTACACTGGTCAGGGGCATCAGGGCAAGGACAAACAACAGAGGGGAAGATACCTCTCTTGATCTTCACGCTTTCCAAGGATTCTCCAGTTGATGTTAACTCTGTTTCCCAGGACTTCATACTTTTGCCCAACAACTGGCTGATGTTATCTGCCACCTTGAAGATCTCCAGGCTTTTGGTGATCCAAGAATGAGGCACCATGTCAAATGCCTTTTTGTAGTCTATCCATCCCATGGCAAGACCAGTGTGTCTCCTCTTGCAATTCCTCATTACCATCTTATCAATAAGTACCTGGTCCTTTGTACCACGTGACTTCTTTCGGCATCCTTTCTGTTCGTCCGGTAACAAGTTGTTTGTGTGGAGTAGATTTCCTCAGACATAATGCTTGTCAACAGTTTCCACATTACGGACAGATATGTGATAGGTCTATAGTTGGTAACATCATTACCCTTGATTCGGTCTTTCATTATCAGAACTGTGGTACCTTTTGTCAACTACTCTGGTACCTCACCTGACATCAAGCAGTCATTGAACATGGTTGTCAGTTTCGGGTGGAGGGATGTTATGTTTTTAATCCAATACCCCTGCACACCATCTGGGCCAGGTGATTTCCAGTTGGTTAGTTTTTTGGCCTGCCCCTTAAGAGTTTCAACTGTGATACTCAAATCAGTTTGTTGGTGTGCCTGTTCACTGATCTCCTTCTGTACTGTCTCAATCCACACTGCCTGGTCATTATGTTTAACATCCTGCTCCCATATTCCTCTCCAGAATGTTTTAGTTTGTTCCGCCTCAGGGATCAAGTCGTTGCCTCTTTCTTTCCCTTCAAGCTGTCCAAACAGCATCTTCTGGTTGTTGTCGAACATGCGGTTCTGTCTATACTGGCTGACTCTGTTCTCGTATCGCCTGATTTTTGCACTCTTTGCTACAATGCGTTGCTTCAGTTCCTCTGTGATTATATTTAGCTTTTTCCTCCTAGTTTTGTACTTTATTTCCAGTCTATTTTTAGTGTCCATGTTTTTTAGTGTCCCATTCAGTAGGGACTCAAGCTTTCCAATGTCATTTCTCATTTCCCTGATTTGACCACTCAGTCGTTTCTTCCACCAAGTCTCTGCTCTTTCTTGTCTGTTGTTTCCTCTCGCTTTTATACCAAGTAGTTTCCTCACCGTATTTGCTGTTGCTTTGAGGATATTGTTGCACTGGTGAAGGCTCCTCGCCTCAAGGTATGGGATGACTTTGTTTACCTTAGCTGTTGTTTCTTTTAACTTTTTCCTGTCTACAAATCTTAGGTTCATAGGTCTCCCACTATCATTGTTCAATTCATCTACCACTAAGTTTAGGATATCTACCAAATCTTGTCCTAGCCCGTCAGCATTCATCTCCTCAGTGGCCGTATCTCTGTTCCAGGTATTATTTATCACAGCATTCAGATCATTGTCTGTTTCGGGTGGTTCCTCCGTTCTCTCGACCTCTTCACCTTCATTTCCCACTGGCTCGTTTGCCTGGCATACTCCACCCACATCTCCAAGCTAATCTCTCTGCCCAGTTCCTCCAGTTCCAGCTCGCTTATCCACCCATTAGTTCTTATTACCCGAGCCTGCCCGGCCAGTTTTTGTTCATCTAATTTAAATGGACCAATCTCGTTCCAGATGTTATACATCCTTTTCCTATAGCCTTTCTCCTTGGGGTTACTCTTCAGGTAACATTGCATAACAATTCTATTCAATTCTTTCGTCCAGTTGGTTCTGGTCCCTTTCCTTCTTCTTCTTCCTCCGACACCAGCAGTATTTGGTTGACAGCCAGGTCTCTGCTGCTGAGCCAGGGAGCACCTGTTGGGTGAGAGTCTGTCACATGACATTCTAGTCTCCATTTCACCATTATTCGAACTGTTTAGGTTCGACATTTAAACACTCTTATCGAGGATTGGCGAATGTATGGTTACATAACCACCGGTGAATTACTTGTCTTCGGTGGTTTTGTCACTCCACGTGACTTTTGTTATTATTATTATTATTATTATTATTAATATTATTATTATTATTATTATTATTATTATTATTATTATTATTACAGTTGCATTTATCTTGCTTTATGTTCATACGAGTTATCACCAAGTCACAACCAGTGACCTCAAGAGACAACAAGGTCCGCCATGTTCAAGAAAGAACATACATACTCACACATGCATCTTTAGTGTTTAGACTTGTGATGTACTTATATTGACAGAATCTTCCTTAGTATATGGGCAGTTCCCATTAGTACTATCTTTTGTATTTCTCCTATACGCGGGTTTCCTGGGATTTGCGATAAGTAATCATTAGACCCCTTAGGTATCATTCCCAGAGCGCCTACAACCACTGGTATTGTTTTAGTTCTCAATTTCCACATTTTTCCAATTTCTATCTCCAGGTCCTTATACTTGCTCAATTTTTCAAATGTTTTTATAGATACATTCTTGTCTATTGGAACGGACATATCAATTAGCAGGCATACCCTCTTTTGAAAGTCCTTCAATATTATATCAGGTCTATTTGAATCTATTTTTCGGTCTGTTTGGATGCTAAAGTTCCACAAGATTGAGATGTGATCTTTTTTCAAGTATGGGAGGTGGTTGATGCTCCCACCAATTCTTTTGATGGGGCGGGTCAAAATGCTTACACATTATCCATTATTATTATTCTCTATCCAGTAACGTTACTCTAAATACCCTTCGGATGAACTCCATTTATTTTGCCTTACTTAAAATTATAAATAAATATGTTATTAGCGTTAATGAAAAATACTCTAAAACGGTCAAGGAAAAGAAATTCCAAAATTTCAGTTAACAAAAAATTAAATTGAAATATGCAGTCGAGAGTGGTTTTGATCCTTGGCAATTGTAATAAGACCACTGAGCAGTTGATAGTCCACCACAGATTTCAGCAGATCATAGTCCACTCACAGCTTCTAAAAGTTTAGAACGACTAACAGATAATGTATTTTTGTGTGAAAATAATTCACTGATTAAGCAAATTCAGATAATGAGATTGGAGAATTATTACTTTCAGTCCCTTTTGAGATTAATTTTCATTAGCGCTAATGACTTTTCTCTCTCATTACGATCGTATTTTCAATTAATTAAAAATTACTTTCGGCTCACCGCATTAAGTTAGGTAGCCTGCACTTATATATATATATATATATATATATATATATATGTGTGTGTGTGTGTGTGTGTGTGTGTGTGTGTGTGTGTGTGTGTGTGTGTGTGTGTGTGTATATATATATATATATATATATATATATATATATATATATATATAGACACAGACATAGACAGATACACACACACGCATATATATATATATATATGTGTCTGTGTGTGTATGTATGTATGTATCATTGTTAAAACAATGTGTATAGATGTGGATGTGTACGGGTGTGAGTGTATGTCCACTTTCTTCTGAAATCTTACAGATTGTAATACTTGAAGCAACTCTATTATCTCATCGTGCTCTTTCTTTTCTTTGTAGCTCTCACCTACTTCTCCACTCTCACTACCGTGCGCTACTCCTGTGCTTTTACGTCTCTATCTTTGTCACTTCCTCCTTCCCTCCTTCAGTGTCTACATATATTGCTCTATCAGTGTTACTCTAATCCAGTCATGGCTCACCTAAGTCACCTAAGTGAAATCTCTCTGAATTTTTTACCCATCTTTTCAGTCGTAATTTATCTTTCTATCATGTTTACTATCGAGGAAAACAACGTGTACGAATTCTGAAGAAACAACCTGAGTTGCGACTGTTTTTGTTTTTAATGTGAGCTCAAATGTAAATTACCGCTTGCGGCCCGCAAAAAAGGTTGCTCATGTCTGCTCTAATCATTTTTACTTCTTTTCCTCTGACTTTCTCATATTATATTGGCAGTATCGGTAGAGAGTCGGACGTCATGCTTTCCAGCGTAGTTACGTCCCTTTACGATCTGAGTTCAAATCCCGCCGAGGTTGACGGGGTCGATAAAATAAAGTACCAGTAATGTACTGGGTAATTGCTGACCTTGTGCCAAACGTAGAAACAATTATTACAAACTCTTATTCCTCTCACCTACATCTCTATTTCTATATCTTGAACTCTCTGTTTCCTATTTTTTCAGTTTCTCTTATCTCACGCTCTCGTTTTTTTCTTTATATTTATATTTATATTTTCACTCAAAATCCTAAACTCAAACTCACATTTGTAAAACCATTCGCGTCTTTTTTTTACTTGAAATTGTATTTCTATTCAAAATCTCCTTCATGTAACTACTCTTTGGCTTACAAGTATGTTTTTTTATTACTAATGTGTAACCAATAACTCATAAAAAGAAAAAAATACGTTTGTTTGTCATTTCCATAATTTGACCTCAAAATATTAATTCTTGCAAAAAACTTCCTAAAATCTTGTTGATACATCCGTTTTCAGGAGTTGGTGGGTAGTACCATGATATACGCTAGCAGAAAGAAATGACAGTTACACAACTGACACAATATATACACTATAGCATAGGTCACAAACACGCGACCCGTGACAGAGCAAAGGAAAATTGAAACGGAAAAAATATGTCCCCTTGAATCTTATACTAATTCACATAACCCACTTACTATCACATTCATTTTTATTAAAAAAATAAAATAGCAGCGTATCAGCTGTATTGCAGATTAAAATTATAAATGGTAGAAATCCCGACCCGCTCATCTCAATTTTAGCCCGCTGCGCTTCTTCCTCAAGTAGAGTTTGAGTCTTTGATTTGAAAACTCCTGCTCAACAGAGTTAGCATCCTATAAATTAACACATAAATACACTTAAATAACACTAGTCAACACACTTTTTGCTGACTTAGGTTTTGTTGTTTTTAGTTAATTTTGAGGTGCTGATTTCAAATATGGCATCCAATTCCTCCTAACATATCAGGTTTTCATGTTTGCCTTTCACTCGCCTATCCCATAAACACAGGAAACACCGATTATTTTCATACCCCCTTGTTGGCGAAGTGAAAATTTGACGTGATAGAAAAAAAAGTATTGTCCTTTTTAAACTCAGCGGCCCAAAATTACTCAAGAACAGGTCTCAAACTTAGATCAGCAGAAAAAAAAACACACAATATTGTTGACCAGTGTAATCAATATCTACGATAACTCTGCTGCAGCAATAACAAACCACACTCTAGAAAACTGCATATCATCCTTTCCACTCAAATCACATATTAGGAATCTGAAACTGAGGTATATAACATTGATTACATAGCACATATGAAAGATACTCACCACACAACAATATAGTACTACTCGCATTACAAATACTCAACACAACAGAACAAACACTAAAGTAATACCACGAAAAAGCTAAACCCCAGAACAAAACTGATGCAGAGCACGAACACCACTCATGTTCAACTTGTGAAGCAGTAGTAACTTCTATGCAACTGTCGACTCTATGTTAATAATAATAATGTTTCTACTTTTGGCACAAGGCCAGCAATTACCCAGTGCATTACTGGTACTTTATTTTATCGACCCCGTAAGGATGAAAGGCAAAGTTAACTTCGGCGGGATTTGAACTCAGAATGGCAAGGGCCGTAATTCTAGGCGTCGTCCGACCCTCTACCGATACTACTAATCCAATGATTTCCAGTATAGTATAGTAAAGGACCGTAACTCTATGTCGCAAAGTATGGTGTCTGACTCTCTACCGATACTGCCAATCCACTGCCCTTGTCGACTCTATAATAATAATAGTTTCTACTTTAGGCACAAGGCCAACAATGTGTAGGGGAGGGGAAAGTTGATTAAATCGACCCTGGTACTTACTGGCGCTTTAGTTTAACGACCCCGTAAGGATGAAAGACAAAGCTAACCTAGGCGTGATTTGAACTCAAAATATAAAGGGCCGTAACTCTATGTCTCTAAGCATGGTGTCCGACACTGTACTGATACTGCCAATCCAAACGATAATCTAAACTATAATAAAGGAAGGTCTGCGGCATTGCATACGGTTTTTTCTTTGTTATCCCGTTTGTAAAATAAGTTGGATTATTTTGAATAAATAATAAATGAATATTACATAATTTATCTACTAAATTTCGTGGTTGTTCATTAAATATATTTTGTTTATTTAAAGATTCACTTCTTTAAAATTTCTGAAATGTCAACACTTCCGGTGGTGATCACTTAAATAAACATACTAATTTTCCGTCACTACACAGGCTAGCATAAAACCACCTGAGAGGTGGTTTTTCTGCTAGTAATGATAATGATTTCTACTATAGGTACAAGGCCAACAATTTGGTGAGAGGGGAAAGTCGATTAAGTCGACCCCAGAGCGTTACTGGTACTTTATTTATCGACCCGGTAAAGATGAAAGGCAACGCTATCCTCGGCGGTATTTGAACTCAGAACATAAAGGGCCGTAACTCTATGCTGCAAAGCATGGTGTCCGACACACTACCGATACTGCCAATCCAAATGTATATATATGCACAGCACAAGTAGAAAGTAACAATATACGCGCGCACACGCACACGCACACAGACACACGCGCGTGCACACACACACACACACACATACATTTAATTGAAGGGAGATTGTCAATCAATAATATAAAGGCGGTGAATTGGCAGTATCGGTAGAGGGTCGGACGCCATGCTTTCCAGCATAGTTACGTCCCTTTACGATTTGAGTTCAAATCCCGCCGAGGTTGACTTTGCCTTTCATCCTTACGGGGTCGATAAAATAAAGTACCAGTAATGAACTGAGTAATTGCTGGCCTTGTGCCTAAAGTAGAAACAAATAATATATTGAAACTCAATGTTTTTATGTACTTATAGACAGAAATATAGAAGAGGTGTTATTTAAAGAGCAGAAGAAAAGGTGACATATATAACACAGAGTATATACAACTGATTTAGATGAAAGATAAATGTTGTTAAAACATTTAATACTTTACAGTTGTTTCAATGCATCACTCAAGAGAAATACAAAGCAAGGGCATCATAAACAATAAAATGAAGGAAACATATGTCTAAAAATAAATATATATATACCTATGTGTGTGTGCGTGTGTGTGTGTGCGTCTGTGTATGGGTGTGTGTGTGCATTATGGATGTATACATACACACACAAACACACACACCCACACACAAACACACACACACACACACACACACACACACACATACACACATATGTATATATATATATACACAGAAATAACCACGGTCAGTTGTGGGGTCTAGTCTGCATGAAGAACTCAATGTAATCCATATGTTGATAATGTTGTAGGTTAAAATAAATCCCGGAAAACAATAAAACATCAAAAGGAAAACAGAGTCATGATATAAGTTAAAACAATGAAATAAAATTCAAGTCATTAGAAATATACTTCACTGCTTTACGATCGTTTCTAGGTGATAATAATACACCGTACGCGTATTTCGTTATCGATCTATGTAGGGTTAGTTACAAAATATCAAATAATGAATATATTTACCTACATGTATATCATCAGCCGTTGTCAAAAACAATGAAAATTTTATTGAAAATCAATAGTAAATTGAGTTCTATGACCTTATTTGGAGGTAGCTGAAGAACAAACCAATGAAATGTTTTTTTGCCATATGATGTTAAGATGAAATATAACTCACTTTAGTTGAGGTCATGACCCTTTGAAAGGAATGGTTGAATAGTGTTAAAAATAGAATTACTATAAATAACCTATGAATAAAAAGGAATTGTTATATTGATAGTGGAATGTAGATGGTGGAGTGAAGTTTAAAAAGGAATGTAAAAATTAAATGTTGAGTTGTGTTGTATGGAATTTTTAGGTGAATATAAATAAGTAAATACAAAATATACAGAAATAACTAGGATAAATATAGATAGGTAAAGTAATGGTCATAACTAGGAATGATAGTATATTAAAAGATGAAAATTATAATAAGATAATAAAATATAATAATATAATAATATAATATAATGTAATATAATATAGTACAGTATGGTACATTGTATATAGTATAATATAGCGTATGATGCATCATAAAATATAAAATAGTAAATATTTTCAAGTGAGTCTATGTATAAGTAATCAAACTCAGATAAATGCATGTTGACATATAGTCAAAATGCATAATTTTCTTATAATTTTCTTAGATCACAAAAGTAAATAAAATTTTCATTGCTTTTGACAACGGCTGATGATATACATGTAGGTAAATATATTCATTATTTGATATTTTGAAACTAACCCTACATAGATCGATAACGAAATATGCGTACGATGTATTATTATCACCTAGAAACGATCGTAAAGCAGTGAAGTATATTTCTAATGACTTGAATTTTAATTTCATTGTGTTAACTTATATATATATAGAAATGGCTTCTACAGGACTACAACTATTTCATTCGGGAGAAATTATCAGGGCTTCCTGATGATTTCTCTCGAAATATTCATTTATTAAATATTTATTCTCTGCTATATATTGAGTACTTTACTTACTGTGGTTACCCCCGATTGCACCAGTGATAAACTATATATATACCTTGATTAAATCTTAACCATTTAACATCTCAGGGTATGTCATGTAACATTATATTTTATGTGAAAAGCAGTTTCTATGAAATTCACATTGTAGCCACCATAAACTTCATAGAAACTGCTTTTCATACCCAGGCATCTCTGTCTGCTTAATATGCTTTTATACCTGTATTGTATTGTGATACCTTTGCCATACTGTGATATATATGCTTAGTACCATTGCTTGTTTCTTACCTGGTTATTCTGTACATGCCTAATACCTCTGCACTCTTTCTATACGTTTGCATATGTACCGTTAATGTCCTCATTTTGCGAGTAACTTTCTTCTTTACTTCCTCTATAATTGTTGTATTATTCTTTCATAATCTTTGTCGCACCCACTGATACTGACTACATCATCTTCACTCTTTAAATATGACACTGTTAATGACAACACTAACATCTACGTATCTTTTCAATTGTTCTGTGGAATAGGAGGTTAATTATATGTCTAAACTTTGCTAGTGCTCCGATGATATCAAACGAAAGTTTGGAAGAAACGAATGTCAGCAATAAAATGTTTTGAACATAATTTTGATTATTCTGTAATATATATATATATATATATATATATATATATATATATATATATATATATATATATTAGAAAGTGAGGTTTTTTTTTACAAAATGAAAAATAACCGAGGTGTCCTACACGAGTGGAAGTATAAAGAAAAAGGGATGAAATCGAAAATGCAACTGAAGTCTTATTTTTTATTTTTTATTTTTTAAATATATATATTTATTTGGTTCCTTTACCGGTTTCGCAGTTCTTCTGCTTTTCAAAAGGTGAGTTGAGATGGAGGGTCTGTGGTTTTTCTCACATGTGAGAAAAACCACAGACCCTCCATCTCAACTCACCTTTTGAAAAGCAGAAGAACTGCGAAACCGGTAAAGGAACCAAATAAATATATATATTTAAAAAATAAAAAAAAAAAAAAAAAATAAGACTTCAGTTGCATTTTCGATTTCATCCCTTTTTCTTTATATATATATATATATATATATATATATATATATATATATATATATATATATATATATAGTGTGTTTTGCAATACACTGTATGCTTAATTAAAACCATTTCGAAGACCTTATGCTATTGTTTTAGAGTATTGACAGTCTCACTTACTTTAAATTTTCAGCAAACAGGGGTAGATAAAGCTGACAGAGCTATGTTTCGTACTGATTGGTACTTATCAAGGCCAAGTACCCTACCTGTTTGTTGAAAATCATGAATGTTTGATTCTTATAGAATTTCTAGTAATAATCAGGAACTGATTATACAGAGCGGTTGCCGGTCAAACAGAAATTGAAAATTAGAATTGGCGCTCTGAAATAGCTATATATATATGAATGTATATATAGTGTATTTTGCATATATATATATAGCTATTTCAGAGCGCAATTCAAATTTTCAATTTCTGCTTGACCGGCAACCGCTCTGTATAATCAGTTCCTGATTATTACTAGAAATTCTATAAGAATCAAACATTCATGACTTTCAGCAAACATGTGGGGTACTTGGCTTTGATAAGTACCAATCAGTAGGAAACATAGCTCTGTCAGCTTTATTTCCCCCTGTTTGCTGAAAATTTAAAGTAATTGAGACTGTCACTACTCTAAAACAATAGCGCATATATATATATATATATATATATATATATATATATATAGCATTGATTATACTATTTATGGTTATGCAAATACAAAAACCTTTTGTAGTTATATATATTTTTATAAACCCTAAATAGTGGTAGGCAGTAATATGCTACTACCTTATTACCAGTAAGTTAAATAGCTCAATGTAATAACATCAGATGATTTACAGAGCAGTTATATGAATTATAAGAATCAAAGAACTGTTCAAAACATTTTTATGCTTACAACTGTTTCCTCCAAACCGAGGTTTGGATTCTTCGGAGCAATTTATTATTGAATGAACACTTATATGACCTCCTTTTCACCCAAGAGACATACAGATGCATATGCAAATATTGTGGGTCAACATTCATTACAGCATTTAGTGTGGCAGTACACATTTAGAGATTACATTCATATTAAAAGATACAATCAAAAATACAGGTTAAAATACAACATGAAATTAAGCGGTTATAGAGTGCAATGGTTATATGTGTGGCAAGCACGTGCGTCTTGTTTATGCACTGCGACATTTTCATAGTCTGGGGAGCGTACTTTTCAGATTATATGGATTGTCAAACGCCCAATATCGAATCGTCGTGGATTATGTGAGGGGCATATAATCTGAAGAGTACGCTCCCCAGACTATGAAAATGTCGCAGTGCATGAAATCCATATTAACGCTTCGCTACGCATTTCCAATATTTTTAATGCTTACATTATTTTTAATACTTATATTATTTCTCCACACACAGGCTATAACAATCATATAAAGAATTCATTACCAGATCAATCCTCTTAACACTCTTGATTACCTGCTTAAGTGCTTCTATTACACGTAACTCTCTGCCACACTATATAAACAAGACGCACGTGCTTGCTACACATATAACCATTGCACTCTATAACCGCTTAATTTCATGTTGTATTTTAACCTACAG
>OZ024741.1:344299065-344301565 GCA_964016885.1 Eledone cirrhosa
AGCTCCCACATTTTGCAACCGATTTCGTTCAAATTTTAAAGCAAAATAGAATGTATCATTGCACATCGTTTAATGGTTTTATATTTTTTATTTGTTGTTCAGAGACGGCGTGGCAGCCGCTTAAATATTCAAAAATACCACTTTTAGATTCAAATTTCCACTTTTTCAGCTCTAGCCCCCACATTAACCAACCTACTTTGTTCAAATTTTACACTACGCTAGATCTGATTATTTCACGTCTTAAAGTGGCTTTACATTTTGGATTTTTGTTCAGGAACGGCGTGGCAGCCGCTTAAATATTCGAAAATACCACCCTTTCGCTCAAATTTCCGCCTTTTCGGCTCTAGCTCCAAAATTTTTCAACCGATTTCGTTCAAATTCCAAACTTCGGCTCCACCTCACGTAAATCAATTTATTTGGTTCAAATTTTATAATACGATAGAACCTATCATTACATATCTTATAGTAGCTTTACACTTTGCATTTTTTGTTCAGGGACGGCGTGGTAGCCGTTTAACACTTCAAAATACGATTTTTTCCACCTCCCACATATTCCATACGATTTCACTCAACATTTCGCCATTTGCTACACCTTACGACCGATTTTCAAGAAACTCGCAGTCGCTAACAAAAACACCTTCCATTGAAGTAGATATTATTTTACCTACCCAGGCAACGCTGGGTACTGCTGCTAGTATATATATATATATATATATGCGTGTGTGTGTGTGTGTGTGTGTGTGTCTGTATTTATATATATATATACATTTATATATATATGTATGTGTGCGTGTGTAATCAATCACCCATTCAACAACAAATACACATGCATATATACATACATTTATATATTCCATTGTGATCCTGTCTCTATTCTGTACTCCTAAATTCTTTTGAAATTCCTGCTCATTCACGTTCCTTAGAAACAGTTGTCTTTGTCTTGCTCCAATGACGTTACGTGTTTCTGTCTATCTCTGCCTTCTGTCGAGTAGTATCTCCTAAGATGATACATGTGACAGATCCATGAGTCCTCTGAAGGACTATCCCACTGAGGAAGCGATATAGAATTAGATTGTACAGTGTGTGCACGGTACAACTACCGTGAAGAACACCTGCAGATCTTAGTCTGACAGTTTTTAGTATAAAAATTACTATATTCTGCGTTTAGTCGTCCCCATTAGGAATAAGGTATTAGGTACACTTTGAGGTACAGTTTTGTGCGTTTTGACGGTCAAATCTTGTCTCCTTGTGTGCGTAATTGGAACGGGTAGCGCTATACTGGTTATCATTTTGATAGCCTTGCTACCATGTGCTATTAGAGGCACCATACTTATCCCCTAGCGCCACATAAAATTCTATGTGTAGTTGTTGTAGCTTAATTGCTATAAATTAATGTTTGTCTCCCGTCTCTTACTCCACTGGAAAGATTTTGGCTTATGTCAGAAATTGTGACTCGAGTGGAATAGCAATACCGTTTGTAGGGTATGAAACTGCCTAAGTCCACCTCAACGGCCGATGACTCTGGAGTTCTGTATCCCTCGTTTGTATTATTATTTTTAAGAAAATTAATTTTTTCAGGTTCGCCCTGAAAAAAATGTTTCTTGTTTGTTGTCTAGGGTCCGAAACGTTAAGACCCTCTTCCTGCCTTCCTGCTATATCAAGCGTTAACCTAATATATCCGTTCCATATACTATAACGATTGTGTTGTTATTTCTGTTTACTTTTTACATATATATATATATATATATATATATATATATATATATATATATATATATATATAGTAGTTGTTGTAGCAGATACATTGATAGATATACTGATAGATAGGCATAGAGAGGGCTAGATAGAATAGATTGATGGATATATAGATAGCGATTTAGCTAGGTAGGTAGGTAGGTAGGTAGGTAGGTAGGTATCTAGGTAGCTAGGTAGATAACGGAATTGATGAATAATTCCCTATTTATCGAGTTTTTTAAAAAGTCTCATCTATGAGATTTGATCATAGGTTCAGAGGTTGGCTTCGACAGAGATGGCCTGGGTCTCATCAACAACAACAACAGAGACAGATAAAACTCATTCAACAAAGTCTACTTGAACAAGACGTACATGAAGAGTAGTGGAAATCACACAAAAAAATCAATTGTACGAATAAACGTCAGCAGGAAACTCAGATAAAACAGAACAAAAATTAAAGGAGGAACAAAAACAATTACAATTAGAACGACAAAAAACACAGGTTTACACTCTTAAATTACTGAAGCTGTACATACCTCCCCCCTCTATCTCTCTCTCTATATATATATATATATATTTTTTTTTTTTTTTTTTTTTTTTTTTTCAACGGCAAACGCATACAAAAGAATGAGTTTTAGGCAACTACTAACTACATTATCCCATCAGCTGTTTCTTCCTCTATGCTTTCCTTTCTTTCCTCTTTCTTCAGTAGTTTTAAAACAAATTTTTAACTGTTATATTGATGCCATGTATTTTTTAAGCTGTA
>OZ024741.1:344306565-344316565 GCA_964016885.1 Eledone cirrhosa
AGTAACGTTGTGAATGTCTAAAATAAAAAAAAAATGAACATACGCCTACACTTCTGCCATATTTTTTCCGTCTAGAAAGATAATTTACCCAATTTTCTCAACTATTATCTCCAGTGATCGATTAATATTACAATTATTTTCTGTATTTGGGACGCTCACATTTTCAAATTATAGAATTGCACAATGTTCATGCTTTTTTCAAAGGCATGACAGAATGGAAATGATTTGAATTCGACTCAACTGAGAATCAAAACTGAGTCGAGAACACAATACTGTTTCCCATGAGTCACTGTCTACTCTGTAATACATGTTATTTTATATGTTTAACCAGTCAACATATCTGTGCTTATTGGAAAATTTTAAATTCTATATAGAGATCTTATATCATTTTCCATCTTTTTCTCCCCGGGCTGTGATATATAGGCCTGATATGCCCCTCTCTCTCTCTCTCTCTCTCTCTCTCTCTCTCTCTCTCTCTCTCTCTCTCTCTCTCTCTCTCTCCTTTCTTTCTTTCTCCCTACGCTTTTTTAATATTGAGTTTATTAATTGTGGATTTCTTTGATCGCTTCATCGAGTCACGTGTCTTTATCTCTTTTTCACATCTCTCCCATCTATCTATCTATCTCTCCCATCTATCTATCTGTCGATTTACCTACTTAGCTCTCTCTGTCTTGACACACACATATATATATATATATATATATATATATATGTGTGTGTGGGGTGGGGGGTGCGTGTGTGTGTTTGTGTGTGTGTGTGTGTGCAGCTGTATTCAATTTAACCTTGATTAAACGTGTAAGAAACGCTGAATGTATATGTACAGTTAAAATAAAAATGAGAATGAAATACATTGATATTGCGACCGTATTGCTATACAATGAAGGGTGAACACCAAATAAGACTCCGCCATAACCTATTAACATACTAATAGGTATAAACATCTCTTACTTTTTATATGTAAGGGTAAGGGTAAAGACCATGGGATTTGCACCTAGAAAGTTCCCCACCACCACCACCGGAGACACAAGTCCGGGTAAATGTGTTTGTGGAAGACCAGCAATCGCCCATGCACACCAGCCTCTCCTCTCCACGCCAATGGAAAAGCCGATACAGCTTGACACCTGTGAAGTCGCAACTCATTTCTCCAACTGGATGAACTGGAGCAACGTGAAATAAGGTGTCTTGCTGAAGAACACAACGCATCACCTGGTCCGAGAATCAAACTCCCAACCTCCCAATTGTAAGCCCAATGCTCTAACCACTAAGCCTTATATGTATATACTGTATAAATTCTAGTAAATTCGTTGTGAATCTGCTCATTATTTTGACTCCTGTTCTATTAACTGATCAAATAGCTTTCTAATTAGTTTATACTGACAGTAGCAACATTTATTTAGTTCAGCCATTGCATTCGATTAAACCTATTTGTAGTAGGTTAATACATTACGTGTGTTGTGTTATTGTTGCCGTTGTTCTTATTTCTGTTGTAACTGTTGCTTATTAGATATATTAATAACAAAGGGATATACAAAACTAGAAACTGTTTTATATTTCAAATTTACCATCTCATTTTTGCATAAGTTCATTCAGAACCCACACGAAACAACTTTCCATTCAATTTGACTAAGCAAATCTGCATACTAATCTCAAACACAACAAGAAGCCACAGGCTAGAAAAAAAATTAGAAATACTCTTCTAGAAGAAATATTTTCTAAATTTAATCAACAGTAGTATACAAAAATAATGTAACACAGATGAACAGCTAGAAACAAAACAGACAAAAAAGGTGTATTACATATATTTCGACCTTTGACCAAAATAACGCCAAATTCTGTATTAACATCCAGCTACGCTTGCGGATACTACTAAGGAACCAAAAATTACAAACATATTGGGAAAATATCCGATCATAAAAAGTAAAATATAAAAAACACAAGCAAAATCCCTGAAAAATATAGTAAACAAGCAAGCTACATAACGTAAATTAAAGCCCTAAAGCTAATACATGTAACCAACTAAAATGCGGAGTATGCAGTTCCCTATTAGGTACCAATTTCACTTCAAATTTGGATCAGTCTTCATAATTAAAATAACAGTTCATGTTACTGATGTAATATAATATGTATCATAACATGTAAATATTGAATATTTATATGTTCTGTAACGTTGCATCAGCACAATCATTAGGTATTACTTTGTGGGTTGTACCTCGGATATCTTTGTTCTGCATTATTGATATAACAACAGGGTGGTGGATTGGCAGTATCAGTAAAGCGTCGGACACCATGCTTTGCAGCATAGAGTTACGGCGCTTTCAATCTGAGTTCAAATGCCGCCGAGGTCAACATTGCCTTTCAACCTGATGGGGTCGATAAAATAAAGTACCAGTCACGTACTGGGATCGATTTAATCAACCCCCCTCCTCCAAAAAAAAAATTGCTGGCCTTGTGCCTATATAAGAAACCATTATTTAATGGTAAAATAAGCTTCCTGGACCTCGGCTAAAGTTGCGTCCCTTTCGGGTTTACTGAGAAAATAAGCTTAAGAAGCATGCTTGTCTATTTTGCCGGGCCCGGGTACGTAGCCTATTCCAACTTTAAACATATTCTCTTATGGGGTCGATAAAATAAAGTACCAGTCACACACTGGGGTCGATTTGAATCGACCTCTCCGTCCCTCAAAATTTCTCGCCTTGTGCTTATAGTAGAAATGATTATTGATAGTAACAACACAATGAGCTTTTAATGGTTTGAAAGCTCATGATAAGCTAGATCCCTCTACTTAATAATCTACCTTTATATTATAATATATAAAGGTGCTCATGAAGACTATATTGATCAAATAGGCACGACATTCCGACAAAAGTTGACAGAACACCATCAGCTAATTAGGAATATAAACAAAAACAATCACCCTCAGTCAACGTATATATATATATATATACAAAAGAACAGAAGCTAAGTAGCAGCTAAGCCAACGAATGCCTTCAGCAGTGCGGCCAAGCAAGCACTCAGTGAGGTATAGACCTCAGAGTAATAACATACAGTTTAAAGGGCTTTGAAAATTGAAAATCGCGACCGCTAATTCAGCTGCGTGATCTGTATATATATATATATATATATATATATATATATATATATATATATATATATATATATATATATAGAGAGAGAGAGAGAGAGAGAGAGAGAGAGAGAGAGAGAGAGAGAGAGAGAGAGAGAGAGAGATTTTGAGTATATGTTGGTTGTATACCAACACTTCAGTATGCAGATTGGAGCACTCGACGAAGTGCGCAAGTTGGGTTGGTTACTCCGGAGTAATGTAAAATAAAATAAAATAAATAACTCAAATGTATAAAATTTAGCTTCGTTTATTACTGCTATATATATTTCGGTGACAGCCATCTTTGGCTGTGACCTCTTCAGGCAAAATATATATATATATATATATATATTTATATATATATACGTGTGTATAATGGTAGCTATGGTGCTTCCATAGGCGGTATGCCAAAATTAGCACTCAATATTCATACAGAGCAGAGTGTGAATAGTATAAAAAACGAAAAATCAGTGATGCATCTGGACTCAGTTTATTGCGTGTTACATGATCACTGTATGGATCTGGCTGATTCTACGGCTGCAGGTTCCTTCAGACACATGCAATTCGTTCGGAGCAAATTTTCTCATTGGGGTGTATTCGTCAAAAAACACCTTCAAAAAACATCTTCCACTCTTGTCATGCCATTGGCTGTTGTCTTTCTACGTCATCGTAAGTTATGGTCACTATTTACTGCTACACTGGTCATCAGCCATTTTTCGTCCGACACACTTCAATGGAGCCATGCTGGGTTTGGTATCTCACACTTCTGTTCACACTCCCGAGTATGTACCCACAAATACACACACACACATATATACACACGCGCAGCCACACACACATGCATGCATACACATATGTACGCATACATGTGTAGACACACATACCTCCATGCACATATATACACGCACACACTCTCCCTCTCTTACACATACCCAGGCACACCCACATCCACATACCGACCACCACATGGCTATTGGCATTTTCCCACATCCCCTTACATCCGGTCTCACACGCACGCATACACGCACATACGCGCAGACACACACGTACACGCACGTACATGCATACATATATATGGAGTGTGTATCTGTAAGTGGGTGTGTGTGTGCGTGCGTACGTACACCCACATAGGACAGGGTTTGTCTATGTGTTTATATGCGGGTACATGTACTTGTGTGTAGATATATCTACAGGTGTGTGTATGTGTGTGTATGTGTGCTTATGTCTTTGGAAGTGTGTCTGTCCTTGATGCCTATCCATAGGGATATGCTTGTATGTGCATGTGTGTATCTATGTATGTGTCTGAGAGTGTTTGTGTATATATGTGCAGATGTGCCCGAACGCCGATATGTGTTTTTGTATGCGTGTATGTGCGCGTATGCGTGCGTGTGAGACCGGATGGAAGATGTTTTTTGAAGGTGTTTATTGACGATAACACCTCAGTGAGAAAATTTGCTCCGAACGAATTGCAGGTATCCGAAGGAACCTGCAGCCGTAGAATCAGCCAGACCCATACAGTGATCATGTCTCGAGCTACGGCCGGCGAAACAATTGTAACACGCAATAAAGTGAGTCCAGATGCATCACTGATTTTTCGTTTTTTTATACTATATATATATATATATATATATATATATATATATATATATATATATATATATATATCAATATAGTGTTCATGGGCTCTTTTATATGCTACAATATAAACGAAGATTAATAAATAGAGGGATCTACTTTATTGTGAGGTTTCAAGACAATTAAAAGCTCGTTGTGTTGTTTCGGCTTGTGTGTTCACCACGCCTTGATAAGGCTTGCTGAGCGCACAAACCGCTTGGCGCCGCTGTCAGGATTTTACATATCTCTGTACCCACTCCCCATGTATCGAGTATTCACATGATTAGTGGTCTACTCAATCTCAGCACCGCAGACTATATATATATATATATGTGTGTGTGTGTGTGTACATATATGTAAATATATATATACATTCATATATAGGTCCCGTTAAGGGTGAAAGCAGCGATTCTTTGCTTAACACTTTAGCATTAAAACCATATCCGGCCAGAATTCTCTCACCTCTTTCTGTTTAAAGCAACCATAATTAGCCACTCATACTGATGTTAAGGGATTGTTCTCAAAATAAATAATATCAAAAACTCATAGATTCGATATTATGTAAGATATTATGTGAGGTATATATATATATAATCCTTATCGAACCCTCTTCAGATTTATTATTACTATATATATATATATATATATATATATATATATATATATATATATATATATATATATATGTAGGAGGTGAGTTTTATTGTAGTACAATAAAGCAATGCAGATATCGGATAAGAAGGACTCTACAGTTTGTAGGACTGGAGTATACATAATATATAAGATCAAAAGATGGTTAAAAGAATTCCATGTATTTTATTATGTGCATTTCAAAAACAAATATCATCATGCAATAACATTTGTGTTTTCATCAGATAAAATAGGAAGACATGATATGAAGGTTAAAAAACACTTGTGAATAGTGCAGTTTTAAATCAACATATGAAAGGTAGTTTTAGATTGATGTGTGATATTGGGGGAAAAAAATGTTGGGGGGGGGATGAAAAAGAGGAGGAGATGAGAGTAAAAAGTGGATGAGATAGGAGGAGAGATGGGTGATAGAGAGAGAGAGAGATAGCTTTTATAACTGAGAAAAATATATTGTTTTACATAGAGAGGTTGAAAAACCGTTGGAAGATAATATATAAATTAAAAGAATTTGAAAATTAACGAAGAGAAAAATAATGTTAATTTAAGGTTTCTATATTGAAGGGTTTAATAATATGTGCAATGAAAAGAAATTGTTAATATGTATTAAGAATAATATTTAAGGTTTAATAATATGTACGATGGAAAGAAAATGTTGATATGTATTATTAAAAAAAGGCAATAGTAATGTAAGTAAGGATATATTGTGAAAGAAGTAGAAGATAGGATGAATAAGTTAGATGAGCATGAAAGGGAGAAAAAATAATGAATTGAGGATGAATAATCTAACGTCAAAAAAAAATGTTTATGTTTACGAAGGATTTTTTCAAGGTGATATGAAGTAAGAATATATTGTACTGTGTAATAATTGTTTCTATGTTAGGCACAATGAGAAAAGGTACAGATTAGGGGTTAGAAATTAAAAAAAAAAGAAAAGAAAAGGAAACGGAAGAAAGGAAGTGATAAATAGGGGTGGTATAGAATGAGTAACTAGTATTATATAATGTATAATAAATAACTTTGAAATAAGGTAGAAAGATGGGTATATTTTTAAAGAAGTATATATATATGTGCCTTTGAGAAAAGGATTTTAAATTGATAAAGTATTAGATATTAGCTGTATACTTTATGGAATGTTCTGTGGAATTTATGCAAGCAGAGAGAAAACAAGTCAGTGCGTCTATTTATTATAGAATCTAAATTAGATATAATGGTAAATATTTCATTTAAACAGAGATTGCAAGTCTTGGATAGAGAACTGTTCAAGTATAGAGAAGCAGAAGAAACCTTTTTCCAAGAGATGTTATATTTAATATTTTTGTCTTTCAAGGACCATATGAGTTCTGAGAGTGCCGTGTTGGTTCTTTTAAGTTGGTATTTAAAAGACGAATGATGATTATAAAGACGAGCTTTAAAGGAGGTGGAAGTGGAGCCAAAATAGGTGAAGGAATTGGTGTCAGTTATAACTTTACATTCGTAGATTAAGTTTTTTTCAAGACAATGGTTGTGGAGAGGACATTTATTTTTAACAGGGCAATTGCAATTGCGATTAGAGAGATTAGCAGAGTTATTAACGAGTGACCTAGTGTTATCTATAGAAGGAATTGGATTGGAGAAGTTATTTACGATAGGAATAATAGTTTCTTGATTTAGAATAGGATTAAGAACATTTAGCGAAGTTGTGTTTGACGTTGTATTTGTGTTTGCAGAAATTAGCCTAGAGTTTACAATGACGTCTGGAGTACTATTACTATTATTATGATATTCAGTGTTGGAAGGAAGAGATTTAGTATTTAGTATTTTATTGTTGTGTTTAGAGATAATGTTGGAAATGTTGGAGGAGGTCGAATAGGAAAATTTTATAGTGTGTTTGTTAAATATTTTACTATAGATATGTGAGGGAGGGAAGCATTTATTTAAGGCACTAAAGAATAATTTAGGAATATTATTATTAATAGAGATGGAGAAAGGAGCATTATACCAGATTATGTTTTTGTATCTAGGTCTTTTATTAAAGTTATTGGAATGATCATGATTAATTATTTTACTGTAAGATCTTCTAGAATTTGTTTCTTTACTATATTTGATTTTATCAGGATAGCCGGCTTTAGAAAGCGCGTTATTATAGTAATTGGCGTTAGCATCAAAGATGTTTTTATTAGAAGATAGGTTTTCCAATATTACTAACTATAGCATTCTTAATATTAGTGGGGTGGTTAGATTTAAAATTAACATAATTTAGGTTCTCATTGTTTTTATGGTAAGGGTAATATAGGCCAGTGTCAAGATGAAGAGATACATATATATATACATATATATAATTATATATATTTATGTACATATATATACATATATATGTTCATAAATATATATAAATATACACACATACACATACATACATACATATATATATATAAACACACACATATATATTTATATATATATATATATTTATAATATATATATATATATATGCATATACATATACATACATATATACACATATTTATACACACATATATATACATATATATATATACATATATATATATGAGAAAAACCACAGACCCTCCATCTCAACTCTACTTTTGAAAAGCAGAAGAACTGCGAAACCGGTAAAGGAACCAAAAAAATATATATATATTTTTAAAAATAAGACTCCAGTTGCATTTTCGATTTTTCTCTCTCTCTCTATATATATATAGAAAAAAAAGATGAAATCGAAAATATATATATATATATATAATGAAATAATTGTTTCTACTTTTGGCACAAGGCCGGCAATTACCCAGTGCACTACTGGTACTTTATTTTATCGACCCCGTAAGGATGAAAGGCAAAGTTAACCTCGGCGAGATTTGAACTCAGAATGGCAAGAGCCGTAACTCTATGCGTCAAAGCATGGCGTCCGACCCTCTACCGATACTGCCAATCCAATGAAATAATGTTGACTTCACGCTCACAATAATTTCTATACTTTCATTTATATATATATATATATATATATATATATATATATATATATATATATATATATATATATACGTGTTTTGCAACTGGTCACTTTGTGGCTCAAAGAAAAATTAATAAATTAAACAATCAGAGCTATATATCATAAAACATGTCTATAGAATCACAAGATAAAATATATAATATTTCCTCTCCCAATTAGCATAATTAACTATATAAAAAATCGAATAGACCAGGCTTTAAGAATGAGGCTTCTATGAAGAAATCTCCGACAAATAACCGAAACTAGCGCTTCGCGTCGGCCGTAGCGGAATATTTATCGAATATTTCGACAGCGTAATCGCCCAGATATAGTCAACTAAACAGAATTAGGTTTAAAATAAACTAGGAGAAAATAGAATACATTTAGATACTTCTACCATGGTTTCGTCCGTATTTTGAGTTTTCCAATAATTATGTAATAATTATATAAACTCGAGCGCCGGATTCATCAGGAAGCTCGCTCTTATCTAGACACTAAATTTTCCAAAGTGATCGCGCTAAGATTTCAAAATGGCTAAAAATCGTGACGTAGTCGCGGTCAGGTTGGAAGAGGTGTGGTAGTTGCTTACGACTGGTGGCATTTTTGCTAGAAAGCACGATTTTTAGCCATTTTGAAATGAATTCTTAGCGCGATCACTTTGGAAAATTTAGTGTCTAGATAAGAGCGAGCTTCCTGATGAATCCAGCGCTCGAGTTTATATAATTATTACATAATTATTGGAAAACTCAAAATACGGACGAAACCATGGTAGAAGTATCTAAATGTATTCTATTTTCTCCTAGTTTATTTTACACCTAATTCTGTTTAGTTGACTATATCTGGGCGATTACGCTGCCGAAATATTCGATAAATATTCCGCTACGGCCGACGCGAAGCGCTAGTTTCGGTTATTTGTCGGAGATTTCTTCATAGAAGCCTCATTCTTATAGCCTGGTCTATTCGATTTTTTATATAGTTAATTATGCTAATTGGGAGAGGAAATAGTATATATTTTATCTTGTGATTCTATAGACATGTTTTATGATATATAGCTCTGATTGTTTAATTTATTAATTTTTATGATATATATATATATATATATATGTATATATATATATATATATATATATATATATATATATATATATATATATATATATATATATATATATATATATATATATATATATGGTTAATCTGAACCATTGAGCACTTGCCTCACATCTCGGAGGTTGTTTTTCGTTATTTCGTGGGCCGAAATGCGAATCTCGATAATTTATGTTTGTATTTATCTCCAGACTCTACCTATTGACCAGTTAATTTTCTTGATTTTTTAGTTGATTCTATTGACTGATGAATAGCTTATGTTAATTTTAACCCTTCTGTTGAGAACTCTATTCGATTTGTGATGTTTTTGCATTCTTGCAAAAATATACACAACTGAATTTATTCGCCTGATATAGGGGCTGCCTCCCTTGCCGATCCCCACGTGGAGTCAGCAATAGTCAGTCCTTGTATTAACATTGAACTAAAACGTGTTGAGAAAGTGGCTTCCTTGTTCAATCACCTTACCAGAAGCCTGACATTATTTATGTAAGCGGACGGTACTTGATTTAGGAGCCGCAGAAACTCAAATACTGGAT
>OZ024741.1:344321565-344324065 GCA_964016885.1 Eledone cirrhosa
GAAAACGAGTTCACAGCCACCATGTATGTATGTATGTATGTAATGTATGTATGTATGTATGTATGTATGTATGTATGTATGTATATATGTATGTATGTATGTATGTATGTATGTTCTTCTGGTTTTATAATTTCACAAATGTTTACCAATAGAGAGAGAGAGTCGGTTTCTAACATAGACACAAGACTCTCTCATTGGAATTTACACAACATCAACTATGTAGATTATGTATGCATGCATGCATGCATGTGTAGATATGGATGTGTATGTTTTGAGTTGTATGTGTGCATGTGTATATGCTTTGTATCTGTATATGTGTATATGCAATTATTAGTTGCAAAACTTTTGGAATATTTTACATATTTTTACTGTTCCATTAATGGATTGTACTTGTGTATGTATGTATGTATGTTTTGCAATGGTTTTCTGTATTGCATTCAGGAATTGCGAGCATGGTGTTTACATCCGATATCGAACCTCAGGCAGCATATTTAACATCAGGCGCTTTGCTGCGAAGACAAAAGTATTTACATCAATCATAAGAGACCTCTTGTATGCAGATGATTGCGATCTTGTAGCGCACACAGAGAGTGATATGCAGCACATTTTGAATGCATTTTCTGACGCTTGCACTGCCCTGGGTTTGACTGTTAGTCTCAAGAAAACCGTCGTCATGTACCAACCTGCCCCTAGTAAGCAGTACACTGAACCAAACATCTATGTGTATGGCAAACGACTTGGAGTGGTTGATCAGTTTGTCTACCTGGGAAGCACTGTCAATCGATACGGCAACCTTGACAGTGAAATCTCACTTAGGATTAGGAAAGCAAGTGATGCTTTCGGAAAGCTAGAAAGGCGACTCTGGGGTCGGCGAGACATATGCAGGAGGACAAAGGTAAGGGTGTACAGGGCATGTGTGCTCTCTTGTCTTCTTTATGCCTGCGAGACCTGGGTCACATATCGACACCACCTTAAGCAATTGGAGCGTTTCCATCAGATGTGTCTCAGACGGATCCATGGCGTTCACTGGAGGGACCACATCAGTGATGTCGAGATTTTGGAAAGCTCTATGTGTGATAGTATAGAAGCTCTTGTGCTTAAGCAACGACTCCGTTGGAGTGGTCACCTTGCCAGGATGAAGGATTCTAGAATACCAAAACAACTCTTCTATGGAGAGTTGGTTAAAGGAAAACGACCGCCACATAAACCAAAAAAGAGGTATAAGGATTCCTTGAAAGCCTCTCTGAAAGACGCTAACATCTCTGCTGATACATGGGAAAATGTTACTGCTGATCGTAATAAATGGAGAAAGACTGTATATGAGGGAAAAGTTGCCTTTGAGGCATCTCGAATCGCACACGAGAAAGTAAAGCGGGATGTGAGGAAGGGCATTGCTGTTGTACTTCCAGACGGCGAGGGTCCTCCTATGGTGCTGACATGCAGCGTCTGTGCGAGACTCTGCCTAAGCAAAGCTGGACTCGAAAGTCATCTTCGCAGTCATAAAGTAAGACCAGTGGTTGACTACCAGGCTGCTGTTGGAGATGCTACTCATCATGCTTGCCAAACATGTGGTAGAGAATGTAAATCAGCAGGAGGGCTCAAGCGACATGCAAAAGTACACGAACTCCAACCACAGCCGACTATTCCCAGTGAATGTTTTGGTTGCCGACTCTGTGCAAGACATTTTAGATCATTGGCTGGGCTAAAAAGCCACATTCGATCGCAGCACTGTTAGTTGCTATCGTGTGTGTGTGTGTAGATATGCTTATGTGCGTGCGTGTGTGTGTATATATATATATGAATATGTATATTATTATTGTTGTTGTCGTTATTATTATTATTGCTATTATTTTTATTATTATTATTATTGTTAATGTATGTGTGTGTGTGTATATGTGTGTGTGTATGTATGTGTGTATATATGTATTTATTTTCTTTTATTAATTGAGTTCTTTACACGAGGAATTAATATTGGTTTTGAAATAACTAATTAACCCGCGTGTGTTTTATATTTTACTCTTAATAATTCGGCCGGAGAATTATATTCCCATTTGCCCTTTATAGCATAACTTTCTGCATTTACTGCGGTTATGAGAAGCGGTTCTTATTCGGGTACAACTTCTGATTTAGCCTAAGAAAATATCTATATGCGTGTGTAATTTATACAAGCATATATTTATTTTTTTATTTTCAATTGAGTTATTAAACACGTTGGATTGATAATGTTTTCAAAAAAACTAATTAATCCGCGTGTATATTATTTTTTTTCCTCATTTCGTGGATCGTGGGTTGTCTCCCCTTCCCGCTTCGTGTCGCTATGATACTTCCTCAGTCAAAAACTGCTGGAATTTCAAATTTGGCGGTCATTCGAGGTGAGAGGGAGCAACTTTACGGACATGATTTTTGACAGCGGTAAGAAATTGTTTTCTTATATCAATGTTTAATGGGCTTCCACTGATGATTTATAAGTGCCCACCTAAATATATTCTTACATGAATAT
>OZ024741.1:344329065-344354065 GCA_964016885.1 Eledone cirrhosa
TAAGAGTAAACGTTAAAACCAATGTAGGAAAGAAATTTCTAGCCCTCTGAGATAGACACTTCCCCATAGATCATAAATACCGCTCCATCTTTAACCGACACAAAGTTAAACTAGGATACTCCTGCGCTAAGAACATGAAGGCCCGCACCACCAGCAGCCCTAGGAGCAACACCCCACCAGGGTGCTCTTGCCGTAAGCCTGAAGCTTGCCCCCTTCAACAGCAATGCAACACACCAGCTGTAATCTATGAAGCTGTGGTCACTTCCAACCGACCAAACGAACAACAGGAGGTCAAATCCTATGTGGGCATGGCGGAGGGCCGATTCAAGGAGCGTTTCCTGAACTACCAGTCTACCTTCAGATACCCGGACAGACGTTCATCCACGAAACTCGCGAGCCACGTATGGTCCCTCAAGGACTCAAGTATAGGCTACTCCATTCAATGGAAAGCCATCACTAAGTCCAAGCCATACGCAAGGGGAAATCCGACGTGTGGCTTATGTATTGACGAACGAATAACTATCCTAAAGAGATTACGCAATAGTGATTGCCTAAACACGAGAAGTGAATTTTTCACACGTTGTCCACACGTCACCAAACATCTATTGCATAACTACAAGGCTCCGGACTGATTCTTTGTAATTTTATTTTAAATTTTTGTAAATTTTATTTTCAATCTAAAAACTTTCCGGACTTTCGCAGTTATCTCCCTTACACCACCCGCAGGCAGTCTAGTATTGCCTGTGTGAAGTGACCGAGTTTCTGTGCATGCGCGTTCGTACGGTTGTCCTTCCTGTTCCTATAACCATACACATCCCGAGCTGAAGATCCGCGAAGGTGAAACAATTGTTCTCGGTACGGTGGACTAAGTGTTTTGTAACCACTTCTATATATATATATATGTGTGTGTGTGTGTGTGTGTGTGTGTGTGTGTGTGTGTGTGCGCGTGTGTGTGTGTGTGTGTGTGTGTGTGTGTGTGTGTGTGTGTGTGTGTGTGTGTGTGTGTGTGTGTGTGTGTGTGTGTGTGTGTGTGTGTGTGTGTGTGTGTGTGTGTGTGTGTGTGTGTTTATATATATATATAAAATATCCTGTCTTTGTTACTAGAGAAGTTCACTCATGATCCGTTGGGTTCACCAGGGCTACTCTGCAGCTGACTGTTGGAATAGGCGCTTATCTACCTGCAAGAAACAGTTTGCCATCTGTGAAACCACATTGGTTTAAGTATATATATATATATATATATATATATATATATATGTGTGTGTGTGTGTGTGTGTATATATATATGTATCTATATATGTGTGTGTATATATATATATAAATATATATATATAAATATATATATATATATAGGAACGAGTAGGACCCCGACGGCTGAGCTCAAGCCGTTTCGCCGGCTAATTCAGTCCAGAATTAGCTGTCGAAACGGCTTGAGCTCAGCCGTCGCGGTCCTACTCGTTCCTATTACACACTCTACTACCCTAAGTATTGAGTACTTTGGTGCGTTATGGTCCTCCTGGTTCCCTACCACATTTCCTTCATTATATATATATATATATATATATATATATATATATATATGTGTGTGTGTGTGTGTGTGTGTGTATGTGTGTGTGTGTGTGTGTGTGTGTGTGTGTGTGTATGTATGTATATACTTCGTTTTTGTATTTGTTTTGCAAGAATTCTTATCTGAAAACGGTTATTAAACCACCCAACTGGACCTTCCTAATAACTTAATAAGTAACTGAAAGCCAACTGATACATGTGTTTATGTGTTTTTATTGGCAGAATGACTTCCGAAATATAACAATATATATGTGTGTGTGTGTGGGGGGGGGGGGGGGGGGGGGGCTTGTGATGGCTGCAAATTCTGCTAAGAGTATTGCAATCGTTTGTCAGATGTGTGACGCTCTGATATGGCTTTTCAGGACTGCCAGAGACCTAGAGACTTCGCACACTCCTTCGCACACTGACGACAACTATGGATCTCCCTAACATGAATACCGTGGAGATCATAGTTCACTGGGTCTCTTTGAACATGGCTGCTGAGACCAGATTTTATCAAGGAAATCTTTCCACACTCAGGGCACACCAATTCAATTTTTTATTCATTGATTCATTAATTTGTTGTTATTAATTTTATTAACTTGTTGGTAACCCCAATCATTTTGTCCTATTATTGCTACACCACTACTAAATATGAATCAGAATGTTCTGATTTTGAAAGTTATCTCAGTTACAATTGAGCAATATATTGTGTGACACGGGGTTCCACTGCCCCAGATACCTAAAGCATCGAGTGGTAGTAAGATGTCTTAAGATTTCTGGTGTATATATTTATATACATATGTATGTAAATATATACATATATATATATATATATATATATGTATGTTATTCCGGGGTTGAATCGGAGGTAAACCACAGTAAGTAAGGTACTCAATACATAGCAGAGTATAAAAGTTTTAATATAGATGAGATTCTACAGGACTAGAACTGTTTCATTCATTAGAGATCATCAGGAATCTCCTGATGATTTCTAATGAAAGAAACAGTTCTAGTCCTGTAGAATCTCATCTATATTAAAACTTATATATATATATGTATATATTTACATATATATATATATATATATGTGCGTAAATATATGTGTGTGTATATATATATATATATATACACATATGTGTATATATATATGTGTGTGTGTGTCTGTTCGCGCGCGCGCGCGTGTATGTGTGTGTGCATGTATGTGTATTCGTTAATACAATTTTATATATTCATATATACATTGACTGTCATAAAATTTGTTCAGTCGTTAAAGGCAAAAACACACTTATTTTAACATGCGACATTCTACCCTTTGAAATGCCACTGCGCGTAAGATATTTTATATGCTTTTATGGCGGTGTTTGGTAGCATACTGTTGATGAACACATGAAACATATAATTAATACTGTTAAGTATAGTATATATATTAAACTTGAAAGCCAGCGAAAATTCTGTCTATCTAACATCAAATATTAGCAAGTTATTGAAATATATACAAATTTTCATGCATGAAATTAGCATCTTTATAGTGAATTGAAATAGGTTATTTTAATACTTAATGATTAATATTTATAGTTTTAGTCTATGTAAGGCACTACTTACCTTAAACTACAAATTTGTATAGAATTCCACAAAAAAATGAGGAGAATAACTATGGACACTTTACTAATATCAAAATTCAAACCAAACATTAATTCGCAAATACACCAAATACGTGAAATTAACGATGAAGAACATATGGATTTGAAAGTTGAATATTTATATAAAGAGTTGTTAGAAATGTTACCACCAGTATAATGAACATTTGCAACCTACGACAAAACGGACGAAGAGCAAGCTATAGTACTTCTTCGTAACATGAGACAGTGATGATCTTATAATAATAGATTTAAAAACGGTATTTAGATTACTAACATCTTAATTTAACAAGCAAGGAAAATCCGACTAGGGAGATCAGGTGGTCGAAAATATTAGACAATATAAGCAATGTGGTCTGAAGCGTGTCTGGTCATTAAGACCACGAAGAGAAAACAACGGACATACTTCAGTCTTACAAAATCTCTGCGAAACATATTCTATTCAGTTTGAGTATATATATATATATATATACATATATATATATATATATATATATATATATATATATATATATATATATACGTAGGTCCCGGGTTGAGTCGGGGATAACCACAGTAAGTAAGGTACTCAATACATGGCAGAGTAAAATTTTTTTATTTTATAGAGGGAGCTTCTACAGGACTAGTACTGTTTCATTCAGATGAAATCTTCAGGAAGCACTTCCTGAAGATTTCATCTGAATGAAACAGTACTAGTCCTGTAGAAGCTCCTTCTATAAAATAAAAAAATATATATATATATATATATATATATATATATATATATATATATATATATATATATATATATATACATATATATATATATATATATACATATATATATATACATATGCATATATGTATATATGTATATATACAAATGTATATATGAATGTATATATAGTGTATTTGGTAATACACTGTATGCTTAATTAAAGACATTTTGAAGAGAAGACCTTACGCTATTGTTTTAAAGTAGTGACTATGTCGCATACTTCTTTTTTCAACAAACAAAGGGAGATAAGCTGACAGATCTGTTTCATACTGTTGGTATTCCTCAGAGCTTGTTTATTGAAAAATTATGAATGTTGGATTCTTATAGAATTCCAGTAATAATCAGGAACTGATTATACAGAGCGGTTGCCGGTCCAGCAAAAATTGAAAATTAGAATTGGTGCTCTGAAATAGCGATATATATATGAATGTATATATAGTGTATTTGGTAATACACTGTATGCTTAATTAAAAGCATTTTGAAGACCTTACGCTATTGTTTTAAAGTAGTGAATATGTCACCAAATACACTATATGTACCAAATACACTATATATACGTTCATATATACATCGCTATTTCAGAGCACCAATTCTAATTTTATATGTATATATATGTGTGTGTATATATATAATTCATTTTTTTTATTAATAACCGCTCTGTCTGATGAACGATCTATACATTTATTAGTATTGTCTAGGGTCCTGAAACCTTTTTTAATGGAGTAGTTATACATTGTTTTGTTCACTTTCTAATTTATATATATATACAACTTGTATTATGTACATATATATAGAACGACAAATGATAAATGTACTCACTTAAAGAAACATTCACCTCAACATTGCCTAAAGTTCACGGTCGTTTCATGAAATTCCAGAATATGATGCTTTTAATGATTGAGCTCAACCACCAATTATCGATCTTAGTAATAAGCAACATTAACACCAAGGAACATCATTCATCAATGAGTGGTTAAGGTCTTGTCTATATACATCTCATTGTCCACTCAGTTACATGCACAAGCAAGATTCCCGATAAAACCATATATATATATATATATATATATATTGATATTGATATTGATATATATAAACAAATAGTAAAACGGAAAAAAATACAGTAGAAAATGGTGGAAGGATATTTTCAGTATGATATCATAACATATATTTATAAAGTAGGGATTTCCGCATTTAATCATCGTGTACCAGTTTCAGCTTTATATGTATATATATATATATATATATATATATATATATATATATATATATATATATATATATATATATATAATATTAAGGATACTATTTATGGTTATGTATATACTAAAACTTTTGATAGTTATGTATATTTTAAACCCTAAACAGTGAAGGTCAGTAATTTATTACTACCTTATTACCAGTAAGATAAATAGCTCAATGTAATAACATCAGTTGTTCTACAGAGCAGTTATATAGAATTCACAAGAATCAAAGCTATGTTCAAAGCATTTATTCACTTACAATTGTTTCATCCAAACCTAGGCATGCAGTCTTCGGAGCATTTTTCAATGTTTGTACACATAATTGACCTCCTTTCCACCGCAAGAGAATACAGATACATATATATATAGTGATGTCCAGTGGAGTGACATATATTATACTATATTATTTCTGTATAGCAATTCAAATTCAAAATCAAATCAAAATTAAATTTAAAACAAAATTAAAACAAAATTAAAATACATTCGGCAGTTAACACAGATAATGCAAAAGGATAGTTTGTTAGTCAGATGTAGTAGTTAGTGTATGCATTAGTTACACGTGGGGCATGCAAGTATGTCCCATTTATATATGATTATTGTGTGGCAGGGTGTTACATGTAATACAAGCACTTTAAGCGGGTAAGTAAGAGTATTATGGTGGTTGTAGTGGTAAGGTATTTTTTGTATATAATAAAAAAGTATGTGTGCAGAAAAATAAAAATAAAAAGGAGAAGCAAAAGTAAGTTATGGTTTTCGTATCCACCACCATTTTCACATTCAGGAAAAGTAATATATAGTTTTTACATCCATCACATAAGTAACGATGATTCCGTATTGGATGTTTGATGCATTAACTTAAATTATTTTAGAATTAATTTATTATTTTTAAATTAATTTATTTCCCTTATATAGACGGTTATATATTTATATCCAGTTTCCAATTTTAAATACAGTCTACTCTATCATGATGTACTAAAGGTATCTATATTAGGATGATTACTCCCTATCATACAGTGCTACAACTGAATACTCCATACAAACAGCCATATCTTTATATCAAAGTTCACTGCAAATGTAGTTTACTCTCAGAACATGCCAGGGGACCTATTAGAATTATGTTTACATAGCTCCTGGTAAGTTCTGGAGCAGCGTATGGTTGTTTGCATGGCAAAGCCAAATACATCTCTAGGGCAGACAAGTACATCCCTCATTTACAATGTCATTAATCTATCCATCAAGTTATACTTGCATATATAACTCACATACTATTCATACATAATTCATTGCACTCAACATATAAGTTAGACAGATCTCTTATGTTAATAAATTAATCTTATATATGTCCAATGTTATCACTCCATACATATAAATACAATTGCATATATAATTCATTGTCGAATCTGGTATTTAAAGCTTATATAGACTGTATTGTATCACTATATAATTATAAGTAATTGAAAGCAATTATACTAAAAGTAGGTGTTTATGGGGATATTTCTAGAGTATAAAGTTATAGATAGATGGAATGATTTGTGTCGATATAGGGTGGATCAGAGAGTGTGGAGTTGTGGTGTAAGGTGTGCCCTTGGGGTGTGGTGTTAGAAGTGGTGATGGGTTCAAGTCTGACATTGTTATATATTGGGTTTAAATTTTTTGAAGGAGTGCCGGAAGCGGTGCTGGCACGACGCAAACACTTCCGATTTTTTTATTAGGAGGTTATGGTTTGAGAATATTATAGTATGGGTCACTAGTAGACAGAGGTTACAGAATTTATTAGGTGGTTTGTACGATGCCGCCTTACCTATCACTTCCCATTTAAGTGTATAAGATCTATTTCTAGTTTTTAGATAGTGTATGTAGCTAGACTGTGTTTTTTGAAAGAATGGCGGTGTGAATTGTATCTGGTTTTGAAGCAGTTCGAAGTAGAGCCTATATAGGTTTCAGAAGAGTTGCTAGTTATGACGGTGCATGAGTATATTATGTCCTTGATTAAGCAGTTTTTTTTTATCTAAAGGGCAGGTTCTATTAGATCTACAGTTACAATTATTTTGGATGTTAACCTGTCGGTTATTATGTTGTGTAGAAGTCTGGTTGCTAGGTATTGCATTATGGCTATGGGGGTTGTCGCTCCCAGCGTTATTGATTTCACTAGTGCTATTAGTATTATTACTATTGATATCAGGGTTTGCAGATATAACGTTGTTTTGAAGGTTTACCCCTGCCATGTTTTAGTTTGTTGGAAGTAAGTATTAATTTTTCTTTTATTGCTACTAGCTATGTGGTATGCTATGTTAGGCGTAGTAGACTAGGAGATTTTAATGGTGTTTTTGTTTATAAGACTATGGTACTTGTGGCCAGATGGGAAGTTTTTATCCAGGAGTGAGAAGAAAGCCTTAAGTGTGTTGGTAGAGACGTTTAGATTGAAAGTGGGGTTGAAAAATGTATTATTTCTATTTTTGTTTTTTATGTCTGGTGAGATGCTTCCGTTTATGGTATTTTGGTGACCTCCCTGGTGTGGGTTACGTTTGTTGCCACCCTTCGTACTAGTGTGTGTGTGGTTATTATTCTTATTACTATTTTTCCTCATGGACATATTGTGCGAAATAATGTTGTAACTATGTGTTTTTGTAGGTATGAACTTGATCTCATTATTATGGCCTGATCTAGCTAATCCCTGATTATAATATTGGGAGTTTTTGCTAAATATGTTTTCGTCATAAGATAGATTAGAGATTATATTGGATATTCCTTTAGAGATAGAGTTTAATATTGATCTAGGTGGTTAGACTTGGTATCTACGTAAATCAGTTTTTCGTTAGGTTTATGGAATAGTGTATATATCCTAGAGTCTAGGTAGAGGGTGGTATCTAGGAAGTTAACGTTTTTAGTGTTTTTGTCTATGGTGATACTTAGGTTATAGTTTTTGAAAGTCTTGTGCAATAGTTTTCTAGTTCTTTCTATATTAAATTTTTTATAGTCTATAAGGAGAAGTGCATCATCGCGGTACAAACCACCGTTGAGGTATGGAAAGTCCTTATGGATTTTGTTTAGTAAGTATAGGCCCACCAAATCCGTGACCTGCGCCGAGTCACTAGATCCCATGGTTATGTCGAAGTTGCTATGCGTATCCTTGCGGGTCCATAACTGGTCTTCAAAAGTGATTACGGTTTTACGGGCCGCAAGTATGACATCAATCTGGGGTCTAATCAGGTCACTATGTCAGGTCACTATGTCAGGTCACTATGGTTTGTACCGCGATGATGCACTTCTCCTTATAGACTATAAAAAATTTAATATAGAAAGAACTAGAAAACTATTGCACAAGACTTTCAAAAACTATAACCTAAGTATCACCATAGACAAAAACACTAAAAACGTTAACTTCCTAGATGCCACCCTCTACCTAGATTCTAGGATATATACACCAGTAAAAAGTAAAATCTCAAATAGTATCTGAGATATGGTATTTTATAATCAGAGAAAGATTTTACGCTCACCCTATATGTGTGTGTGGGGGGGGCGTGTGTGTGTGTGTGTGTGAGTGTGTGCATAGAACAATGAAAACAAGACAGATGTTAGACATATGTAGTTAATTAACAATGAACTAATTAACTACCTACGTCCGACTTCTGTCTCTTTTTCATTGTATATACCTATATATGTGTGTGTGTGTTTCTGTGTTTGCGTGTGGGGAGGGGTATATATATATATATATATATATATATATATATATATATATATATATATATATATATATATATATATATATATATATATAGAGAGAGAGAGAGAGAGAGAGAGAGAGAGAGAGAGAGGTAGTTCCACAACAGTTAATTCACCATTTCTGAGAACAATTTGTTTCACCTTAGACGGATAATCAGCTCGATTTAAATAAGATTATACGCAAGAATCTCATTTAATCCTAGCTGATGATCCGTCTAAGATGAAATAAGTTGTTCCCGGAAATGGTGATGGAACTAACCCTACGAAACTTGTCCCATGGACTGAGAGGCCTACTACTACAGATATAACCCACCAGTTTTCTACTATATATATATTATGAAGTGAGATGACAGGAGGCCAAATATGTTGAATTTCAGTGGTCAGGTTGCGTAAGAACCTGGTTTCCTCATCAAGTGTAAATTGCGTAATAGAGGTATACCAACGTATATATATATATATATATATATATATATATATATATATATATATATTCATTTATTTATTTATTTATTTATTTATTTAGGTTTGTTGGTTCACCACTGGATAGAACTGGTCATTCCATATGGTCAACCTCGATGTAATATTATGGAGAGCACAATATATATATATATATATATATATATATATATATATATATATATGTGTGTGTGTGTGTGTGTGTGTGTGTGTGTGTGTGTGTGTGTGTGTGTGTGTGTGTGTGTATAACCTTGTATTCTCCAACTGCACCTTGATCTATATTGTATGTCCCCTGTATTTTGATTTCTTAAATATGTTCTTATGTACTTCCTTTTTACTCAAACCCCATAGTGGTGCCTGGCTCCATGCCCTGCCCCCCTTCTCCACTGGCACGCAGCTAGACAACCATAGCCTGCGCATCGGCGTTTCTCTGATTCTCTGAGGCTCGGCCTCCGGATCTGCCAGCCACACCAATGTCGCTGACAAATTGTTCCCAGTGAAAAATAGTTTAATTGGGAATAAGTAAAAATTAGTAATAAGTATTGGTTAGTATTCATTTTTGGTTTTAAGTTTTTACCGGTTGCGCATTTCTAATGCTTTTCAAAAATAATTTTGAGATAGAGCGCCCGTGATGTTTGCTTATTCCTAATTAAACTATTTTTCACTGGGAACAATTTGTCAGCATTTTCTTTTCCTTTTACCAATATATCATAACTCGTGTGTTACACCTCTATTCTTTTAAATATATATATATATATATATATATATATATATATATATATATATATATATATATATATATATATATATATATATATATACCTCTATTCTTTTAAATATATATATATACAATGATATTAAATAAATGGAAACTATATTTATAAAACCATATTTATTCTATTATATATATTTCAAGGGTTCCAAAAAACTTTGGTACGCTTTCATCAGATAAAATACAATGAGTCTTTTATAAATTTTGACGTAGCTAAGGAAATCATACCTTATCAGTTGAATTTTCTTGGGTAGTGAGATTAAAGGACGGATATTTCAAACTTATGGATGAATATGCAAATGAATATGTAAATAAGGTTGAGTTATATGATTGAAAAAACGTTATTTTAAACGCTATGGAAAGTTTAGATATATAATAATAAGAGACAAAAAAAGAAGAAAGAAAAAAGAAAAGGAAATATAAGAAGAAGGAAAAGGAAGACCACTTATAACGTTAATTTGTGAGAAATATATTCGAATATTTATCTATATTATGTATATATTTATATGGAGAATTATGTTTGTAAGTAAATATCACAATCACTCTTTCAAAAGATCTTATAAAAAATATTCTACTCCCCACTCACATCTTATATGGAACTTAAAAAGCAAGAATATAGACTGCGCAATATCTTGGAAAACGATATCAAAAGCACCTGCGTACCGAAACACGGCTTTATCAAGATTCTGTAAATTGTGTATTGAAGAAATGTTTTATATAATTAACTCTCAAAAGTCTATTAATCTCAGAACAGAGTTATTTACTTCCTGCAGACATCGCCAAAATTCTACATTCAGAAATATATGTAACGTTTAATATACTTATAATATTCCTATTAATCTCCAAAATGATCCTATCTGCTTTAACAATTTATATTTTTAATATATTAATATCTCTAAATCATAATATCTCTAATATTTGTAGTACTTTCACCTTTTAGAAAAAAAATATATTTATTTATATGTGTATAGATATTAATTTAAAACATTCTCAATTTTAACTACATATATTTACATAAAATACAAAATCAACTTCCCTCGTAACTCATTAAGAACAACCATATAAAACTTGAACTACCTATTTATTTATTTATTTAAAACTTAAAACGCAAAATGAACCGCCCTCGTAACTCATATTATAAACAACTAATAATTGCAAATTATCCTTTTAATAAAATTACATATCCTATTATTAAAATATATATAGATATTTATATATTTAACCCACTACAATATAAAAGATAAATACTTACAAACATAATTCTCCATATAAATATATACATAATATAGATAAATGTTCGAATGTATTTCCCCCAAATTAACGTTATAAGTGGTCCTCCTTTTCCTTTTCATTCTTCTTATTTTTTCTTTTCTTTTTTTCTTTCTTCTTTCTTTGTCTCTTATTATTATATATCTAAACTTTCCATAGCGTTTAAAATAACGGTTTTTCAATCATATAACTCAACCTTATTTACATATTCATTTGCATATTCATCCATAAGTTTGAAATATCCGTCCTTTAATCTCACTACCCAAGAAAATTCAACTGATAAGGTATGATTTCCTTGGCTACGTCAAAATTTAAAAAATACTCTTTGTATTTTATCTGATGAAAGCGTACCAACGTTTTTTGGTACCCTTGAAATATATATAATAGAATAAATATGGTTTTATAAATATAGTTTCCATTTATTTAATGTCATTGAATATTTACTCCAGAAATCTGTCGTGTGCTCTGAATCAGTTATAAACATTTATATTTGTTGTATATATATATATATATATATATATATATATATATATATTTATGTATATATATAGATACATATATATATACATATATATATATATATACATATATATATATATATACATACATATATATATATCTTTTTTTTCCACTCTACTACCCTAAGTATTGAGTACTCTGGTGCGTTATGGTCCATCTGGTTCCTTACCACATTTCCTTTGTTATATATATATATTTATATATATATATATATATATATATATATATATATATATATATATATATATATATATATATATATATATATATATATATATATATATATATACACACACATACATTGACATATGCATATATATATATGTGTGTGCGTGTGTGTAATCTTTCTATCTATCTATCTGTTTATCTCTGAATATATGTGTCTGTGTCTCTGTGTGTGTGTGCATGTGTACAACCCACAAATACAAGCAGGAATCCACACAAGTCCTATATACAATCAAATTAAATTGACACTCCTGAGAAATATCGAACACCAAAATATGCCTCAACTTACATAGTACTGCTGTACTCCACCTTTACCACCTCCACTATCAATGCTTCCACCACCTTAACCATCGTTACCGTCACCAACATCGACACGAACATTGCCACAGGCAAAGTCAGCAATTCTACCGTACCAGACTAGCACTGCTTCCCATTAAAAGCAACAATATATACTACTACTACTACTACAACTACTACTACTACTACTACTACTACTACTACTACTACTACTAATAATAATAATAATAATAATAATAATAATAATAATAATAATAATAATAATAATAATAATAATAATAATAATACCACTACTACTACCACTACTACTACCACCACCCCCGCCAGCACCACCACTACTACTGTTACTACTACTACTACCACCACCGCCAGCACCACCACTAATACTACTACTACTACTACTACTACTACTACTACTACTACTACTACTACTACTACTAGAATAATAATAAAAAGAATAATAGTGGTTTACTTGGAGGACAGACATCAGAAAACACAGAACAAACGCTAAATCAAATTATTCAGCTAGCTTTTGATGAGGAATTTGCTTATGGAACGTTAGTCCACCAGACACACACACATACATACATACATACATACATACATACATACATACATACATACAGACAGACAGACAGACAGACAGACAGACAGACAGACGGAGAGACAGACAGACATATAAACAGACATATACAGACAGACACACATACGTACATACATACATACATACATACATACATACATACATACATACATACATACATACATACATACATACATACATACATGGTGGCTGCCAACTCGTTTTCGAGTACGGCCACAACTTTATATCCATGTAGGAGAACCCCTACCAATGCGCTGAACGAGTGTAACTTTTTAGTCCAGCCAGCGACTTGAAAACTCTGGTACAAACACTACACCTGTGACAATTATTGACACATAGTGCTGGGCCCATGGTACCATGTGATGACAACTGAACGAGTGTAACATTTTAGTCCAGCCAACGACTTGAAAACTCTGGTACAAACACTACACCTGTGACAATTATTGACACATAGTGCTGGGCCCATGGTACCATGTGATGACAAGTGCAGAGAGATCTCCAGATATAAAGCAATGCCTGTGCCGTGAAGCTTTTATAGTGAGCAAAGGCACTGCACAAATCCAGTCCCACTCTCTTAACGAAGATGATATTTACCAAAAAGAAGAACAAGTCAACATCATTGGATACCATCAGGGTTTCAGGTGTTATATCAGAGTTTTCCTTCTCCTAGATTTCTGCGTTGACAAAGTCTAAGGGGTCATCTCTCCCGGGGATTTTGGATGGCCATTGACTCTTAAGAGCTCCTTTGCCTTTTGACAGGTTTTGTTGTTAGTCCTGCAGGATGTCCAAAGTCACCCTCCTCACCAAGAAACCTTGCTGGGGTTGCCAGTTTAGTCGCCAACGACCGGACCATGGGACAGGTTGTACTGGGATACATGTTACCAGTAGCACCAACTGGTGACTTGACATACATACATACATACATACATACATACAACAGACAGGCATACACATACATACATTCATACATGCATACACATACAGACAAACAGACAGAGACAGACAAACATATAGACGTCAATACATACTGTCGCATATACACAAACACACAAAAAACCATTATATATACTAGCTGACGTACCCAGCTTCCGGGTAAACAGATGATAAGAGAAGTCAGGTAAAAGAGAAAATGACTGTATTGGATGCTTGTCTGGTTACAGTATGAGACGAGTCCGTGGTGTCTGTGTGATACCAAAAACAGTAAAAGAAATCTTCCAGATATACCGGATTCTTCGTTGTACCGTTTGTGCATAGTATATGAACAATTCTAGGTGCTCCCACCTAGAATAGTGACCTCTAGGAGATGGTTCATCTTCTGCCTGACTGTAAACGCTTATCATTGCATAGACGTGGTTGTTCAACGTTTCTCAAAAGGATGATGGAAGTTCCAATCTTTTATATTATATGTAGATATAGATATAGATAATTAATATAAAAGATGTCCGTCTATGTAAAAAGGTCCCTATTTACTTGAAATAGTTTATACAAATGCCAAATTAATATGGATATGGATAACATGTTTATCTATAAGTGGTCAGCTATAATAATAAAACAATAAATTATATGACACAAAAATTTATTCAGTAATTCCCAGGCTCTTAGCCACTGAGTAATAGACAGTCAATATTGCCCAGAGTTCAACTCGGGGAGGTGGCCTGGTTTGAGCTCCAAATGGCGGATCCTTCTACTTCGAAAATAGAATCGTTTTTCAATATTACTCTAGCTCTGGCCGGCCATAGGCACCAAACTTTTTGCCAGACTCAGCATATGGTGAGGTTTTATTACCATGGTAATCAGAAGCGATAAATTTGAAGGCAATTTCTACCAATACTTGTTGGTTTTTATTGCTCATTATCGACAATAAATGACATTGAACAGAAATGATAACTCTGTCAAAGCTCACAATACTGATCAAAGGACACCAATGTCTGAATCATTTACGTCGAATATTCATAGCAGTGAAGGCAATTTCTACCAATACTTGTTGGTATTTATTGCGCAACATAGCAGTGAAAGCAATTTTTACCAATACTTGTTTGTTTTTATTGCTCATAACGACATTAAATGACATTGAACATAAATGATAACTCTGTCAAAGCTCACAATACTGATCAAAGGACACCAATGTCCGAATCATTTACGTCGCTTATTGATAGCATTAAATATATGCATACATCAGCTCAAAGCTTCATTATAGACAATATTCTGGGTTGTTCCTCTGTTAGTGGTATCAATTGCAAATTGTATACCATCAGGATCGCACACTCGAGATGCAGCAACATACAGTTGCCCATGGCTGAATGCTGGATCATTCAAGTAGACACCGACTCGCTTGAAAGTCTGTCCCTGTGCCTTGTTGACAGTCATGGAAAAGGCCAAATTGACGGGAAACTGTCTCCTTTTCCAAATGAATGGCAGCAGATCACTTGGTCTCAGCATGATCCTCGGAATGAGAACCGATTCCTCTCTGTCTTGGAGTTTAGCTTCTAAAACTCTTCCGTTAATCAATCTCTCAACAATCAATCTGGTACCATTGCAAAGACCCATTGTATGATTGATATTTCTAAGCAATATAATCGGCATACCTTTTTTCAACCTCAAAATATGTGGGGGAAATCCGGGTATTTGAAGTGAATTCAGATACTCAGTCGGAACATCCATATTGTTCTGCGGATTAGGCTCCATTGCATCCGCACTGACGGTCAACCATTCCTCTCCAGGAAACATTCCGGCTACTTGTGAATTTATTTCATCGACCGTTGCATTCGTATGAGTTAGAATAACGCGTTCCGATATCCAGGAGATATTCTGCCAAAAAGCATTCAAATTAGGGAACACCCAGTCAATCAATGCTTGGCGGTCCAGTGGCATGACCAAATTATCTGGGATTCTTACAGTCTGATTATCACCAACGTGTGGAAATTCATCGTTTCCCAACTGCATCAACCATCGGCCGTATGTCTCAGCCTCTTCGTTTTGCCCGAACATACGAAGTCGCATATTATCGTGTAATCGCAAAACTCTGGGGACTTTTTCAGACATGCATCGACAATTTGCGCTCATTGAGCATTCCTAACAATTGGTGGCACCTGTCTGAAATCGCCATCAAGAACGATAGTCTTACCACCGAATGGCAGGTCACTACCGCAGATATCTCTCAAAGTTCTGTCCAATGCCTCCAGCAAATATCTGTGTGCCACTGGAGCCTCGTCCCAAATAATCAGAGACGTATTGCGTATAAGGCCCGCGAGTTCACTTTGTCCTGTAATGTTACAGACACTCAACTCATCCGGAGCCAATGGAGCCTTGAAGCATGAGTGGAAGGTCCTTCTACCAGTCAGCAAAGTGGCAGCGATCCCACTGGTGGCAACAGGGAGAGCAATCTTCCTCTGAGCTCTGACTGCCGATAACATAGTGTTGAAACAGAATGTCTTTCCGGTGCCTCCTGGAGCATCTATGAAAGAACAAAGTTGCTCATTAGTGGAAATCGAGTGGAGTATGCCATCGACCAATTCTCTCTGAGATTGGGTCAACATTGGCATACGTTCATCCACAATACGTTGCTGTTCCAGTGGATCAAACTGGAATAGTTCCCTTCGATCGAGTGGCAACCGTCTAAGCTGCAATCTCATGTTCAATGCTAAGACACGTTGCCGCATTTCTTCATCAGGAATTGGCAAATTGAAATCTGTTAAACATTTGAAATGAACTTCAAGCAGTTGCTCAATATTGAGCAAAACAATAGCTTTCATCAAATTTTCATCATCGACCTGAAGATGATGCCTAAAATCATCAGCCATAATTCCCCAATGGCGTTCAAATAACTCTCTTGGATCGGCAGGATTGCAGAATCCTAGAATCGTGACAAACAACTGCCTTATTTGAGCTGGCATCTGTGTTGTTCCTGCAGCTTCCATGGCGTTATTCCATTCAGCGTCATCCTGAAACAGTCCCAGATGCTGACACACAGCCTGGTATGTTTCATATTCCACGCCATTGATTGTTTTCAAATCAGCGAAGCTCTGTTTACCTCTCGAAAAATCATTATGCAACAGAATTCGGAGATAAAACACATCACCAGATGCTGGATGGACATTACAAACCCGTCCAATAGTCATGAATCTCAACTTTTGTTTTCTATCATTCCATTTCTTTCCCTTCTTATCCCACGTATAGTGCGAAGGAAAATCGCAGTAGAGTTGCCTTTGATCCGGGTTAAAAGTATGTTCCCTATTATGCTTTAACCACTCAGTCAATTCCGTCTTAGGAGGTGGTGCGTTAGCAATTCTTTCGACACCTCTTCTAGTGTCCTGGAAACAGACCATTTGCCTATTCTCGAAGTGAACCGTCAGTTTCTGAACGCTGGGTTTGCGTTCATTGAGATCAAAACCGAACAATCTCCAGCAAGCTTCGCTAGATCCAATCGAGCGAACATCCTGGAACCTGCCAACTTCATCTCCTTGGTTCGCTTCCTCATTCCTGACATTGATCATTGCCCGATCTTGACCTTTGTAAACATATTTGAATAGATATTTGCAAGCTTTCACTGAGCTACAAATTTCCACATTAATATGACAACGATATTTCATAATCAAATATGGATTGTATGGCACAACCCATTGATTTGTAACCTGTCGACCGTTTACATTTTCGACCAAATTGCCATCTGCAGGCGACCGTCTTCTGTATGAGGGATGAGCATCCCCATCGTTCCAGGAAGTGTTCGTGACAAAAGATTTCGGAAAGTGCTTACTGCATTGGCCATTTTTCATGCAAGGTGCTTTCCGATCTGCCACTCCGCATTGGTTGTGCACCATTGACTTTGCCACAAAGTTGCGTAGTACCTCATTCTCCTGCAGTTCAGCACACACAATGCTGTCGACATCCTCAGCACATCTCAATTTGCAATCTCTATGTAAAATGATCAGCAAATGTGCATGTGGCAATCCTCTTTTTTTGGAATTCAATTACGTATGTAAAAGCAACTATACCTCCAAAGATTCCCTCTTTTTCCACATCATCCATTACTTTTTCAGATATCCTTTGAATACTCTTGCCACAATATCAGGACGGTCCTTTGGCTGTTGTCCTGGCAAAAGTGCATCCTTAATATCAGTCCATTCAGGATTGCATGTAACTGTTATAAACAAATCTGGTTTTCCAAACTTTCTTACAATAGCCATTGCATCCTGATAGCGAATGTTCATATATCTCGGGCCGCCGATGAATGACGATGGTAAAATGATGCGTCGACCAATTTGCTTGTAATTGGCATCATCGGCTCTTATCGCATGCTGTATATTATTATACAATTCAGCTCTGATATGTTGCTGATGTGTAGCTATATAATTTAGCCTTTGATTTTCGATCTTTGCGAATGCCATACATCAGTATTCCTGGAGCAATCTGCTGGCTTGAAATAGTGCATTTCTCTGTTGATTCCTCTCGTTCAAATGGAACGCGTAAAAGTCGCGAATCGAATTATTGTGTCTATTGCCACCTCCCTGTTGAAGCTGATTCTCATGATCATCTAAATGAACAGACATGTTCCATCCATTTTCACCTTTTGGGAATAAAAGAACATAATGCAATGGATCGTATGTCCTATTTGACTCATGATAGTCTTGAGACCACCATCTCTGCGATTGAGGACGATATCTCTCGATCCAGGCTTATCGTCCATCAACACAGCAACTTCACGAAATCCTTCAGGGGCATTATATCGCCGTTCGTGTTGATTCCTTGGCACTGCGTCAGCCTTAATCACCAATGTTTGCTGCTGAACATTTTGCAGTTCAGCCACCAACATGAAATCCATAACAAGGATTACACTGTCTAAGCCATGATTGCAAATCACGAATCAAATCACTTACCCTTTGCCGTTCAAGTTCAGTTATATTCCCGGCAACTTCATCCAAACCGATCCTGATATCCTCCTCCGATTCACTATAATCTGGTCGTTAAACTAAATTTGAGCGAATCGAGGCCTTTCTCCTGGGGTAACTTCTAAATTACCGATACAATGATACAGACGGCGTTGAATGACTACATTCGGTTGCCATGCTCCACTCTCAAACATCTCACTAACTCTCTGCGATGCTAAAGCTAATGAATTATTAATTTGCCGCGAATATTTGCGCAGTAATCTACCTCGGTCTCCTTGATCACCCCACATACTTAGTATTTTAAACTCCGGTGACTCCTCATCACCCGCATTCGCAAGGGTTCTAGTTGAAATGCTCCTTCATGACAGCACATTGTGGTCCACGTCTTTTAGTGCCTCCAAAGTAATGCTCCACAATGTGGACACTCTGCTCGTCCACCAATCTGAAAATGACACGGTTGCCATGATCCATTTTTAATATCATTCGTTCGCCCTCTAGACTCTTTACTGGAATAAGGAGCACTTTGGCGACACATTCTCTGAACTTCTGTATTGCGCTGGCGCTTTTCAGCCAGCTCCTCTTCATCCATCGCAGCACGCCGTTGCTGCTAAATTCTGGCCATCTGCTGATGATGCTCAGCCAGTTCGTCTTCAACCATCGCAGCACGCCGTCGCTGCTTGGCTACAGTGTTTCGTTGGCGTTATTCAGCCAGCTCCTCTTCATTCATGGCGGCACGTCTTCGCCTCTTAAGTTCGGCATTCTGATGGCGCTGTTCGGCCCGTTTTTCTTCATTCCTGGCTGCAGGCCGTCGCCGCTGTAGTTCACTGTTTGATAAAGTCGAATTGCTTTTATTATCAGTATTCATTTCGAGCAATTGTCAAAATATGACACAATAATAAATATAAAAGATGTCCGTCAATGTAAAGAAAGGTCCCTATTTGCTCCCTTCACAACTCTGTGTATGTTAGACTAACAGAAAGGCACACAGACAGATAAACTGCGTGGCGATTGTGGAACGCCACACACATACACGCATGGAAACACGCACATGCACGAAAACTTACACACGCACACACTCACACATGTTGACAGTTTTTACTTTCTGTGGAACGCTGCACGCACGCACACAAACATAAACATACGCGCAAGTACATACACACGCACACATGTTAATTGTTATTGAACACATCGTTCACACTCTCCCCTCTCACTCCCTCATTGGCATTATGCATATTAATTTCAGCTTGGCGTCGTTGAGGTGGGCAGAGTCGTTTGAAACCTATGAACCAATGATAATCGAGAATTATGACACACGGAATACTGACGTTCTTGAAATTAATATATATATATATCCAGGAGATTCCAACCAGAATGGTTGAATTTTTTAAGGGTATGTCAATATTTATTTATTTATAAAACTAACCTATATTATATTTTATCTGATGAAAGCGCACCATAGTTTGCCTTGGTGACCCTTGAAATATGCATAATGAAATAAATATGGTTTTATAAATATAGTTTCCATTTGTTAATATATTGTATATTTACTCCAATAATTTGTTGAGTGCTTTATATCAGTTATAAAAATATTTTGCTTGTTGTATCCCAAATTAAATATAACCTCTACATATATATATATATATTAATGACAAAGCTAGTAAATCATGAATGCATTTGAGATGATTAGTGCATAATAGTGAATTGGTGAAACTTGTGCATTTCAATGGTGTTACAACAATAGATGTAAGTTATATAGAAGTAATACTTTATCATTTTAACTTTTTAGAATGGACAAAAACCCATGCAAAGAAATGACTTTGACTGCAGTGATTCTCTCCAATTTACTTACAAAGCAAAACGTGGTCAAATACCTTATCATCTCTGATAAAATGCCCATTGAATCACTGAAAATCGGATGCATGGAATTCCTCATAAAATGCACCTATGAATCGGAAGCCATCACATATATCAATGGATATAGGGAGTTGTTCACACTGGAAGACCATCACTTCATTTGTGACTTCATCAGTTATCTCCACGATTATCTCAGACACCCAATGCCATTGATGAGAGGTGATCCAATGTGTGAGCATGTAACTAATCTTATAGAAGTTGTTATCGACCACCTGGCTTTTAGTGACATTTGACTGATTTGACTGATAATGATGTATTTTTAAAAAGTATGTGTACATTCTTGTTACTATTTTAAGGCAATGCAAGCAACAACTATTTAATAAAATTTAAATTTAAAAATGACCATTGTGCATTACTAGTATGATGACATTTTATTAAGTCACAAAATTAGTCAGTCAGCCATAGAACAAGGATCAGGTGGCAAAAACATTGGCAAAAATTTGTGTCAATTTAAGATTTCCAACATTGTTCAAATGAATCATATCTGGTTTGAAGTCAGATTTGTCAAATTTTGACCAATTTTCAATGTTGTGAAGATTGGGCAAGTTCAATTTTTGAATCATTTCTTTCATGCAGTAATTAAAATTTTCCAAACGAGAATTTCTCTTACCCAAGTCATTTTTATTTTCAATTACACTTTGTGGACGTGGAATGACACCACTGTAGAAAATGGGTGTACAGTGGTGCTTTTCCGCTATTTTCTGTAGCCTTGCAAAGAGACCCCTGTTTTTCCGGTTTTGTGCCTCGAATGGGCACTTTGTCCTTAATTTACAAATAAATGATTAATAAAAAATACTTGGGCAAAAATTATTGTATTACTTTGCACAGCTTTGAAGTGCCAACGGTGCGACGAGGATTCAGATCATTAGAGCCGACATGAACCACCAATAATTTCACAAAAGGACAACAGATAACAATGTTGGCGATTAACATTACCTGGCCCTGCCGGGCCCCAGGTATACAAAATATCTAAGTATTTTTGTTGGTATGATAAGTAAATACATTTGAATTAATATTTTTATACCTTCTGGTCATTCGATTTCGCCACATTTCTAATTATGGATTTGTAAAAACTGGCATGAATGTGAATTTGATCAGTCCAATTGCCCGATTTTAGTGAAAAGTTTTGATTCGAAATGGAAATACTCCATTTCCGTGCCATGGAAGAAATGAATAAGCCGATCAAAAAGCCGCGAAACATCATTTTTAATTAAGCGAAATTAGTGGATGCAAATCTCAGAAAATATTGTACACTATTCGCACCTATCGCACTATTCGCACCTATCGGTACAAAAATATAGCGCACTATTCGCACCTATCGGTACAAAAATATAGCGCACTATTCGCACCTTTCGGTACAAAAAATCGCACGACTGTTAATAATAGTAGAAGTGCAAACTATCTGTTGAATACCTGGTATATGAAGAGCAACCGATACGATCGGTCGGCGATCGGTCTTGAAGAAGAATGTAGAATGAAGTGAAATTTTGGTCTGGTTGTTGTCATCGGTGTTTCGCAGAGATGCCGGCACGAACAAAGGTATCAGTGACACAAAGTTGTCCGCTTGAACAAAGGTGTCGGTCCGACAAAGGTGCCAGTCAGACAGACAGTCGGACAGTGTCACAGTCGGTGCGACAAAGCCATCGATGCGATTAAAAAAAATTTAACTCACATGTTTACCTATATTTTCGCAAACTATTGATAGATTGGTACAAAAAATAGCTTTGATAATAAACATAAATTGTTAACGAAGTATTTAAAAAGCATTTTAGCAGTGAAAAGTGAAGTAATGTTTCACACTGACGCAAGTAGGGCCCTTCAGAAATGACGTAGTCAATTAGGAGGAGGGGATTCGGCGATTTGACTACATTTGACTACCGTAATCACAATCACAAGAGTTCCGCCGAAAAAAATTCGTCATTTCTGGATTACCTCCCCTAGCGTCACGCTTACTACTCACTCACATGAACACAAGATTTATCAGCAAACTTTGATTATAAACTTTTTCTCGCTGGACCAAATTTCTAGATTTTTAAGCCAAAAGATGCGTAATGATCTATTGTTCATGCTCATATAAGTTTTATCTCAGTTAAATAAAGTAGAGCCGCGCTGTACTGTCGTAAACAGACGATTGCCAACGAAAACACGACCACAACAATATTACTAAACGGACTACCGTCCGTTTAGGATATATATGTATGTGTGTGTGTGTGTACACACACATATATATATATACATATATATATACACAGATAATATACACACAGATGCAGATAAATCTCTCTATATATATACATATATATGTATATATTTATACATACATATCCACCTACGCATATATATTTACATATATATATATACGTGTGTGGGGGAGGGCGTATGTGTGTGTATAGGTGTGTGTTTGTGTGTAGGTGTGTGTGTGTGTGTGCGCGCGCAAATGTGTGCCTGGATGTGTCTGATTTCTATCAAACTACAATCAATTTGGAATTTCACAACACTTTCTTTGTAATGAACAGGGTTTATTTATTTATTTATTTATTTATTTGATTTTTATTTATTTGACTAGAACCCAGTTCACGCCATATTGGAACAGTGATCAAATGGGAACCACGAGAAAAGAGCGAATTTCAATAAGGTATAAATGTTGAGAATTAAAGGTAATAATTCCAGACTCCGGACCCTTGTTACCTCCCTTTAGTATAACTTTTTAGCATACCAGTGAAAACTTAAGCAATTACAGATATAGAAACTTAGATCTACACACACACACACACACACACACACACACACACACACACACACACACACACACACACACACACACATCCACACACACACACACACATCCACACACACACACACACACACACACATCCACACACACTCACTCACAAACATACATCTTTATATAATACATTGACTGCTTAACTTTAAAGAAACGTAGTAAGGTTAAAGTTGAAACCACCTGGGCTCGCGGTCGTATCTCTAGCTCATTAATATAATATAATATTATATTATATCGTATATATATATATATATATATATATATATATATATATATATATATATATATATATATATGTATGTGTGTGTGTGTGTGTGTGTGTGTGTGTGTCTGTGTGTGTGTGTATACATATAATAACCTGTTTGTATTTTCATTGTTGTAGTAGTGGCTTTTGTGGAATTCTTTACATAGCCGCAGCTTTCAATTTGTTACACCTTTAACGTATGTTTATTACTCTGAGATTTAACTTATCGATTCATCAATGTCATCTTATTGAGTGCTCGTGCAAGCTTCTGACGATTGTTCTTTCGAGAAATACTAGCCGTATATATATTTGCTATATATATATATATATAATAATAATAATAATTGTTTCTACTTTTGGCACAATGCCAGCAGTGTGTTACTGGTATTTTATCGACCCCGTAAGGATGAAAGGCAAAGTTAACCTCGGCGGGATTTGAACTCAGACCATAAAGGGCCGTAACTCTTTGCTACAAAGAATGGCGTCCGACCCTCTACTGATACTGCCAATCAACCGCCCTACATATTATAATAATAATAATAATAATGATAATAATAATAATAATAATAATAATGGTGTCTTATATAGGCACAAGGCCAGCAATTTTTGGGGAGGGGAAAATTGATTAAATCGACTCCAGTGCGTGACTGGTACTTTATTTTATCGACCCCGTAAGGATGATAGGCAAAGTTAACCTTGACAGGATTTGAACTCAGATCGAAAAGGGACGTAACTATGCTGGAAAGCATGTTGGACCCTCTACGCTTTGCAGCCTTTCCAAACGTACCCTTTCACCCTTCTGATATCGATAAAATGAAATACCAGTTAGGTATTGAGGTCGATATAAACGACTTTTTCCCCAACATCCACCCACCAAAATAAACTACTGGCCTTGTGCCTAAATTTGAAACAACATTATGTGTCTCTGTTAAATATTCCATTCATAAGTTTTGGATGTAATATTTTCCGTTAATAGATCTCCAATTTCTTTTAGAGATATATCATCGTCTTTTCATACAGATGATATCGATTAGGTGACACTTCCTTTCCCTGATTATCCCTGACAACAATATCCGGTCGATGTTCATTAATCTATCTGTATGTGTGAATTAGGCTGAGAATTG
>OZ024741.1:344371565-344374065 GCA_964016885.1 Eledone cirrhosa
ATATCTGAAATGATATATAATTTAATTAAATACCAACACAAGATCAAATAATAGGCAAATTAATACATCCATTCCAGAATAACACCAAGAGCGAATGGCTATATATACCCATCATATACATGTTTCCTTGGGGTTCACTGGTGATATATACGCCTGTTGATGAGGGTCCAATTAGATTCGAAAATCAATTAAAGGTTTTTATCATATTTTCAATTTACAGGCGAATTTGTATTTTCTAAAATGTTCACATACCTACGTATTAGAAATGTGTTTATATACATAGAAAGAGAGAGAGAGAGTGAAGGCGTGTGGCTGATTGGTTACAGAACTGGATTCGCAATCGTGAGGTTGTCAGTTCCATTCCTGGACCGGGCGATGCGTTATGTCCTTGTTCCTTTTACCTGGAGTTGCAACCGATAGATAGTATTGGTAAGGCCAACGGAAACATTGTTTCCTCGGTTCGATTTGACGAAAGTCGATCGACAAATTATATTATATATATATATATATATATAAATGAGGCTGTTTGCATAATTGCACACGAATCGAATATTATTATTAATATCCGAAAAACTGAGATTACATTTATTTATATATATATATATATAAATAATGCAAGAAAAACCACAAACCCTCCATCTCAATTCTACTTTTGAAAAGCACAAGGACTGCCAAACCGGTAAAGAAACCAAATAAATATTTTTAAAAAGACTCCAGTTGCATTTTCGATTTCATCCATTTTCCTTATACTTTCACTCGTGTAGGACATTCTCATTTTGTAAAAATATCCTCATTTTCTAAAATATATATATGTCTGTGGAAGTCTGTTGGAGATGCAGGATATGGCAGCGATATGGCAGCGATAATGAGGGACAGAGACCGCTGGAGAGAACTCGTCCATGGATCTCGGGAATTTTACCCGCCTTAGATAGATAGATAGATATATGTGTGTGTGTGTGTGTGTGTGTGTGTGTGTGTGTGTGTGTGTGTGTGTGTGTGTGTGTGTGTGTGTGTGTGTGTGTGTGTGTGTATAACAACTTTGGTTCATTCTCGACTACACACTCAGTATTTATACATATATGGGTTTATCATACACATCGTCTTCTAGCGCATTTCCTAATACGTACATGCATATGTATAAATACATACACAGGAACGCATATATATATATATATATTATCCATAAAATTGCGTCAATATATATACAGATACATATATATATATATATATATATATATATATATATATATATATATATATATATATATAATATTATATATATATATATATATATATATATATATATATATATATATATATATATATATATATATATATATAATATTATATATATATATATATATATATAATATAATATATATATATAATATAATATATATATATAAATATATATATATATATATATATATATATATATATATATATATATATATTATATTATATTATATATATATATATATATATAATATAATATATATATATAAATATATACATATTCACGCAATTTTATGGATAATCTATTCTTCAATTTGGCACGATGATCAATATCCTATAGGGCAATAGTAAGAAGTCTCTAAGCTAATTTGACTTTCATACTCTCAATGTTATATTATATTCCTATGAGAGTGGAGATCAATTTTCCAACCCTCTGGAATAATTAGGCATGAAATTATTTTTCTATACGATATACTAATTAATATATGAGCGATGGCATACATACGTATGTACATATATGTGTATATATATATATGATAATATTAAGGATACTATTTATAGTTATGTATATTTTAAACTTTTTATAGTTATGTATATTTTAAACCATAAACAGGGAAGGTCAGTAATTTATTACTACCTTATTACCAGTAAGATAAATAGCTCAATGTAATAACATCAGTTGTTCTACAGAGCAGTTACATAGAATTCACAAGAATCAAAGCTATGTTCAAAGCATTTATTCACTTACAATTGTTTCATCCAAACCTAGGCTTGGCTTCTTCGGAGCATTTTTCAATGTTTGTACATATAATTGACTTCCTATCCAACGCCTGAGACATACAGATACATATATATATTGATGTAGAGTGGAGTGACATATATTATACTATACTATATTCGTACAGCAATTCAAATTTAAAATCAAAATCAAAAATTACAATTAAAATTAAAATACATGCGGCAGATAACACAGATAATGTAAGGGGATAGTTTGATAATCAGATCTAGTAGGTAGTGTATGCGTTAGTCACACATGGAGCATGCAAGTGTGTCTCATTTATATACGATTATTGTGTGGCAAGGTGTTACATGTAACATGCGAAAACTATAACTCTCTTTTTCTTTTACTTTTTCTACACACATATTTTTTTGTTCTATACAAAAAATACCCTACCATTACAACCACCATAATACTCTTGCTTACCCGCTTATAGTGCTTGCATTACATGTAACACCTTGCCACACAATAATCGTATATAAATGA
>OZ024741.1:344379065-344426565 GCA_964016885.1 Eledone cirrhosa
CCGCATCCTAGTTCGCGCGGGACCCCCCTCAACGTCTCCAGTTTGTGCAGTAATGGCTCGAGAGTCAATACATACAAGAGGGACGAGAGGGGACATCCTTGGCGGACCGAGCGCATGATTTTGAACGGTTCCGAAAGGTGACTGTTCACTCTCACTACAGAGCAGATGTCGCGATGCATGGCAGCGATCCAGCCTCTGAAGACGGGCCCAAAGCCAGCCGCCCTCAGGACTGACGCTAGGTAACGGTGGTCGACCCTATCGAAGGCTTTCGACTGATCTAAATTGATCAAAGACCCACCCGTGCCAGGTTCCCTAGCTACCCTCTCTACGATGTATCGCATGAGGTGTAGGTTGTCGTGGATGGATCTGTCGGGAATGGCGCATGTCTGTGCCTCTCCCACCAGACCACCAACGACAAGCGCCAACCACTTTGCTAGCACCTTGGCCAAAATCTTGAACTCTGTGTTTAGCAAAGTTATGGGCCTGAAATTATCTATGTTATCCCCCTTGTTCGGATCCTTTCTCAGCAGTTCCACCGCTCCTCGGCTCACAGAGCTGGGAATTCTCCCATTCTGTTGCCAGTTGCAGTAGACGTCCGCCAAGAGGCCTCCGAACAAGTCTGGCATCTGTACGTAAAGTTCATATGGCAGACCAACCAAACCAGGCGATTTACCCCTTGTGCAGCCAGTCATTGCCTCCCGTACTTCAGCGGCAGTTATCGGCTTTTTGCAACACTCCGCCTCAGTGGCCGAGAGCCTCGGCAGTCCGTCTAGGTAGAGACTAAAGTCCATCCCTCGACGCGGCCAACCGCTGCCCCCGAACAATTGAGCGAAGTGTCGCTGAAAAGCTTCACACATTCCCCCGGGATCGAGTAGCATGCGCCCGTCGTGGTCCACCAAAGACCGGATCGTGGCTTTGTTGCCACGACGCGCCTCCGCCACTCGGGCCCATTGAACGGCTTTCGTCCCCTCGTGTCTGAGAGCACGCACCCTAGCTCTGACAACGCAGCCTTCGTGCTTTGCATTGAAGAATTGGTCAAGGGCCAATTTAGCCGCAAGCACGTCGGTCGCGATGCCTTTGCTAAGCGCCTCGTCTAATTTTCTAACTAGTTCTCCCTCTGCTCTATTTTACTCTATTGCTAAAGCCTTACTAAACCTAATGGACTCTATTCTAATCGCTCTTTTCAGAGCAAACCACCACTTGTTCTTGACGATGGCCCCGTCAACGCCCGCTTAACTAGTTCGCTAATCCGGTCTCTGTAGGCCTTGCGCGCTGGTAAGGACGCGTTTAGCTTCCAGTAGCCGGGTCCTCGTCTATGAAGCCTATCTAAGTCAAGCACACAGATCACGAATTTGTGGTCCGTGTAGCTGACTATCTTGAATTGTGGACAGCCTATGCTAGACCTATCTATTTCCCTACAAAATACTCTATCTAGATATGATCTGGATGACCCGATACGATTTGTCCAAGTCCACATTGGCACATTCGGGAAATCCAATCGGTACCTGTCAGACAGCTCAAAACGCCTGAGCAGGTTGGTGAGGCTCTTGCACCATCCTCCCTATCCGCTAATCCCACACAGTCCCAGCGTGCATCTAAGATCCCGTTCAAGTCGCCCACTAACACTAAAGAGCGGGACGTTCCAAGAAAGGTCTCCAGACGCCGGAAGACATCAGGCCGCCCTGCTCCTGTTGGGGCATAGACGGCCACTAGCCTGAAAGCTTGCCCGTCTCCGCTGGTCACATCCAGCACCACCAACTTACCCCCTGGGTCCAGGAAGATGGCCCGTATGGCGAGATCCAAACCTCTCCGAAAAAGCACAGCAACTCCTCCCCCGATTCAGGACGGCTGGGAGATGCGTACACATCGTAGCCGCCGAAGATCGGTGCGAAGGCCCGTACTTCGGAGATTCTGGTCTCGCTGATGGCCACTACATCTATGTTTAGTGACCTGAGGTCGTTGAGCAGGTGGCCCTGCTTCCATGACGACCCCAAGCCACGCGCATTTATGCTGCCTATTCTGAGTGAGGTCATGTTGAAATGGAGTGGAAAAGATGGGAAAGACCACTTACCGTACTTTTCGTAGAGGAAGGATGGTTTCTCCATCCCTTTTCACTTGATCGTCTGGTGAAGGGACCGTTGAATCGTCCCTTCGGATGGTCGTCGGCTCTTCTATGAGTGTGTCCGAATATACTCTCCGGTTGAGAGTCCCTCCTGGGTCTCTGAAATCACCAACTGCGTTGGGGAATTTCGTATTAATGTTTGTGTATTGTTTCTGTGCTATCCTTACCAGTCTTATGTTCGTTGGTGTTTTGATTGGTGCTGGTATTATGTAGTCGTGCTGTGAAATGTCTGTGTGTTCAATTATGTAAGTCATTAGTTTCTTGTTGTGTGTATTTATTGCCGTGCATTTGTTTTTCTGGGGGTGGGGGTGTGGTTCTGCTATTTTCTTGTCGTTGTTGCTGGGTGTGTGTGTATTGTTATTGTGTTTGCGATGTTGGTGCTTGTGGTGGTGGTGTTGAAGTTGTTGTTGTTGGCGGTGGGGTTGTCGCCGGTGGTGATGGTGGTGCTAGTGTGGGTGGTGATGGTGTTGGTGGTGTTGCTGCTGTGAGTCTCTTTGCAGTATCCTTTACCCTTTTTTCATTTCTTTCTTCCCTTTTCGAAGGCGACGATGCGCTGCTTCTAAGTTTGTGACTTCTAGCGACGTTTTGCCATCTCTCTCCCACCTCAAACTCCATGTCTGATTCTGTGTGGTCGGGGAGGGGTACCAGCTCCACTCTTTCACTTGTTGTTGTTGGTGATGTTTGCAGTGGAGTCTCTGTTGGAGCTGCAGTTGGTATTACTGTTGTTGTTGTTAATACTTCCACTGCTGCTGCTGTTCTTGATTTCCGTGGCGTGGGTATGGGTGCCACGGACCTATCGTTCCTGGTTGCCGCTTGTCCTGTTGCTGGTAGAAGTGGAGCCGGTTTCGGAAGGAGGGGGGTTTTCTCCTTTCTCAGGGTCTTATCGTTGCAGAAGGCCCTGAGGTGAGTCTTCGATCCACAGCGAAAGCATTTCGGGCGTTTGCCCTCAACACTTATGGGCAGTTGAGTGCCGTTATCGAAGTCTATCACATCCGGGATAGCTTCGATGCACTCCTGGTTGGTTTGGATTAACATCTCAATGGAGGTGCCGACCCAATCTTCTCTTACTCTTTTCTGTACTTGCAGTACAGTTGTTTTGTCCTCGATTCCGACGAGGACAGACGCGGCCAGCCAAGAAGGGGCCATCCTGGGGGGGGGGGGGGGGGGGGGGGCGTGGGTCAGTTTGACCCTCACAGTTTTTTGTTCGCAGTAGGAGGGCACCAACACCATTTCCTCGCTCCATAAGGTCACTAAGGATTGAGCCTTTGCCTCCTGGGGTGTGGCAAAAAGCACGTCTACGGTGGCATATTTCTTACCTCGGGTGATATGCGTTTTCCGCTGCCACACAGACCCTAAGGCTTTTTTGTATTTGAGCCTCTGTGGCTCTTTCAACCCTACGGGATTTTGTGCTTACTGTACGGTACGTGACCGTACAGTGCTGTTGGGTTTCGAAAAATGTTTGCGGCTGCCTTGCAGATTGCTCGGTGTCCGGTTTTCGTCACCATCTTCTTCGCTTCCTGTAATTCCTCATTTGTTATGAGGATGGTTTCTAGGTTCTTTGCGATACCTGCAAACGAAATTGGTTTTTCTTTGCTGCTGTTGTTGTTGGTGTTGTTGTCGTCAGAGCTGCTGTTACTTTTGTTGTTGCTGCAGGTACTACGACTACTGCCGCCGCCGCTGTTGCTGTGGTTGTTGTTGTTGCTGCTGCTGCTGCTGTTGTTGTTGTTATTGCTGCTAATGTTGATTTTGTTGCGGCTGCTACTGTTGTTTTCCTTGTCACTGTTGCTGCTGCTGCTGCTGTTATTACGGCTGCTACTGCTATTATTCATGACGTCAGACGAATGAAATGGGTTTTCGTATTTACCGCACACCTTTTTCGTCGTTGTCGTCGTCGGGGAGAAATGTTCCATGCTTTGCACGTGATTTTGGAAACTAATTTTCTTTACTGGCTTCGCTTGCGAAAGAGAAGGAGGGAGAGAGACACATTTAGAGAAGGGAGGGAGAGAGACAATCTTCTCTCTGCTGTAGGAAGAAGAAGACGGAATGAGTGGGAGTGACTTGTGAAAATTCTTTTTCGTAGCCATGTTTTTTTTTTGGTTTAAAATAAATATTGGGCACAAAATCCCAATAAGCGATTATTTAACCCCGAAGGGCCAAATAACGGGCAAAAAGACCCCTCTCACGAGGAGGAGGGTGTTTTTGTCTACAATTTGGTTAAAGTTTTAAACAATTTACAATTATTATAGCGGTCAAAATTTACATTACCTTACAGAGCCGAGCCTCCGTCAACCATGGCATTCAATAATAATAATAATAATAATAATAATAATAATAATAATAATAATAATTGTTTCTACTTTTGGCACAAGACCAGCAATTTCCCAGTGCATTACTGGTACTTTATTTTATCGAACCCATAAGGATGAAAGGCAAAGTTAACATCGGTGGGATTTGAACTCAGAATAAGAAGGGTCGTAACTCTATACGTCAAAGCATAGCATCCGACCCTCTACCGATACTGCCAATCCACCGCCCTTATAATAATAATAATAATAATAATAATAATAATAATAATAATAATAATAATAATAATAATGTTTTCTTTATTAACCACAAGGGTTTACATAAAGTAGACATTAAGGACAGTACAGGACAATACAGGACGGTACAAATGGGCATTTCTGGGTGTAAAAAAAACAGAGGTTGAAATAAAATAACAAAGAAAAATTCCCCAATAGGGGGAAGACTTCCGAGGGACATTTGTGGAGAAAGCCCATTAAAAGACCACAGTGGCCCTGACCACCAGGGCAAGTGCCCTCTCCCAGTTTTCCACCTTTAATTTACAGACACATACTCAGAGAAGGCCCATTCATTCGGGCCATACTTGCTTCTCTCACCCATCTTTCAACAAAATGCTGGGAAGAGAGCACTTCCCTCTCTACCCTGATTTTCCTTTTCAAATGAAATTTGAAAAAGTTAATCAGGGCATCACCGAAGAGGTAAGTGCTCGTCTTCAGCCATTTCAAACGTGTCCACCATACTATCTCTTTCGCCATGGCCACCAGACAGATAAAAACTGCCTGCCCTTTCCGGCTAAAGGAAGGGGGCGGGGCAATTCTCACGATGGACTCAGCTGATAGCCGGATCCGTCCTACACGTGACAGCAGGTGTTCGACATAAACCCACAAGTCAGCAATGCTCGGACACTGGACGAGTGCGTGCAGGACGGTTTCGTCGCACTGCGCGCATCTCGGACATGCCCGGCTGACGGCACCTCCATGCCTGTAGAGTTTATCCCGAACTGGCAAAGCTCCTCGGTAGCACTGCCAGGCCAGGGATTTCTGGAAGTTGTCCATAGGCCCCGGCCCGAAAGTCCTTCCGAAGAGATTGGCTAGTTGATTTTCGTCGACGCCTAGAGTTTCTCCAAGTACGTCGTCGCTCTTCCCCTCCACTAATCCCCTATAGAACGCCAAGGTGGAGTTTCCACCGATCACATTGCCCGATTGGTCGAGGGCTGTGAGCGCCTGAAGACATTCCAGTCTCCAAGCGCCCCCTCTCGGTCTTCGCTTGACCCAGGACTGCAGCTCCGTCAAGGAGACGAGCTGGGGAAAAACGTGTCTAGCAAACGGCGACCACACCTGATCACCGTCGAGGAAGAGGTGCAGATGTCGTAGCCTGAGCGCGTGTCTGCGCATCATCAGCCACGGCATGTCCAGCCCTCCACGTAGCGGGTGTTGACAGCAGATGGACCGCCTGACCATCGGAGCGCGTCCCTTCCACAAGAAGCGAAAGAGCAAACGCTCCAGCGCAGTCAGGCGGGGCTTAGGACAAGGTACGACGGTCAGGCGGTAGTAGATGACGGATGCGATGTACGCATTCGCCACCTCCGCTCGACCTTTCAGGGATAGCTTCCTCTCGGCCCATTTCTGGGTGAGAGAAGCCACCCTGCTCGTCACCTCGTCCCAGTTTTTGTCCGTCTGGAGGTCTGGACCGAACCAGACCCCTAGCAATTTAACCGGTCCGTCCGTCCAGCGCCCGACGACGCTGTTGGACGGCATGGACCTGCCTCTCCAGGTGCCGAGCTGCAGGCCCACTGACTTTTCCTGGTTGATCATTGTTCCTGTCACCGCTTCGTATTCTCTTAGTGTAGTGCCGATCGCCTCGATGTGTTTGGCGTTCGACACCACTACGGTGACATCGTCGGCATATGTTGACACGGATCTTCCGCATCCTAGTTCGCGCGGGACCCCCCTCAACGTCTCCAGTTTGTGCAGTAATGGCTCGAGAGTCAATACGTACAATAGGGACGAGAGGGGACATCCTTGGCGGACCGAGCGCATGATGTTGAACGGTTCCGAAAGGTGACCGTTCACTCTCACTACAGAGCAGATGTCGCTGTGCATGGCAGCGATCCAGCCTCTGAAGACGGGCCCAAAGCCAGCCGCCCTCAGGACTGCCGCTAGGTAACGGTGGTCGACCCTATCGAAGGCTTTCGACTGATCTAAATTGATCAAAGACCCACCCGTGCCAGGTTCCCTAGCTACCCTCTCTACGATGTATCGCATGAGGTGTAGGTTGTCGTGGATGGATCTGTCGGGAATGGCGCATGTCTGTGCCTCTCCCACCAGACCACCAACGACAAACGCCAACCTCTTTGCTAGCACCTTCGCCAAAATCTTGAACTCTGTGTTTAGCAGAGTTATGGCATTTGTACGTAAAGTTCATAGGGCAGACCATCCAAACCAGGCGATTTACCCCTTGTGCAACTAGTCATTGCATCCCGTACTTCAGCGGTTGTTATCGGCTTTTCGCAACACTCCGCATCAGTGGCCGAAAGCCGCGGCAGTCCGTCGAGGTAGACACTAAAGTCCATCCCTCGATCCGGCCCGCCACTGCCCCCGAACAGTTGAGTGAAGTGTCGCTGAAAAGCTTCACACATTTGCCCGGGATCGAGTAGCATGCGCCCGTCGTGGTCCACCAAAGACCGGATCGTGGCTTTGTTGCCACGACGCGCCTCCGCCACTCGGGCCCATTGAACGGCTTTCGTCCCCTCGTGTCTGAGAGCACGCACCCTAGCTCTGACAACGCAGCCTTCGTGCATTGCATTGAAGAATTGGTCAAGGGCCAATTTCGCAGCAAGTACGTCGGTCGCGATGCCTTTGCTAAGCGCCTCATCTAATTTTCTAACTAATTCTCCCTCTGCTCTATTTTTCTCTATTGCTAAAGTCTTACTAAACCTAATGGACTCTATTCTAATTGCTCTTTTCAGGACAAACCACAACTTGTTGTTGACGATGGCCTCCGTCAACGCCCGCTTAACTAGTTCGCTAATCCGGTCTCTGTAGGCCTTGCGCGCTGGTAAGGACGCGTTTAGCTTCCAGTAGCCGGGTCCTCGTCCGTGAAGCCTATCTAAGTCAAGCACACAGATCACGAATTTGTGGTCCGTGTAGCTGACTATCTTGAATTGTGGACAGCCTATGCTAGACCTATCTATTTCCCTACAAAATACTCTATCTAGATATGATCTGGATGACCATATGCGATTTGTCCAAGTCCACATTGGTACATTCGGGAAATCCATTCGGTACCTGTCAGACAGTTCAAAACGTCTGAGCAGGTTGGTGAGACTCTTGCACCCTCCTTCCCTATCCACTAATCCCACACAATCCCAGCGTGCATCTAAGATCCCGTTCCAGTCGCCCACTAACACTAAAGAGCGGGACGTTCCAAGAAAGGTCTCCAGACGCCGGAAGAAATCAGGCCGCCCTGCTCCTGTCGGGGCATAGACGGCCACTAGCCTGAAAGCTTGCCCGTCTCCGCTGGTCACGTCCAGCACCACCAACTTACCTTCTGGATCCAGGAAGATGGCCCGTATGGCAAGATCCAAACCTCTCCGAAAAAGCACAGCAACTCCTCCCCCCGATCCCGGACGGCTGGGAGATGCGTACACATCGTAGCCGCCGAAGATCGGTGCGAAAGCCTGTGCTTCGGAGATTCTGGTCTCGCTGATGGCCACTACATCTATGTTTAGTGACCTGAGGTCGTTGAGCAGGTGGCCCTGCTTCCATGACGACCCCAAGCCACGCGCATTTATGCTGCCTATTCTGAGTGAGGTCATATTGAAAAGGAGTGGAAAAGATGGGAAAGACCACTTACCTTACTTCTCGTAGGGGAAGGACGGTCTTTCCATCCTTTTCACTGCTTGTGGCCTCCTCAGGAAGGATGTCCTTATAAATCCTCCTGGAGAGTGCTTGTCGGAAGTCTCCAATGTCTTTGGGGAATTTTTGTTTTAGTGTCATGTACGTTTTCTGTGTGATGCGAGTGATTTGTATGTGTGGAGGTGGTGTGAATATTTGGGTTGTTGTGTAGTCTTTTTCTGTGATGCTGGTGTTGTGTTGGATGTAGTGTAATAATTGCTTGTTGTTCAAATTTAATGCTGTGTAGTGTGTATCGTTTTGGTTGTTTTGTTCTGTTTGCGTTTGTTGTGGGTTTGTTTCTGTTTCGCATTTTGGTGACTTTTGTGGTGTAGGTGATGGTCGTGTTGGGGTTAATGATGGTGATGGTGTTGGTGTTTGGGTTGATGGGGTTGGTGATGCTGGTGTGGATGGTGGTATATCTGTCCTAACTTTTTTGTTTCTTAGTTTATTTGTTTCCCTCTGTATTTTGTTTTTGGAGGGGGAAGGAAGAGTATTTTTTCTTTTTTGGTTTCTTTTTTTTTTCCGGATATCGTTTCCCACTCCTCGTCGTCACAATCTGTCTCCAGTTGTGATAGGCCGGGGAGTGGAAAATCCTCCACAGGCGTTAGTTTTGGTTGTGGCGTGGTGGATGGTGTAGACGCTGGTGCTAGTTCTGAAGCGTTGGGTGGTGGTGGTGTTGGTTTTGCTGGTGGTGGTGGTGGTGTTGGTTTTTCTACTGTTGCTGGGGTTGTTGCTGTTATAGTTGCTTCTGTTGTTGCTGCTACAGTTGTTGCTGCCATCTCTGCTACTGGTGGTGTTGATGGTTGTGTCACTGGGGTGGGTAGGAGAGGTGGCCTCAACCTTTTAGCCTGAGGGCAGAAAGCCCTTAGGTGGGTTCCTTCACCACAAACGACACACCTAGGTCTTCTGCCCTCGACAATTACCGTGAGGTGGCTGCCGTCAGTGAGGTCTATTACCTCTGGGATCTCCTCAATGCTTTTTTGGTCCGCTTGGATCAGGAGCTCCATCCCAGATCCGGACCAGTTCTCCTGCTTTTCTTTTGCTATTGCTATTATTTTCGGGTTGGCTTCGATGCCGGCGAGGACGGCCGCTATTAGCCAGGGAATTTCGATGGCCGGTGGAACGTGGGTCACCCTGATCTTTACGAGTCTATGGCCACAATAGCTTAGGACGAGTGTGAAGTCGTCACTTCTTAATGGGGCCATGGAGTGTTCTCTAGCCTCCTCTGGTGTTTCAAAGAACACGTCCACGGTTCCATACTTTTGCCCACGTCTGATGTGGGTTTTTCTTGCCCACACATGTCCCAAAGCTTTTTGGATTTGGGACTCGGATGCCCGTTCCACTCGGCGCGATTTTACATTTATTGTTCTATACGACACGGTGCATAGGCGCCGATGCTCCATTTTATTAGGTGGGGGGGTGAGGCTGACCCTGTACCCATCTTTCTTTACCATTTGTTTGGCATTTTCTAAATCCTCCTGAGTTCCCGTAAATGCTTCGAACTGTTTTGCTACGATGGCGAAACTGGGGGGGTTTTTTATAATGTCATTGTTGTTGTTGTTGCTATCGTTAATATTAATTTTAGTTTCAGTTGTGGTGGTGGTGACGTCAGTCGTCTTTGGTGGGGAAGAGTCCATTTTGCTTGATTTCATTTCGACATCACGAGTTAATTTATTTTTTTCTTCTTTTGTTTCTGTTGTCGCGGTGGTGGTGGGGGTGGTGGTTGTCGCGGTGGTGGTGGTGGTGGTGGAGGCTTTAACACCTGCAGTCATTGGTAATGGCGGGAAATGAATGTCTGCCTGAGACAAATTTAAAATATTGCTACTGCTTATATTTTTTTTTTGTGTTGGCAAACGTAGTAACATTTACAATGGTGGTGTCGGTGTGAGGTGTTATTTTGTGAGGAAGACTTTCAGCTGCTTCGTGCAGAGGTGAATTAGCCATTTTTTTTTCAAAGAAATTTTTTGATAATAATAAAAGTTAAAATTTTGGGCACAAGGCCCCAATCTTTTTGGGTGTCCTTTTCGGAAAACAATGTATGTGTGCTTATAAACAGTTAACAATAAAATTTTCCATAAATGGCAATTTTTAACAAACGGAAATAACAAACCTTTGCGGAGCTCACGATGATACGATTTACTACGTAGGTCGCCAATAATAATAATAATAATAATAATAATAATAATAATAATAATAATAATAATAATAATAATAATAATAAACTTAGTGGTAGATGAATTGAACAATGATAGTGGGAGACCTATGAACCTAAGATTTGTAGACATGAAAAAGTTAAAAGAAACAACAGCTAAGGTAAACAAAGTCATCCCATACCTTGAGCCTTCACCAGTGCAACAATATCCTCAAAGCAACAGCAAATACGGTGAGGAAACTACTTGGTATAAAAGCGAGAGGAAACAACAGACAAGAAAGAGCAAAGCCTTGGTGGAAGAAATGACTGAGTGGTGAAATCAGGGAAATGAGAAATGACATTGGAAAGCTTCAGTCCCTACTGAATGGGGCACTAAAAAACATAGACACTAAAAATAGACTGGAAATAAAGTACAAAACTAGGAGGAAAAAGCTAAATATTATCATAGAGGAACTGAAGCAACGCATTGTAGCAAAAAGTGCAAAAATCAGGCGATACGAGAACAGAGTCAGCCAGTATAGACAGAACCGCATGTTCGACAACAACCAGAAGATGCTGTTTGGACAGCTTGAAGGGAAAGAAAGAGGCAACGACTTGATCCCTGAGGCGGAACAAACTAAAACATTCTGGAGAGGAATGTGGGATCAGGATGTTAAACATAATGACCAGGCAGTGTGGATTGAGACAGTACAGAAGGAGATCAGTGAACAGGCACGCCAACAAACTGATTTGAGTATCACAGTTGAAACTCTTAAGGGGCAGGCCAAAAAACTAACCAACTGGAAATCACCTGGCCCAGATGGTGTGCAGGGGTATTGGATTAAAAACATAACATCCCTCCACCCGAAACTGACAACCATGTTCAATGACTGCTTGATGTCAGGTGAGGTACCAGAGTGGTTGACAAAAGGTACCACAGTTCTGATAATGAAAGACCGAATCAAGGGTAATGATGTTACCAACTATAGACCTATCACATGTCTGTCCGTAATGTGGAAACTGTTGACAAGCATTATGTCTGAGGAAATCTACCATCACCTCCACACAAACAACTTGTTACCGGACGAACAGAAAGGATGCCGAAAGAAGTCACGTGGTACAAAGGACCAGTTACTTATTGATAAGATGGTAATGAGGAATTGCAAGAGGAGACACACTGGTCTTGCCATGAGATGGATAGACTACAAAAAGGCATTTGGCATGGTGCCTCATTCTTGGATTACCAAAAGCCTGGAGATATTCAAGGTGGCAGATAACATCAGGCAGTTGTTGGGCAAAAGTATGAAGTCCTGAGAAACAGAGTTAACATCAACTGGAGAATCCTTGGGAAGCGTGAAGATCAAGAGAGGTATCTTCCAGGGAGATAGTCTGTCCCCTCTGTTGTTTGTCCTTGCGCTGATGCCCCTGACCAGTGTACTGCGAAAAGTGAGAGCAGGATACAGGGTGGGAAAGGGAGGGCTTACCATCAATCACCTCCTCTTCATGGACGATCTTAAGCTCTTCGGGAAGAGTGAGAAGGAGTTGGATGTGCTTGTTGACACTGTCCGTATTTTCAGCAATGATATATGTATGCAATTTGGTATTAGTAAGTGTGGAGTCATTGTGATGAGGAGGGGTAAGTTGAGCAGAAGTAACGGAATCCAGATACCAACAGGTGAGATGACAAAAGAAATTGACTCTAAAGAAGTATTTGGGCGTTCTGGAGGCTGATGACATCAAGAACAAAGAAATGAAGGAATTGATAAGAACTGAATACCTTCGGAGAGTAAGGAGCGTATTAAAGTCACATCTGAACAGTAGGAATGCCATAAGTGCAGTAAATTCCCGAGCTGTGTCTATTATTAGGTACAGTGCGGGAATTCTGAGATGGAATGTTGCTGAACAAAAAGAAATGGATAGGAAGACTAGGAAGCTATTGACTATCTACAATATGTTCCACAAGAGGAGTGATGTCGATAGACTCTACTTAAGGTGATCTGAGGGTGGAAGAGGTCTTATCAGCATAGAGGACTGTGTTCAGATGGAGAAAAACAACCTACACAAATGCGTGACTGATGGTAAGGAGCCAATGCTCAGAGCTGTACTGAAGGAGGGGACAATAGGCCAGGGGATGTTCAAGGAGGAAATAACATCAAGGAGAAAGAGCAGCCTCAAGGAAACATACCTTCATAGTACCTTCTTTGAGAAAACTGAATTTAGAGATCCACAGACATGGAACTGGTTGAAAAGAGGAGACCTTAAAAAGGCTACAGAAGGAATGTTAATGGCTGCGCAGGAGCATGCCCTCAAAACGAAGTGGTTGAAACACCACATTTACAAGGAGGAAGCTAGCCCACTGTGCAGGATCTGTGGAGAGAGAGAGGAGACTGTGGCTCACATTGTATCCGAGTGTAAACACCTAGCCCAGACTCACTATAAGGGCTGGAGACATGATGTGATGGGCAGGGTGATCCACTGGCACCAATGCAAAGTAAACAATTTACCACATTCTGAGAAGTGGTATGAGCATAGGCCAGAGGCGGTGATAGAAAACGATCAGGTGAAGGTGCTGTGGGATTTTAGGATACAGACGGACAAGAAACTGGAACACAATAGACCTGACCTGGTGGTTTTGGACAAAGAAAAAAGATCGTGCCTGATTGTGGATGTGGCCTGCCCATTCGACACGAGAGTGCAAGATAAGGAGAGGGAGAAAATTAACCGATACCAGGACTTAAAGTGTGGGGGGGAAAGGATTTGGAACTGCCATGAAGTCAAAGTGATCCCGATTGTTATAGGCGCACTAGGGACTATCTCAAAAAGTTTCCAGGGATGGTTAAAGAAAATTGGTCCCTTCACGCTTTTTGGAATGCTTCAAAAGGCATGCTTGCTGGGAACAGCAAGAACCCTCCGTTACGTCCTGAATATCTGAGGCTGCAGGTAGTGGCTTGATATTCATCTCAACAAACTTTCCAGTTAACTAACATAAATGACTGAGACTCAAAGAGTAATAACAATAGTAATAATAATAACAATAATAATAACGATTTTTTTATTAACCACAAGGGTTTACAGAAAGTAGACATTAAGGACAGTGCAGGACAATACAGGACGGTACAAATTGGCATTTCTGCGTGTAAAAAACAAAAACAGGGGATGTAACAAAAAAATAACAATGAAAGATTCCCCAATAGGGGGGAGACTTCGGAGGGACATTTGTGGAGAAAGCCCATTAAAAGGCCACAGTGACCCTGACCACCAAGGTAAGTGCCCTCTCCCAGTTTTCTACCTTTAATTTACAGATACATACTCAGAGTAGGCCCATTCACTCGTAAATGGTATAGCTGAAGTCGTAGACTAAATTCTAACTAGGAAACCGGATGAAGAGTTAAGAATAAAGTAAATAAAATACAATACAGTTTTGGTTGACGTACGTCTCCGAACATTTGTGTATTTACATGTAGGTATGTGTGTGCGCTTATATATATATACGTATTTATTTATTTATATACGTTTATTTAATTATTTATTTATTTGTATACACGCACACACACACACATATTTATATGTGCGTGGTTTTGTATACCTATGGCAAGTGTTTTCGCGTATGCTTGTGTATGTACGTATTTGCTTGCGTGTATGTATTTATTTAATTTCTATTACCTCTGTATTGTATTTTATTTACTTTATTCTTAACTCTGAAGCGGAGATTCATTCGGTTTCCTAGTTAGAATTTTAGTCCACGACTTCAGCTATACCATTTACGTGATTTTGTCTTTGCGTGCAATTGTTCTCCACGCTCCACATATGACGTATTATCTTCGTTTTTTCGTTCATTGCCAGAGAACGTCTCTATGAACCACCTAAGAGAACATTAGTCTACGTCTTCTTTTATACCATAAACGTGGTTCTGTCTTTGCGTGTAATTGTTTTTCACCGCTCCTATTAATGACGTATTATATTCGTTTTTTCCCGTTCTTTGCCAGGGAACGTTTCCACGAACCAAAGTATCATCTTCCTGTCTTCCTCCGGTTGCAACGTTTTTTGAAATATCCACTTTTGCGTTTACAGATTGACTTTGTTAGTTTCAGAAGATCCCGTTAAGGGTGAAAGCACCGATTCTTTGCTTAAACTTTAATCTGTTATTTTAATATATATATATATAAATATATATATATATACATATATATATATATATATATATATATATATATATATATATATATATATATATATATATATATATATATATATATATATATATATATATATATATATATTTATTTATTTATTAAAATAACAGATTAAAGTTTAAGCAAAGAATCGCTGCTTTCACCCTTAACTGGATCTTCTGAAACTATATATATATTACTATATATATATATATCCCAAATTGTAGAAATCCTATAACGAAACGGCCGTCTGGAAGGAAAGAGATATTTATTTAATAATGTCTCATATAATACAACCAGCTATCCACGAAATACTGATTAGTTAGCACCCCAAACACTAATTTGGGAAAATACTTAGGTATATCCTAATGTTTGTTGAGTGAGATGGAGTTGGTCAGAGTATCGCTTAAGGCTTTTTCTGTTTATGTATTGTATATATATATATATATATATATATATATATATATATATATATATATATATATATATACATACATATATATACATATATATATACACACAAATATATACACATATATATATACACATATATATATGTTGAGAAGTGACCAAAGAGTTGATACATATAATAGTAAAAAAGAAAAAAACAGTAGAAAATGCTAATGGGATTTTCTCATAGAATAACAGCAAAACATTTATTTATAAAAAAGGAATTTATCGTACCGGTTTCAGACACGTGGGCTTCTTCATGCTACGGAAGTGTATAACAAAATTTATAATGTAGTTACTTTGTTTATTAATAAGAATATGGTATGAAATAACATAGTTTACATACATATATACAGATGAGTTCACATTTTTGTTTATCGCTTTCTCTCTTTCTCTCCTTCTTGCTGACTATAACTGCAGCAGTGGTAGTGAAAGTAGCAGAGGAGAACTAGCTCGTTCTATGTTTAATTCCTAGATTTCTATTGTTAATCTTCGCTATATTCTGGGCTATGCTTTTTGGCAGTCGAGTAGGAAAGGTTGATTGTGTGTTGGTTAAAGACTTGACTCTATATATGTGATTTAGGAAGACATTTATCTAATACATAAAAAAAAAAGCCTAGCTATGTTATTTTGTAGTCCTAAAGAATGGGGTGGATTGTACCACAGAACGGAGCGGGATCTAACCCTCTTATTTAACTTTATGGTGCTATTTCAGCTATATCTATTTGGAACCGGATTTGTCCTGTCTCTAATGTCTAATTATTTCAATTAACGTTAATTGTGAGTATGTTAGTGTTTATGTCTATGGTTTGTTTGTGTCTATGAGAGGCTCTGTAATTGTTTCTATCTATATGCATGTACTCAATTTTGTCCTGGTAACCTACTCTAACTAATGCATTATTATAGTATCTAGCCTTCCCATCGAAGATTTCCCTGTTAGCTAAGATTCTAGAGATTCTCTGTTCTACACTTTTGACTATGGTATTCTTAACGTTTCTATATTGAATCGACCTCTCTAGGGACGCTAAACTCCGCCAGTTGAAGACTGCGCATCAACATGAGATATCTCTCTCCACAGAGTTCGATCACCAGCAACAGAGTTCAAAGAGTAAAGATCAAGTCCAGTCCATGAATTGACATTGTCAAGCCATCGTTTTGGCTGCCGGCCTTTGCTTCTCTTATCAGGCAACCTTCCTTCCAGGCATAACCTACTCACACCACGAGTTAATCTTGCTATATGGCCGTATAGTTTGAGTACTCTTGACTTGACAATTGATGTAACTGGTCTAAGTTTGGTAATGTTGAGCAGCTCACTGATAGAGATACGGTGGCTGAGCCACTTGCTCGTCATAAGTCTCATGATGTAGTTCTGGAATGTAGAAAGCTTCTGAATCGACCATGTAACACCGAAGACATTTATCATACATATGTGTATATGCGTCTGTGTGTGTACATGTTCGTTTACAAGTAGTGATATCAATGTAATTATGTGCTTAAAAACATGTATGGATATTTTTATGAATATGTATTGCACTGTATACGCTGTATGTATTTTTTAAATATACCAGAATTTTCCGGAAAATCTTGAAATGTTTAAAGCAGACCGCTTTACTGTGAAGCCCGGAAAGAAACCCTAGTATAAGTTATATTAAAAACATAACTGTATTTGCGTATGTGTCTTTGTGTGTGTAATTGAGTATGTGTATTTGGGTATGCGTGTGTGTGTATGTGTGCGTTTATGAGCATGAGTGTGTGTATTTGCGTATCTGTGTGTCTATATATTTCTCTGTGCGTGTGTGTTTTTGTGTGTGTTTGTGTTTGTACCTTTGAGTGTGTATATTTGTATATGTGTGTAGTGGGTGTATGTTTGTATGTTTGTTTGTGTGTGTGCATGTATGTGTGTGTATGTATGTGTGTGTGTGTGCATGTATGTGTGTGTATGTATTGTGTATGTGTGCGTGTGTATGTGTGTATGTGTAGGTGTGGGTGTGTTTGTTTGTTTGTTTGTTTGTGTGTGTGTGTGTGTGTATGTGTGTGTGTGTTTGTTTGTTTGTATGTATATGTATGCACGTATGTATAATGATAATCTTTCTCGATATTTTACACTGCTCGATAATTTTCAAGTAGATCATGCTGCTACTCTGGATGTTCAACACTCTTCGATTTTCATCGAAGAGTGTTGAATCGTTACCTCAGACATGTATTTATTTATTTATATGTTTATTTATTTTGAAAAGCAAATTAATTTTATTGATTAAAAAATATCCATATTCTATTTTAGATATTTACAAACAAGAAGAGATAAAGAAAAATGGAAAGGGGGATTGAATTAAATAAATAAATAAAAGAAGTGGAGAGAAATTAGGCGAGGGAAAATTCTGCTCCTTTGGTTTGACGGTACATCTTAGTTGTGACCCGCGGACGAGAGCCAGCGATTACCCGCTGCAAGCTATTTAAACTCATGGAGTTCCATCCATGGGCGTGATACCTACTTTCAAATTTGGTAGTCTGGAGATCGAGAGCACCAGATGTTTGGATGGTGACCAGCACCAAAAGGAAAAGGTTAGTCAATGCCAGGTGTTTACTTAAGACATATAATTATCCATTATGTTCCACATCACAGTTATAAGTTAACATTCTTGCAAGAAGCTAAGCATTTCCCAAAGATGTGCACACTTAAGGTAATTCCTAGGTAGATTCAGTGTATTGTCTCATGAGCTTAGTGTAGGTTGTCATGGAATATCGAGATTAACACACACACACACACACACACACACACACATATACACATATATATATATATATATATATATATATATATATATATATATATATATATATATATATATATATATACACATATATATACATATATATAGCGGCGATGAATCTGTTATTAATTCTGGCAATATTACACAAATATGACCCTCCCCAAGTATAACAATATATATATATATATATATACATATATATATGTAAGTATGCATGTATACGTACATACATATATGTATACAGACGTACAGTAGCATGCACATATATATATATATATATATATATATATACATATATATATACATATGCATACAGGTACACATACATATATGCACGTATCAGTTTAGCGGCGCTTATTATAACGTCGCTTTGTTCGTTTGTAAACAAACTGAACAGCCTGAATTTATGCCATACGGTGTTAGGCAACCACGTCACCTTTTTGTTCAACACTGACACAGGAACGATGTACTAGTTTCAAGCTTGTTAGCTATCATCAGCACCGTTTACCCATCTGCCAGATAGTTGAACGTTCGAAAGTATATACTTTCCTTATGAAAATTAACGGCTGAGCAGCCTAATTTGCATATTGAGTGAGTTAAATCGGTCAGGCATACCGAAAACGATAAATTGAAACAAAATGAAAACGAAATTTCATTTCTCACTCTTAGTATGGCACTTACTTAAATGTAAGTATGCATGTATACGTACATACATATATGTATACAGACGTACAGTAGCATGCACATATATATATATATATATATATATATACATATATATATACATATGCATACAGGTACACATACATATATGCACGTATCAGTTTAGCGGCGCTTATTATAACGTCGCTTTGTTCGTTTGTAAACAAACTGAACAGCCTGAATTTATGCCATACGGTGTTAAGGCAACCACGTCACCTTTTTGTTCAACACTGACACAGGAACGATGTACTAGTTTCAAGCTTGTTAGCTATCATCAGCACCGTTTACCCATCTGCCAGATAGTTGAACGTTCGAAAGTATATACTTTCCTTATGAAAATTAACGGCTGAGCAGCCTAATTTGCATATTGAGTGAGTTAAATCGGTCAGGCATACCGAAAACGATAAATTGAAACAAAATGAAAACGAAATTTCATTTCTCACTCTTAGTATGGCACTTACTTAAATGTAAGTATGCATGTATACGTACATACATATATGTATACAGACGTACAGTAGCATGCACATATATATATATATATATATATACATATATATATACATATGCATACAGGTACACATACATATATGCACGTATCAGTTTAGCGGCGCTTATTATAACGTCGCTTTGTTCGTTTGTAAACAAACTGAACAGCCTGAATTTATGCCATACGGTGTTAAGGCAACCACGTCACCTTTTTGTTCAACACTGACACAGGAACGATGTACTAGTTTCAAGCTTGTTAGCTATCATCAGCACCGTTTACCCATCTGCCAGATAGTTGAACGTTCGAAAGTATATACTTTCCTTATGAAAATTAACGGCTGAGCAGCCTAATTTGCATATTGAGTGAGTTAAATCGGTCAGGCATACCGAAAACGATGGGTAAACGGTGCTGATGATAGCTAACAAGCTTGAAACTAGTACATCGTTCCTGTGTCAGTGTTGAACAAAAAGGTGACGTGGTTGCCTTAACACCGTATGGCATAAATTCAGGCTGTTCAGTTTGTTTACAAACGAACAAAGCGACGTTATAACAAGCGCCGCTAAACTGATACGTGCATATATGTATGTGTACCTGTATGCATATGTATATATATATGTATATATATATATATATATATATGTGCATGCTACTGTACGTCTGTATACATATATGTATGTACGTATACATGCATACTTACATTTAAGTAAGTGCCATACTAAGAGTGAGAAATGAAATTTCGTTTTCATTTTGTTTCAATTTATCGTTTTCGGTATGCCTGACCGATTTAACTCACTCAATATGCAAATTAGGCTGCTCAGCCGTTAATTTTCATAAGGAAAGTATATACTTTCGAACGTTCAACTATCTGGCAGATGGGTAAACGGTGCTGATGATAGCTAACAAGCTTGAAACTAGTACATCGTTCCTGTGTCAGTGTTGAACAAAAAGGTGACGTGGTTGCCTTAACACCGTATGGCATAAATTCAGGCTGTTCAGTTTGTTTACAAACGAACAAAGCGACGTTATAATAAGCGCCGCTAAACTGATACGTGCATATATGTATGTGTACCTGTATGCATATGTATATATATATGTATATATATATATATATATATATGTGCATGCTACTGTACGTCTGTATACATATATGTATGTACGTATACATGCATACTTACATTTAAGTAAGTGCCATACTAAGAGTGAGAAATGAAATTTCGTTTTCATTTTGTTAAAATTTATCGTTTTCGGTATGCCTGACCGATTTAACTCACTCAATATGCAAATTAGGCTGCTCAGCCGTTAATTTTCATAAGGAAAGTATATACTTTCGAACGTTCAACTATCTGGCAGATGGGTAAACGGTGCTGATGATAGCTAACAAGCTTGAAACTAGTACATCGTTCCTGTGTCAGTGTTGAACAAAAAGGTGACGTGGTTGCCTTAACACCGTATGGCATAAATTCAGGCTGTTCAGTTTGTTTACAAACGAACAAAGCGACGTTATAATAAGCGCCGCTAAACTGATACGTGCATATATGTATGTGTACCTGTATGCATATGTATATATATATGTATATATATATATATATATATATATGTGCATGCTACTGTACGTCTGTATACATATATGTATGTACGTATACATGCATACTTACATTTAAGTAAGTGCCATACTAAGAGTGAGAAATGAAATTTCGTTTTCATTTTGTTTCAATTTATCGTTTTCGGTATGCCTGACCGATTTAACTCACTCAATATGCAAATTAGGCTGCTCAGCCGTTAATTTTCATAAGGAAAGTATATACTTTCGAACGTTCAACTATCTGGCAGATGGGTAAACGGTGCTGATGATAGCTAACAAGCTTGAAACTAGTACATCGTTCCTGTGTCAGTGTTGAACAAAAAGGTGACGTGGTTGCCTTAACACCGTATGGCATAAATTCAGGCTGTTCAGTTTGTTTACAAACGAACAAAGCGACGTTATAATAAGCGCCGCTAAACTGATACGTGCATATATGTATGTGTACCTGTATGCATATGTATATATATATGTATATATATATATATATATATATGTGCATGCTACTGTACGTCTGTATACATATATGTATGTACGTATACATGCATACTTACATTTAAGTAAGTGCCATACTAAGAGTGAGAAATGAAATTTCGTTTTCATTTTGTTAAAATTTATCGTTTTCGGTATGCCTGACCGATTTAACTCACTCAATATGCAAATTAGGCTGCTCAGCCGTTAATTTTCATAAGGAAAGTATATACTTTCGAACGTTCAACTATCTGGCAGATGGGTAAACGGTGCTGATGATAGCTAACAAGCTTGAAACTAGTACATCGTTCCTGTGTCAGTGTTGAACAAAAAGGTGACGTGGTTGCCTTAACACCGTATGGCATAAATTCAGGCTGTTCAGTTTGTTTACAAACGAACAAAGCGACGTTATAATAAGCGCCGCTAAACTGATACGTGCATATATGTATGTGTACCTGTATGCATATGTATATATATATGTATATATATATATATATATATATATGTGCATGCTACTGTACGTCTGTATACATATATGTATGTACGTATACATGCATACTTACATTTAAGTAAGTGCCATACTAAGAGTGAGAAATGAAATTTCGTTTTCATTTTGTTTCAATTTATCGTTTTCGGTATGCCTGACCGATTTAACTCACTCAATATGCAAATTAGGCTGCTCAGCCGTTAATTTTCATAAGGAAAGTATATACTTTCGAACGTTCAACTATCTGGCAGATGGGTAAACGGTGCTGATGATAGCTAACAAGCTTGAAACTAGTACATCGTTCCTGTGTCAGTGTTGAACAAAAAGGTGACGTGGTTGCCTTAACACCGTATGGCATAAATTCAGGCTGTTCAGTTTGTTTACAAACGAACAAAGCGACGTTATAATAAGCGCCGCTAAACTGATACGTGCATATATGTATGTGTACCTGTATGCATATGTATATATATATGTATATATATATATATATATATATGTGCATGCTACTGTACGTCTGTATACATATATGTATGTACGTATACATGCATACTTACATTTAAGTAAGTGCCATACTAAGAGTGAGAAATGAAATTTCGTTTTCATTTTGTTTCAATTTATCGTTTTCGGTATGCCTGACCGATTTAACTCACTCAATATGCAAATTAGGCTGCTCAGCCGTTAATTTTCATAAGGAAAGTATATACTTTCGAACGTTCAACTATCTGGCAGATGGGTAAACGGTGCTGATGATAGCTAACAAGCTTGAAACTAGTACATCGTTCCTGTGTCAGTGTTGAACAAAAAGGTGACGTGGTTGCCTTAACACCGTATGGCATAAATTCAGGCTGTTCAGTTTGTTTACAAACGAACAAAGCGACGTTATAATAAGCGCCGCTAAACTGATACGTGCATATATGTATGTGTACCTGTATGCATATGTATATATATATGTATATATATATATATATATATATATATATATATATATATGTGCATGCTACTGTACGTCTGTATACATATATGTATGTACGTATACATGCATACTTACATTTAAGTAAGTGCCATACTAAGAGTGAGAAATGAAATTTCGTTTTCATTTTGTTTCAATTTATCGTTTTCGGTATGCCTGACCGATTTAACTCACTCAATATGCAAATTAGGCTGCTCAGCCGTTAATTTTCATAAGGAAAGTATATACTTTCGAACGTTCAACTATCTGGCAGATGGGTAAACGGTGCTGATGATAGCTAACAAGCTTGAAACTAGTACATCGTTCCTGTGTCAGTGTTGAACAAAAAGGTGACGTGGTTGCCTTAACACCGTATGGCATAAATTCAGGCTGTTCAGTTTGTTTACAAACGAACAAAGCGACGTTATAATAAGCGCCGCTAAACTGATACGTGCATATATGTATGTGTACCTGTATGCATATGTATATATATATGTATATATATATATATATATATGTGCATGCTACTGTACGTCTGTATACATATATGTATGTACGTATACATGCATACTTACATTTAAGTAAGTGCCATACTAAGAGTGAGAAATGAAATTTCGTTTTCATTTTGTTTCAATTTATCGTTTTCGGTATGCCTGACCGATTTAACTCACTCAATATGCAAATTAGGCTGCTCAGCCGTTAATTTTCATAAGGAAAGTATATACTTTCGAACGTTCAACTATCTGGCAGATGGGTAAACGGTGCTGATGATAGCTAACAAGCTTGAAACTAGTACATCGTTCCTGTGTCAGTGTTGAACAAAAAGGTGACGTGGTTGCCTTAACACCGTATGGCATAAATTCAGGCTGTTCAGTTTGTTTACAAACGAACAAAGCGACGTTATAATAAGCGCCGCTAAACTGATACGTGCATATATGTATGTGTACCTGTATGCATATGTATATATATATGTATATATATATATATATATATATGTGCATGCTACTGTACGTCTGTATACATATATGTATGTACGTATACATGCATACTTACATTTAAGTAAGTGCCATACTAAGAGTGAGAAATGAAATTTCGTTTTCATTTTGTTTCAATTTATCGTTTTCGGTATGCCTGACCGATTTAACTCACTCAATATGCAAATTAGGCTGCTCAGCCGTTAATTTTCATAAGGAAAGTATATACTTTCGAACGTTCAACTATCTGGCAGATGGGTAAACGGTGCTGATGATAGCTAACAAGCTTGAAACTAGTACATCGTTCCTGTGTCAGTGTTGAACAAAAAGGTGACGTGGTTGCCTTAACACCGTATGGCATAAATTCAGGCTGTTCAGTTTGTTTACAAACGAACAAAGCGACGTTATAATAAGCGCCGCTAAACTGATACGTGCATATATGTATGTGTACCTGTATGCATATGTATATATATATGTATATATATATATATATATATATATGTGCATGCTACTGTACGTCTGTATACATATATGTATGTACGTATACATGCATACTTACATTTAAGTAAGTGCCATACTAAGAGTGAGAAATGAAATTTCGTTTTCATTTTGTTTCAATTTATCGTTTTCGGTATGCCTGACCGATTTAACTCACTCAATATGCAAATTAGGCTGCTCAGCCGTTAATTTTCATAAGGAAAGTATATACTTTCGAACGTTCAACTATCTGGCAGATGGGTAAACGGTGCTGATGATAGCTAACAAGCTTGAAACTAGTACATCGTTCCTGTGTCAGTGTTGAACAAAAAGGTGACGTGGTTGCCTTAACACCGTATGGCATAAATTCAGGCTGTTCAGTTTGTTTACAAACGAACAAAGCGACGTTATAATAAGCGCCGCTAAACTGATACGTGCATATATGTATGTGTACCTGTATGCATATGTATATATATATGTATATATATATATATATATATGTGCATGCTACTGTACGTCTGTATACATATATGTATGTACGTATACATGCATACTTACATTTAAGTAAGTGCCATACTAAGAGTGAGAAATGAAATTTCGTTTTCATTTTGTTTCAATTTATCGTTTTCGGTATGCCTGACCGATTTAACTCACTCAATATGCAAATTAGGCTGCTCAGCCGTTAATTTTCATAAGGAAAGTATATACTTTCGAACGTTCAACTATCTGGCAGATGGGTAAACGGTGCTGATGATAGCTAACAAGCTTGAAACTAGTACATCGTTCCTGTGTCAGTGTTGAACAAAAAGGTGACGTGGTTGCCTTAACACCGTATGGCATAAATTCAGGCTGTTCAGTTTGTTTACAAACGAACAAAGCGACGTTATAATAAGCGCCGCTAAACTGATACGTGCATATATGTATGTGTACCTGTATGCATATGTATATATATATGTATATATATATATATATATATATATATGTGCATGCTACTGTACGTCTGTATACATATATGTATGTACGTATACATGCATACTTACATTTAAGTAAGTGCCATACTAAGAGTGAGAAATGAAATTTCGTTTTCATTTTGTTTCAATTTATCGTTTTCGGTATGCCTGACCGATTTAACTCACTCAATATGCAAATTAGGCTGCTCAGCCGTTAATTTTCATAAGGAAAGTATATACTTTCGAACGTTCAACTATCTGGCAGATGGGTAAACGGTGCTGATGATAGCTAACAAGCTTGAAACTAGTACATCGTTCCTGTGTCAGTGTTGAACAAAAAGGTGACGTGGTTGCCTTAACACCGTATGGCATAAATTCAGGCTGTTCAGTTTGTTTACAAACGAACAAAGCGACGTTATAATAAGCGCCGCTAAACTGATACGTGCATATATGTATGTGTACCTGTATGCATATGTATATATATATGTATATATATATATATATATATGTGCATGCTACTGTACGTCTGTATACATATATGTATGTACGTATACATGCATACTTACATTTAAGTAAGTGCCATACTAAGAGTGAGAAATGAAATTTCGTTTTCATTTTGTTTCAATTTACATATATATACATATATATATATATACATATATATATATATATATATATACATAAATATATAAACGGGATGAAATGGAATGGACTTCCATCAGTTTCAAAAATGAGTGATCCAGTTGTTCGGTCAACAAGAACAGCCTGCTTCTGAAATTAAGGCGTAAGTGCCTACGCATTCCACAAACACAAGAACAATTACCCTAATTCTCAGTGAGAGTCAACATGACAGTGTGTAATAAAACAGGTCCTTTGAATTTAGTTATAATCCATCCGACGGGCTTCCACACAGTTTCCCTCTACCCAGTTTCTCTCACAAAACATGGGGCCCCTTGAGTAAATGATACATGCCTAAGATGCCACGCTATAGGATTGAACCATGGAACTAACCATTCCAAAGCAAACGCCTTAATAATGCGGCCAAGGTGCATTCACGAAATATAGAAACACACACCTAAACATTCAGTCAGCTGCATATAAATGTACGTATGCATGTGTGTGTGTCTGTGCTTGTGCACTTACATACGTAGACTTGTACATACCGTATTTCCCGGCTCCGAAGACGCTTCGTCCTCGAGGACTCAGCCTAATTTTGACAACCAAAAATTTGAAAAAACATAATAAACAACCTTCGGCCTTCAGGACACATGGTAGATTTTTGAGACTTATCTTAGGAAAACGTAAGAGTCTTCGACGCCGGGAAATACGGTATATACATATATAATTTCTACTTTTGGCACAAGGCCAGTTACCCAGTACATTACTGGTACTTTATTTTATCGACCCCGTATACACATATACATATATAATGAGAAGATATGTAAATAAGAAAAAATAGATTGATAAGAATAAGAAAAAATGATTGTTAGGTGGAATCTAGTTGTCTTATAACAATCTGTGTTAAAAACGTTTATGCAAATTTCCAATGACATCACGTTCGCCTTATACATACATATATGAATGTATACATGCATACTTAGCTGCCTACATACATACATACATACATACATACATACATACATACATACATACATACATACATACATATGTCATCAGCAGCTGCCCAAAGATGTCATCGCGGTACTATCTACCTATGAGGCATGATGTACTGGCCAAAACACTGTACAATGCAGTGCGTAAAAAAGATAACCCGATAATAAACATATTAAAAGCTGCAACAATGTGGAAGACATTCATGTACATAATAAGAAAGAGTACTGGTGGAATGTTCCAGTAAAAACCCCCAATAAAATGCAGGCATAACAGACCAGATATTATGATATGGGACAGGGAGAAGAAAGCATGCACAGTAGTGGAAATTAGCTGCCCAGCAGATGCCAATATAATATCAAAGATTAGTGAAAAGGAGAATATTTATGCAGAACTGGTGAGAAATCTGCAGATACTCCACCCTGATTACATCTTCAGATTTATGCCTGTGATTATTGGGGCACTGGGGTATGTTAGTAACTGCCTCAATACAAATCTTAAGAAGCTGGGCTTCACAGGAATAGAAAGAACACAAATAGTTAGGAAATTACAAGTACAATCCATTAATAGAACAGTAAAAATATGTAAAACATTCCAAATATTTTGCATCTAATAATTGCATATACACATGTACAGATACAAAGCATATACACATGCACACATACAACTCAAAACATACACATCCACACATACAATAACATCCATATCTACACATGCATGCATGCAGACATACATACATAATTACCTAGTTGATGTTGTGTAAATTCCAATGAGAGAGTCTTGTGTCTATGTTAGAAACCGACTCTCTCTCTCTATTGGTAAAACTTTGTGAAATTATAAACCCAGAAGAACATACATATATACATACATACGTATGTAGGCAAAATTTATATTACATACGTATATACATATATGCATATATATATACATATATATAGATATATAGATAGTATAAAAATTGGTATCACTCACACATACATGTAAACATACGCATTCACATACATACCTGTATACATACATAGTACATACGTACGTAGATACGTACATATATACGTATATACATAGATGCATACATAAATACATGTATACCTGATGGCTGCAACTTGATCTCGAGTAATGCCATCATTTGATCTTTAAGCATGAGCATCACGGACCTGGCTTTTTAGTCCTGCTAGGAAGTTGCCTGTGGCTAGCAATACCATGCATCGCAAAAAATGCCACATATCAAGCGATGCCTGTGCTTGAAGCTTTTGTTTGTGAGGAAAGGCTTTCCACATACATACATACATACATACATACATACATACATACATACATACATGCATGATGGCTGCAAACTCTGCTAAGAGTACTGCAATCGCTTGTCAGATTATATAGTTTGGTGCACTTGTAGGCTACGGCCAGCCCCACGAAACTGTCAAATATCCTGAACAAGCAATGCCTGAGCTTTCAAGGTTTTTTAAGTGGGGAAAAGCCTAGCACTCAACCAATCCTACTCTCTGAGCATCGAATACACTACCCGAGAAGGAGAACTGGTCAACGTCATCGGATGCTTCCGAAGCCCCAGGTTTTTTTTTCAGAATTTCCCAAACCTAGAAAGGTGTTGTGACAACAACTGGGGTCCTTTCACTCCCAGGTAAAAATGAAAATAAAAATAAATAAATAAGTAAAAGTACTATTTGGATGGCCGTTGACTCTGTTGAGTTTCTCCGCCCTTTGCTGGGTCCTGTATTTCATCCTACAGGGTGTCCAAATATCATATACATACATACATGATGTCTGCCCCCTCGTTATCGAGTATGGCCATTGCACGATATACCATTATTAATAATTATTAATTAATTCTATCGTGCAATGCCTGTGCGTGAAGATATTTTTTAAAGTGAGGAAAGACTGTGCACTGAGCCAATCCCACTCTCTGAGCGACAGTAGCTATAACCCGAAAAGAAGAAAAGATCAACATCATCGATAACTACTGAGCTGCAGGTTTTATATCGGAGTTATCCCAGTTTCCTGAGTTGCATTTTCCTAGAAGAATGTCCTGACAAATGCTAGGGGTCCTTCACTCCCAGTGGTTTAACCACGCGGTACATGTGTATATACATATTTACACACTTTCGGATGGCCGTTGTCTCTTATGAGTTCTTCCGCCCTTTGTCAGGTTTTGTTTTTTGTTCTGCAGGGTGTCCAAAATCACCCTTCTCACCAAGTAAACTTGGTGGGGTTCCCGGTTTAGTCGCCGACGACTCGACCATGCGACAGGTTGTACTGGGTTACATGTTACCAGTAATACTCTAGAATGACCCAACATACATACATACGTATGTACGTAAATATAAATTACACTAGCAGTTTAGCCCGGCGTTGCTCGGGTTTGTTCATTTGCTATGAAAAGTTACATACAGGCAAACGTGGCTTAAAAGCGAATAAGCTTATCAATTAAGTGCATAAAGCAGTTGAACTGGTTATTAAAAGTTACGAACCAATTAGTATTTTGGACAATCAATGATGGGTTAATAATCTTCCAATAGCGAATTTAGTAGACCAAAGTTACAAGATGGTGGCCCTGATGCCGCTGGGTGTCAGATCTGTCCGCCATGGGTGACCCTACCAGTTTTCCAGACGGCATAGCTCCAACACCTCCAACACCTCCAACACCTGCACCAACATCTATAGAACCTCTTTGTAGACGATATTGCGTGTCATCGCTTGAGGAGTGTAAGCAAAAAGTCCATTCCTGCTCCCTACGCGGGAACAGGCAACATAAAGTTGGCAAAGGGAGAAACATGGCTCCCCTAAATGGATGCCCACCACCGACAATGTTTGCTCTTGTGACTTGTTAATGGACATGGCAAAACATGGTCTCACCGGGAATTGGGATCGCCGGAAATCGAACAGGATATCTGACGCCGAGGGGAAAAGGTTCATCCTTGGAATGAAAACATTCGCCCCTCTCCCGCACCCCGTTACAATGGTGGCCTCAATCAAGTGGGGCGTCAGTGACTTGACGAACATGCGAGTACCGTTGCACTGCTTTGGTGGACGCAAGTTCCTTATTAGCATAATGGGACAGCCAACCGTAAGCTTAAGAATGTGAGGTGGGAGCCCTGGGGCTCAAGGGAATTTAATAACTCAACCGGATAATTAACGATATCGTCGGGGTCTGACGTCCGGTCGATAGATTTGAAAATGTGCTCTTTACCGGGAATCTTCTCAATCAGCTGCTCGTTAATAAAATTAACCATGGTATTTTTCGGAGCAAGGGTGGCTCTTTCGCTGAGCCAATCGAGGTTTTTAAAGTTAGATGAGACATTAGGAAAAACTGCTTCCCAAAGGTCAGAAGGGCTGCTCACAATGTTGCACAGGGAGTCGATTGCTATGCCGCCCTTGTCATCTGCAGGGACCTTGTCTCACCAAGTGCTAAAATGTTCTGAGCAAATGCTGCAAACATGTTGTCACCATGCAAATGAGCACGCATTTTTGTGCTCAGGTACAAACTCTTCACCTGGGGCCACAACGTGGACGACTTAAGACAGGCACGCACTTCATCAGCTCTTGTCCCTTTGGGGATGACAGGCAACGTTTGCCGAAAATCCCCTGATAGCAGAAGGGTTACGCCCCCCATAGGAGCCTTAGAATCCCTAATGTCTTTCCGGGTCTTGTCCAATGCCTCAAGGGCACACTTGTATGCCATTGTGCAGTCATCCCAAACAATGAGGCAACATTTTTAGAGAACCAGAGCTTCGTGTGAACTCTTGCTGATATTGCATGTTGGTGTCTCAGTTTTTACTAAATCCAAGGGGAGTTTAAAGGTTGAATGTGCTGTCCTGCCTTACAGCAGCAAAGTAGCAGCGATCCCGGACGATGCAACGGCCAACGCAATTGTTTTCTCCTGACGAATCTTAGTGAGAATCAATTTCATTACAAAAGTTTTTTCCGGTACCCCCAGGAGCATCGAGAAAGTAAATACCCCCAGTCTGATTTTGAACCGCGTCAATGATAGTTAAATAGGCCAAACTTTGGTCCGACAGAAGGCTCATTTTCCTCTAAGTATTGGGAAAGGTATCGGATGTCAAATGCTGTTTCCTGCAACAAATCCGGGGCAAACGTGTTAACTTCCTCTCTGACGGTTGACGGCAAGCCATACGTCGCCAACTCACTCCTACCCATGTCGAGGATGGCGTGCTCGATTTCAATGAGTGCCCTGTTGTAGATAATTGTTTCTACCTTTGGCACAAGTCCAGCAATTACCTAGTGCATTACTGGTACTTTATTTTATCGACCCCGTAAGGATGAAAGGCAAAGTGAACCTCGGCGGGATTTGAACTCAGACCATAAAGGGACGTAACTATGCTGGAAAGCATGGCGTCCGACTCTCCACCGATACTGCCAATCCACCACCCTGTTGTAGATAATGTCGCGCTAACCATCTTCCACTGAAGTATACTGCATATGAGCCAGGCTCAGGAAGTCCTCAGACATGAAGTCTCTGTACTTGACCCATAAAGATTTGGGATCACCCAATTCACACTTTTGAAGCAAAATGGCAAAGAGTTCCCGTAGAACTTTAGGTGATTTCAACAAAGCACGCTCTGTTAAAGTGGAATCCCATTGCGAATCATCTTCCAAAAGACCACGCTTAAAGCAGGCTTCCCGGTACGTATCACATATTTCTCCATCAGCAGTTTTGAGGTCCTGAAAACTTTGTGGGCCTACAACTTCATGCAAAAGAAGGCGGAGATGAAAGCACTCATGCTGACTTGGGGGCACAGTGTAAACCCTTCCAAGACAGCTGTCAAATTTTACACCTGGATGTCTTTCAACAGCCTGACCTGACTTTCTTCGCACCTAAGTGTTTTTCGACCATATAAAGTACGATGGAACCTGGGGGTACACAATTATTTGCGCAAATGTATCGAACTGGTAAAGTTTGAAGAAACCCGTCAGAGTGGTCTCTTTCGGATCGGCGGTCAACTTAGCGGCGGTTTGGTCCGTAAAGTAAACCCTTTGCCCATTTTCCAAATGTACCGCAAGGTGTACGATGGCGGGGTGCCGTTAGTGTAGGGGTAAACCAAATAGGCGCCAAAAAGCTTCATTGCTACTGATGTACCGCCCCGCCAGGTATTCTGTGACCTCGTCCCTGCTATTTTCAGCTTGAAATGCGAACATTGTGGCATCAGAGCCCTTATTTACATATTTGCATATGTATTATATCGACTTGACGGAGTTGCAAAACTCAACGTTGATGTGGGCCTTGAAGATCTTCAAGAGAAGCGGGCAGTAAGGGACCACCCATCTATTGTCGACTTGACCTCCCCTTACTTTTGTGGTGAAGCCACCATTCTCGGGCCGTCTCCGCCTGTACAGGGGATACCGGTCACCACCAGTCTGAGTCTGGTCAACAAATATTTGGGGGTATCCCTCACTGCACGACCCCCCTTTCAGACACGTGTGATGCTCATTAGGACCCGACGCACACGGGCCATGTTAGCTTTGACGATGTCATGTAATTCCTGGTCAGTTGCTGGGTTAGGGATTTCAGCCAAAATGAAGCTGTCTATGGTATTTGAATTGATTTTATCAGCTAACCAAATCAAAATGTGAGCATGTGGCAGCCCTCGTTTTTGCCATTCGACAGTGAACATGTCACATTTTACAGCCCCAATTACCTGACCCTTTTTGATTAAAGCCATGAGTTTAGCCAGTTTCAGTCTGAACACTGGCAATGAGGTCATGTCTGTTCGAATAATTTTGCCCCGGAAAAAGTTCACTGGTTACATTCCGATTCATATATCTATAGCATTAATCTGTTATATGAAGTGTTATTTTGCGGGTTGTTATTTGCAATAAGCCGGTTGAAAATGCCCCAGATAAGCCGTATGTCAATACGGAACGCTCCACTGCAGTGTTGTCATATAGGGAGTGAAGAGCAACAGAGAGAGTAAAGCAGTTAAATTATAGAGAGAGGGAATATACGGAACGCTCCATTTGATCATAAACATTGTTTCTCTCTATGCAGTGTTGTCATATAGGAAGTGAAGAGCGACAGAGAGAGTAAAGCAGTTAAATTATAGAGAGGGGGAATGATCATGATCGATTTTTGCCCTTTTTGTTGATGGATTTGAAATTTTTTTGCTCCATGACCTTTTCCCGACGAAAAGCAATAATTGTCCCGACTTTGAATAGAATCCGTTGGAAATTGTGGACGTGAATCCGTTACAAACCTTAACACACACATCCTCAGATTTATATATATAGATACATATATACATACATGCATATACATACATACATATAGATAGAGATATATGCAGCATAGTATGAAAATTATAACTCATACATACATGTAACATACGCATTAACATACGTACATACATACCTGCATACATACATACGTACGTACATACGTACATTCATATATACATACATGCATACATAAATACATACATACATGATAGCTGCAACTTGGTCTCGAGTAATGCCATCACTTGATCTTTAAGCATGAGCTCACGGACCTGGCTTTTTAGTCCTGCTAGGAAGTTGCCTGTGGCTAGCAATACCATGCATCGCAAAAAATGCCACATATCAAGCGATGCCTGTGCTTGAAGCTTTTGTTTGTGAGGAAAGGCTTTCCACATACATACATACATACATACATACATACATACATACATACATACATACATACATACATACATACATACACACATACATACATACATACATACACACATAAATACATAAATAAATACATACATACATACATACATACATACATACATACATACATACATACATACATGGTGGCTGCCAACTCGTTTTCGAGTACGGCCACTACTTTATATCCATGTAGCAGAACCCCTACCGATGCGCTGAACGAATGTGAATTTTTAGTCCAGCCAGCGACTTGAAAACTCTGGTACAAACACTACACTTGTGACAATTATTGACACAGTGCTGGGCCCATGGTACTATGTGACGGCAAGTGCAGAGAGTTCTCCAGATATAAAGCAATGCCTGTGCCGTGAAGCTTTTATAGTGAGCAAAGGCACTGCACAAAGCCAGTCCCACTCTCTTAACCAAGATGATATTTACCAAAAAGAAGAACAAGTCAACATCATTGGATACCATCAGGGTTGCAGGTGTTATATCAGAGTTTTCCTTCTCCTAGAATTCTGCCTTGACAAAGGCTAAGGGGTCATCTCTCCCAGTGATTTTGGATGGCCATTGACTCTTAAGAGCTCCTTTGCCCTTTGCATACATACATACATACATACATACATACATACATACATACATACATACATACATACATACATACATGATGGCTGCAAACTCTGCTAAGAGTATTGCATTCGCTTGTAACAGATCCTGAACAAGCAATGCCTGTGCTTTGAAGTTTTTTTAAGTGGGGAAAGGCCTTGCACTTGACCAGTCCCACTCTCTGAGCATCGAAAACACTACCTGAAAAGGAGAACTGGTCAACATCATCGGATGCTTCCGAAGCCGCAGGTTTTTTTCCAGAGTTTCCCTCTTCTAGAAAGGTGCTGTGACAACAACTGGGGGCCTTACACTCCCAGGTGAAAAAAAGCACTATTTGGATGGCCGTTGTCTCTGCTGAGATCCTCCGCCCCTTGCCAGGTTTGTTTTCATCCCGCAGGGTGTCCAAATATCACCCTCCTCATCAAGCAAGCTTGGTGGGGTTGCCGATTTAGTCGCCGACGATCGACCATGAGACAGCTTGTACTGAGTTACATGTTACCAGTAGCAATCGTACATACATACATACATACATACATAATACATACATACATACATACATACATACATACATACATACATACATACATACATACATACATACATACATACATACATACATACATAGACAGTCAACGCGATCAGTCGCATATTTTGGCGTGGGAGACTATTTATTAAATTTAAGATGAATACTATCTCCGACAGTAATGCCACAACTACAGTCATGTTGAATGATTGGTTATTCTTCTAACTATATCTTCTGAAGACACCTTTTATTCGAATTCGTAGAGATATCCGACTAAATACATAATTCATTTTACAAGGACTTGCTACAAAGGCGTATGGCTGAACACAACATCAACAACAAAATTAAGGAAGTATCGAAGACAACCGACAAGAAAGGTAAACAAACTTTATTCAGTTGTAGCTACAGAAGAGACCGAAATTATAAATTGCATTTCTCTTGGAGTTGCGAACTTAATAATGATTTATTTAATTGTTATAAAATGGCAAAAAACAATTCCTCCATTGGCTATATGAACAGAATGAAGCTACACTGAGACGAAATGCACCCAGAGCTAAATTATTTCACAGCGAAACAATTACGCCAAGAAGCGACGTTTGTTGAACGTAAAAATAAGATAAATAGTATTAATTGTAAGTCCCCCACAACAAACATGGGATCAACAACACGTGCTACAGGTCGCCATGCTACTAGACTTCCTGGCAGCCATGTCGAACAGCGCCTTGAAACAACTATGCCTGTAAGAAACTTGACACCACCTGTACCATTTAAGTTTACCTCGAATGCTGGGGAAAACACTATCGATAATAATAAAAATCGAAGAAATAATAATAATCGAAGAAATTTGACACCACGTGTACCATCCGAGTCTACCTCGACTGTTGTGGAAAATACTATCGATAATGATAATAATCAAAAGTATAAACAATTGAAAATTTCCTTCAACGAAATCTTCCAGAGAGAAATTAATTCATGTATAAATACCTCTCTTGCTGAACGTATTAAAACGACAATGTTTCATAAAAAACAAAACAAATAATGAAATATTACGTGTTATTGACGAAATAGGGGATGAATATTTACGACAGATAAAAACCCCAACATTTTGGCAAATCAACGCCTGTTGACGACAGTGAAGCATTATCTTGGTGATAGCAGAGATATTAACAAGAACAGAACACCACCAAAAATACCATCATATACTGTATAACTAAAATAGAAAAAAGAGTGCTGACCTACGAAAAACCATAGGATATGTGACAATGCTCCTTACATGCAAACAAACACAAAAAAACCTCACTCCTCACCAACAAAGAGTGAAAAATAAAATAGAGACGATGTTTGGAAACAGTAGAACCAGAACTCTTCAATATAAGCTGATCGCGCTCAAACAAGAATTGAGAGCTGTTAGCGAAAAACGCCGATACCTGAAGAAGGTAGATGAGAGAGAAGTGCTTAATAAAAGATTCAGACGAAACCAAACAACAGTCTATAGAGATATGAAGAACAAAATAATAAGTGTTACTGAGGCCCCATCCCAGAAAGACATAGATTCCTTTTGGAGCAAAATATAGGGTGAAAAGAAGAATTTCAACCAGGATGCAGTGTGGCTAAGAGAAATCCGAAAGAACTATTGCTCCTACACTACAACAAAAACATACGAAATAAGTGAGGGTACCCTTGAGACTGTGATAGGAAAACTCCAGGATAAGAAAACACCAAGAAGAGACATGATTGTCGGCTACTGGTACAAAAGACTGATATTCTATCGGGGGTATCTTACTGACCTCTACCAACAAGTTCTTAAGGGAGATACACTTATACCAGAATGGTTGACATTAGCACAAACATTACTGGTCCCCAAGAACAAAGACACCCACTTGGCAAAAAAACTACCAACCCATTGCATGCCAGAACCTGATGTATAAGTTGTATACAGCCAGCCTGAACCTATTCCTCCAAGATCACTGTGAAAATAATAACATCTTCACAGATGAACAAGCAGCTGGAAAGAAAGGGGTTTGGGTATGTGCTGAACAACTCCTAATCAACAAAACTGAGATGTCGGTGGTGCGACAACTTAGGAGGAATATCGCTACAGTCTGGCTGGACTACAGGAAAGCTTTCGATTCTGTTCTCCACTCTTGGATGATAGAGGCCCTCCAACTTGCTAAAGTCCCAGACATTATTGTCAGAACCATATAGAAGCTATCTTCTTCTTGGGCTAAAGGGATGACTCTATTTTCACTGATAAAATAAAATATTGAAGGGGTATATTTCTGGGGGACAGTCTCTCATCTTGTCATTAAACCCCTTGTCCGTTCTGCTCAAGAAATGTGAGGGATACATCATTGGCTCACAGGAGGACAGAAATACGAACCCAACCCATAATTTCTTTGTGGGCGATCTGAAACTCTATGCCAAGAACATGGATGGGATGAAGAAAAATCTTGACCTGGTTACAACGTTCTCAAAGGATATAGGAAGGGAGTTTGGCTAAGATAAATGCTCATACATGACTGTAAAGCGGGGAAAAACTACAACCCAATCTAGCAACATTGTCATCACTGGTCTAACTTTTCCACCGATATCAGATGAGGTCTGCTACAGATACCTGGGGATAGATGAAAACATATCCTATAATGGTATCTGTAATAAAGAACGCGTAACCAGGGAATACTACACCCGATTAAGAAAGATCTGGTCATTGGAACTCTGCGCAAAACAAAACAGTGGCTCACAATGTGTTTGCTGTCCCTGTCCTAACACCAACGTTTGGAATACTCAATTGGACGATAGACGAATTCCGAGCAGTTGATGTTGGAACTCGAAAAATACTAAACAACACCGGAAACTTCCACATCAACAGTGACATAGACCGCCTTTACTTGAAACGTAAGCAGGGAGGCAGAGGGCTAACATCAGTCCAGACAACATTTGAATGTCGCATCATATCTCTCCGACAACATCTACGAACCTCGAAGCGTAGGAGTCCGTTTCTCGAGCAAGTCTATCTGCATGAAACAGATAAGATCATGAGAGTTGGGAAGGAACTCCTCGAGAGATATTCCCTGTGTGATAATCAAAAACTCACACCCAGGGAAGTCGCTCAGCAGTATCGCAGTGAATCCATGGATGAAAAACTGCATGCTTATCAGCAAAAAATCATGCATGGATATGTTGCCAGGAAGCTCCAGAGTGAGGGTAATATAGATAAGGAAAGTAGTCTATCTTGGACCAACAACCGCTATATAGGCTCCTACTTTGAAGGATACGCTTTTGCAATCCAAGAACAGGAGATTAATACGAAATACTTGATTCACAAAAGAGATAGGGATGCAGGCAAAACACCTAGATGTGATAACAAGTACAGACTCTGCAGAACTAACATCGAGGATATCACCCATGTCATCAGCAGCGGCCCAAAGATGTCATCGCGGTACTATCTACCTATGAGGCATGATGTAGTGGCAATAACACTGTACAATGCAGTTCGTAAAAAAGATAGCCCCGATAATAAACACATTAAAAGCTACAGCAATGTGGAAGACATCCATGTACATAATATGAAAGAGTACTGGTGGAATGTTCCACTAAAAACCCCAATAAAATGCAGGCATAACGGACCAGATATTATGATATGGAACAGGGAGAAGAAAACATGCACAGTAGTGGAAATTAGCTGCCCAGCAGATGCCAATATAATATCAAAGATTAGCGAAAAGGAGAATATTTATGCAGAACTGATGAGAAATCTGCAGATACTCCACCCTGATTACACCTTCAGATTTATGCCTGTGATTATTGGGGCACTGGGGTATGTTAGTAACTGCCTCAATACAAATCTTGAGAAGCTAGGCTTCACATGAACAGAAAGAACACAACTAGTTAGGAAATTGCAAGTACAATCCATTAATGGAACAGTAAAAATATGTAAAACATTCCAAAAATGTTGCATCTAATAACTGCATATACACATGTACAGATGCAAAGCATATACACATGCACACATACAACTCAAAACATACACATCCACACATACAATAACATCCATATCTACACATGCATGCATGCAGACATGCATACATATCTACCTAGTTGATGTTGCGTAAATTCCAATGAAAGAGTCTTGTGTCTATGTTAGAAACCGACTCTCCCTTTATTGGGAAAAAGTTTGTGAAATTATAAAACCAGAAGAACATACATACATACATACATTTGTGTGTCAAATGTGAGATCCCTTACGTAGCTGCTAATCGTGCCAGAAATGACTTCCATGTTTCCCTCAAAACACTCTCCGTCGTATTAATAACGTGAAGGACATACTGATATCTCATGAAGCAGAACATACCAGGCATCCCTCCTAACCACAAACACGTAAATGGAATATATTACAACAGCAGCAAAATTAAAAAAAACTCTATATCAACATAAAACGACAAATTTTCAGACCTCAGGACGTACTTTAGACAACCAATGGAATGTACAATTTTAGATGTAACATTAAAGTTCTATTCTTCATTACTCAAACTATTATATCGGACACATAAGGAAGACGTTTTTTCATGCATTTACAACCAACATTGATCATGCATTTACAACCAAAAACCATTGACACCCATCGTAATATATTATATAGATAAGAAAAGTAGATATAAAAACATTAGTTGACAACACTGCCATTGTATGTAGAGTTCCAGAAAAAGCGAGGAGAATGTTAATGGAAGTTTTATTAATTGAAAATCACAAACCAAAAAATGAACACCTGGGTAGAGCATGCGTGAAATTAACTATGAAATCTTTTACAAGTTAACTGGGAAATAATTCTTTAGTCAGGAGTTGTCGATACCAACATTTCCATGATCTTTGCAACCTAGTGCAAAGCGCATTGGCAACGTGCCATTTTTACCATTATTTCATTTAGATTATGAGGCCTGGAAGATCAAGAAAAGTTAATGGATATAGAAACGGTATTGTTCTAAACTAAACATAAGAGCCTAATATGAAAATATGAAAAATCCTTAATAAAAAGATTAAACAGATGCATCTTTAATATAACATGTTCTAAAGAAACGGTGTTCCCTATTTAAACACACACACATATGCAGAGAGGTCCTCATACATACACACACACATGTAGTAGAGAAGTAATAATTTCAAAGAGGTCAGGTGATGAGAGTTCTTGTTTTTGTAGTAGGCGTTCAACATATTGGATTCTGTTGAACATACAAACGAGTTACAATATATATATATATATATATATATATATGGGGGGGGGGGGGAGGGGTGTAGAAAAGCTTCTACGGGACTAGAACTGTTTCATTCATGCGAAATTTCGCATGAATGAAACAGTTCTAGTCCTGTAGAAGCTTTTCTATATTAAACATTTATACTCTGCTATGTATTGAGTACCTTACTTACTGTGGTTACCTCCGATTGAACCCTGATTAACTTATATATATATAGATAGATAGATAGATAGATAGATAGATATAATATATATATATATATATATATGAATGTATATATAGTGTATTTTGCAATACACTGTATGCTTAATTAAAAGCATTTCGAAGACCTTATGCTATTGTTTTAGAGTGGTGACAGACTCACTTACTTTAATTTTCAGCAAACAGCGGGAGATAAAGCTGACAAGGCCTTGTTTCGCATTTATTGCTGTTTGCTGAAAATTAAAGTAACTGAGTCTTTCACTACTCTAAAACAATAGCATAAGGTCTTCGAAATGCTTTTAATTAAGCATACAGTGTATTGCAAAATACACTATATATACATTCATATATATATGGCTATTTCAGAGCACCAATTCTAATTTTCAATTTCTGCTTGACCGGCAACCGCTCTGTATAATCAGTTCCTGATTATTTACTAGAATTCTATAAGAACCAAACATCCATGATTTCAGCAAACAGGAAGAGAAGTTGGCTTTGATAAGCATCAATACATGCGAAACAAGACCTTGTCAGCTTTATTTCCCCCCTGTTTGCTGAAAATTAAAGTAAGTGAGTCTGTCACTACTCTAAAACAATAGCATAAGGTCTTCGAAATGCTTTTAATTAAGCATACAGTGTATTGCAAAATACACTATATATACATTCATATATATATAGCTATTTCAGAGCACCAATTCTAATATATATATATATATATAAATGTGTGCGTAAGTACATACATGTATGTACTTACGCACACATTTTTTCACTATACACATGTGTGCATTTGTAGGTGCATATACACACATTTATACACATACCCTTACTATATTTCCTTATTTTATTTTTATATATCTCTTGCATTACTTTTATTTATATATTTTTTTTGCCCGTTAAACTTTTTCAAATATTTCACTATGTTTTAAATTGCCTTGTCTGACGAACGAATGAGGACGTTTCTTGTATTCGTCTTATTTGGGAAACCTCTGTTAATGAGGTAATTATATTGTATTGTTTATTATACATTATATATATATATATACATAAATATATATATATATATACATACATATATATACATATATATATATATTTATATATATATATATATATATATATATATATATATATATATATATATATATATATACATGTATGCACACACACACAGACACATATGTGTGTGTGTGTCTGTGTGTGTGTGTTGCGCAATGAAAACATCAAACAAAGTTTAGTGCTTAATCAATTCATTGTTTTACGATCGTTTCAGAAGGTTGACAGATCATGATTAATCGATATTTTAGCTAATCGATAGTAGTTATGCACCTCCATATTACTAGTGTCGATACTTGTCTCTGGCGTAGACGGTAAGATATATCTAGAATACCGAGACTAATAATATAGAGTTACATAAGTACAATCGATTAGTCACTAAATGGATGAGACCTAGCCACTAATCTCTAAATAGATGTGACTCAGCCATTAATCTCGTGCTCCATTTAAACTCGTAGAATAAAAAGGAGACAACAACGCTAAAACTCATCGGAACAATTTCCATAAATATTTTTATAAAAAAGGTAAAGAGAGGCTAAAGTTTCGACGGTGTGATAAACAAAATTCAGAATCAGTAGGCTAAGAGCCAGGTATCTCGTTTGATTTTTTTTTTATTAATTTTCACTATCCACCACTCCTGCAATGGTACTTTATTTATCGACTCCAAAATGATGGAAGGCAAAATTGATTTCGGCAGAATCTGAACTTATAAAACAGGGAATTGGAATGTATACCATCAGGCTCTAAAGGATTTGGTTATTCCTCGTCTTGGCGAAAGCACTATAGCTATATTCATTAAAAAATGTGGATAATATTTATACTGTGTATTGATAAAGTATGGAGGCACGTGGCCTATTGGTAAAGGTGCTGGACTTACGAGCATAATGTCATGGGTTCGATTCCTGGGTTGCGTGTTGTGTTCTTGAGAAAAAAACTTCATTTCACGTTGCTCCAGTATACTCAGTTGAAAATAAATACCAGCAACAACTGGGGGTTTAACCCTGCGATGGACTGCCGTCCTGTCCAGGGGAAGTCTTGTACTCTCAGTCGCTTTTCGCCATGAAACCGGCATAAGCACCGGCCAAATGAGCCTTCTGGCTTAAGACAGACTTTAGACTTAGATTGATAAAGTAGCGGCGATGATTCTATATCGCCTTTAAATTTAAGACATTCTACTTCGGAGCGGTGGATTGGCAGAATGATTGCTTTGGGCTATTTATTCCGCGTTCTGTGTTCAAATCTTGACGAGCTAAACTTATCGAAGACGATAAAATAAAGTAAAAGTCAAGTACTGGGGTTGTTGTAAAGGAGGGCTTCCTCTTTACAGATATTTGGCCTTAAGTCTGGTTTTTAAAAAAATCAACCTTTATATTGGAATATTGAAAGAACGAAATAAGTTTCAGCTTTGAAAAATGAAATAACATTTCTCTATTTAGATCAGAGTTTCTCAAAGCTTTTTGGCCACCACACCACTCACGGCCACGTAATACGCTCAACGCCCCTAACCCCTATTTCCAAAGAAACCTGCCTACATCTAAATTGCAAATAATATATAATAAATAAATCGTTAATTTATATATGATAAATAATTTAATATATACTACGTAGAAATAAATATTATATATTTTTTTATGTTACTATATTTATATATAATATGTATCATTTGATATTTAATATGTTATTATATCATCTCTATCTCCCAACACCCTCTAAGGTCTCAGCAACTCACTGGACCTTCTCAATGCCCCCAGGAGGGTCGTTAGCACCCACTTTGAGAACCTATGATTTAGATGATCAAAATATGGAACCACATCAAGGATAAAACTACATCGACTTATGCTTTATACATAGAGGTGATACTGCATCGACTTATAATATTCATATGGCATAGATATATATACCATGCATATATTATAGATACTATATAACCTTATATCATACACATAGCATAAACATACACCGACTTATACTATAAGCATAGCATAAACCTACATCAACTTATACAATACGCATAGCATAGGCTTACATCGCCTTATACACTTATACACAACATAAACATACATCGACTTATACACATAGCATAGACACTACATCGACTTATACTATACACAGAATAGATACTACATCGACTATGCTATACACATAACATAAATACTACATCGATTATGCACTTAGTTTAATTACTATATCGACCTATACACAAATCATAGACACTACATCGACTTATACTGTATACATAGCATAGATACTACATTGATTATACACTTAGTATAATTACTATATCGACTTATACACAAGGCATAGACACTACATCGACTTATACTATACACATAGCATAGATACTACATCGACTATGTTATACACATAGCATAGATACTACATCGACTGATACTACACAAATAGCATAGATACTACATCGATTTATACTATACAAAGCATAGACAATACATCGACTTATACTATATACATCGCATATAGATACTACATCGACTTATACTATACACATAATATAGATACTACATTGATTATACACTTAGTATAATTACTATATCGACTTATACACATAGCAGAGACACAGCTTCGTATTTCATTATACACATAGGCAATCTAAATATTTTACAGCATTATAACATACGTACAGAAAACTAGAATTTCGCTGCAAATTATTTAAAATGACAACAACAACAACAACAAAAAACAAAATAAAGAAACATACAATAATTTCTCAAGGCTGTCATGCTTCCTTAATATTCCATTCACCTTTATTTCATAAGCCTATTTGCAACAACAATAATAATAATATCGTTTTATTATCATTATTATCATTATTATTATTACTTTTATTATAACAACGACAAGAACATAACTGTAGTAAAAAGAAACAAGCAGAAATCTATAGTCGAATGCCCAAATGACAATTAGATATGTCATGACCTCTGGTAAGGTAATTTGCACGAATTTAATTAGAAGCCAAAACATGAGCCTCCAAGGAAGGAACACACACATACACACACACACACTCAAACACACACACTCATACACACACACACACTCACGCACACACACACACACACACACACACACACACACACACACACACACACACACACACACACATTCATGCTTACACACACACAGAGAAGTAAACCAAACAGACAAATACACAAAAAATAGACAGAATTACCGTAGAGAATAATAACACGATTCTACTGAAACCAATAAGAAAAATAAAAACGTCATTGTTAAAGAAAGAAAAACAAAATTTTAAGCCAACGGTGGAGTCACTACGTGGTTGCTTAATCTGCTAGAAATAACAACCAAATCTCCCTCATAATCATATTTTAAGTCACATGAAATAATGTTGCCATCGAAAGACATGATGGTCACGACTAGAATGATTTTGATCAGAATTCTGCTCAATTAGATCTGACACAGGACTAAACAACAATAATTGTTTCTACTTTTGGCACAAGGCCAGCAATTATCCCAGTGCATTACTGGTACATTATTTTATCGACCCTATAAGGATGAAAGGCAAAGTTAACCTCGGCAGGATTTGAACTCAGACCGTAAAGGGCGGTAGCTCTATGTTCCAAAGCGTCCGACCCTCTACCGATACTGCCAATCCACCACACCAATAACGAACACACGATGGATGTCAATGGTTTTAGAGCAGTGACATCATTATGGTATCAAATAGTATTTGGTCATTGACTATAATACTAAATACCAGAACAATTGACCCGGTACTGATAGGTCAAGTTGTGGTTATTGTGATTCAGTTCTTAGTTTTCCTCAAGGCAACCCAGTTCGAGCAAACCTATTATCAACGGAATACAAACCTGATCCTCCCATGCTGTATTTACTATTATTCTCGGTGGGTTGGCAATATCAGTAGAGCGTTGGACAACATGCTTTGTAGCATAGAGTTGTGGCCCTTTACGTTCTGAGATCAAATCCCGCCGGGGTTAGCTTTGCCTTTCATCCTTACGAGTTCGATAATATAAAGTACAAGTAATGCACTGGGGTTGATTTAATCGACTTTCCCCTCCCCGAAAATTCTTGACCTTGTGCCTAAATTATTATTCTGTGTATTGGCAGTATTGGTAGAGAGTCGGACGCCATGCTTTGTAGCATAAAGTTACGGCCCTTTATGATCTGAGTTCAAATCTCGCCGAAGTTAACTTTGCCTTTCATCCTTACGGCGTCGATAAAATAAAGTACCAGTAATACACTGGGGTAATTGCTTGTCTTGTGCCAAAAGTAGAAGCAATTATTATTCTCTTTGTGTTTGCCCTCAAAAAAAATGAGGCGAAAGAGGAGAAAAGAAAAAAAAACAGCTACATTCTTGAAGCATCAAATGTCAACACCCACACAAACACCACCATAATCACTACCACCACCGCCATCAACATCACAACAGACACACCATAGACACCAACAACAACATCCTAAACACAACCAAACCCTCATCTGCAATAATAATAACAACAACAACAAATACAAACCCAACGAGAGAAAACAAACCCCACGAATTACACAGCCATAAATATAAAACCCAAGCAAAGACTGGTGCATCGCTTAAAGCACAACACCTCAATCACAGAACCTGATTACATCACCCCACAAAAAAGATTAATTTGTCCACATATATACAGACAATAAACATCACACAAGAAACATACACTGTTTTCAAAACAAAATTACCTCATGCAATTGAAGACTTCCGCATCACATTATCGAAGATAATATACTCCGACATTCTTATGGGGTGCCCTCATCTGGCAGAGGATAGGCATTACCAAGCTTCCCTCCACACAAATAGGGTCAGTAATCCTTTCCCACTTTTCCTTATCTTTATTTAATGTAGCTTTCCCCAGGATTTGGCACTATAAATGCACATTGCCTGGGGTCGTCATGGAAGCAGGACCACTTGCTCAACAACCTCAGGCCACTGAACTTAGATGTGGTGGCCATCGGTGTGACTAGAATAGACTTCGCACAGCCATTTTAGGTGGTTATGAGGTGTACGCATCTCCAGACCGTCCGCAATCTTGGAATGGAGTCGCTGTGTTGTTTCGAAAAGGATTAGATCTCACGATACGGACTATCTTCCTGGATACAGAGGGTAAGATGGTGGTGCTTGACGTGGCCAACAGCAAAGAGCCTGCTTTTATGCCTACAGGGCAGGAAGGCTTAATTTCTTCAGGCGTCTGGAGAACTTCCTAGGAACATCCCGCTCCTTAGTGTTGGTAGGAGACTGGAACGGTATCTTAGACGTATGCTGGAATTGTGTCGGACTAGCAGATAGAGGGGGTTGTAAAAGCCTCGCAAATCTGCTCAGGTGCTTTCAATTGTCTGACAGATAACGACTGGATTTCACAAATGTGACAATAGAGATATGGTCAATCCGCATCGGGTCAACCAGATCGTATCTAGATAAGGTATTCTGTAGGGAAGTAGATAAGGCTAGCACACGGTGTTCACAATTCAAAGTAATCAACTACACAGATCACAAATTCGTGATCTGATCAGTCGACTTAGATAGGGACCCGGTTACTGGAAACTGAACACGTTGTTGCCGGTACGTAAAGATTTCAAAAATCCGATTAATGAATTAGTTAAGCGGGTAATCGTCATCAACAGATGGTCGTTCGCCTTGAAAAGAGCAATTAGAATAGAATGAATAAGGTTTAGTAAAAGCGTAGCGATAGAATAAAACTAGACTAGAGGGAGAACTAGTTAGAAAGATAGAAGAGGCCATTAGAAAAGGCATCGCAGTGTGTGTATATATGAGTGTGTGCATGTGTGCTTGATGATAACGATGATGATGATTATGATGAGGAAGATGATAATGATGGTGATGATGATGATATGATGAGGATGAGGATTATGATGATGATGATGATGATGAAGATGATGATAATGAGGAGGGGGGAGAAGGAGGGGGGAGAAAGATGAGGAGGAGGTGAAGAAGGAGTAGGAGGGGAGGAGGAGTATGTGGGAGAGGGAGATGAGCATGGCGATGAGGAGGAGCACGGCGACGACAACGATGACGACGAAGAAGATGAAAATGAAGGGGGTACGAAAGTATTGGGACTAAATGAAGCTCCCTAAAGCATTTAGTCTAACAAACTAGCTATATCAGACATGGGCAACTTTTTACAGCAGTGGGCCACATAGGATGTAGCTCATCATAGGCAGGCCACATAGGATGTAGCTCATCATAGGCAGGCCACATAGGATGTAGCTCATCATAGGCAGGCCACATAGGATGTAGCTCATCATAGGCAGGCCACATAGGATGTAGCTCATCATAGGCAGGCCACATAGGATGTAGCTCATCATAGGCAGGCCACATAGGATGTAGCTTATCATAGGCAGGCCACATAGGATGTAGCTCATCATAGGCAGGCCACATAGGATGTAGCTCATCATAGGCAGGCCACATAGGATGTAGCTCATCATAGGCAGGCCACATAGGATGTAGCTCATCATAGGCAGGCCACATAGGATGTAGCTCATCATAGGCAGGCCACATAGGATGTAGCTTATCATAGGCAGGCCACATAGTATGTGGCTCATCATAGGCAGGCCACATAGGATGTAGCTCATCATAGGAAGGCCACATAGGATGTAGCTCATCATAGGCAGGCCACATAGGATGTGGCTCATCATAGG
>OZ024741.1:344441565-344444065 GCA_964016885.1 Eledone cirrhosa
ATATATATATATATATATATTTATATATGTAGGAGGTCAGTTTTATTGTAGTACAATAAAGCAATGCAGATATCGGATAAGAAGCACTCTACAGTTTGTAGGACTGGAGTATACATAATATATAAGATCAAAAGATGGTTAAAAGAGTTCCATGTATTTTATTATGCGCATTTCAAAAACAAATATCATCATGCAATAACATTTGTGTTTTCATCAGATAAAATAGGAAGACATGATATGAAGGTTAAAAAACACTTGTGGATAGTGCAGTTTTAAATCAACATATGAAAAGTAGTTTTAGATTGGTGTGTGATATTGGGAAGAAAAAAAATGTTGAGGGGGGGGGATGAAAAAGAGGAGGAGATGAGAGTAAAAAGTGGAGGGGGAGGAGTATAATGAGGAAGGATGAGATAGGAGGATAGATGGGTGATAGAGAGAGAGAGATAGCTTTTATAACTGAGAAAAACATATTGTTTTACATAGAGAGGTTGAAAAACCGTTGGAAGATAATGTATAAATTAAAAGAATTTGAAAATTAACGAAGAGAAAAATAATGTAAAGTTAAGGTTTGTATATTGAAGGGTTTAATAATGTGTGCGATGAAAAGAAGTTGTTAATATGTATTAAGAATAATATTTAAGGATTTAATAATATGTGCGATTGAAAAAAAATGTTGATATGTATTATTAAAAATAGTAAAGGATATATTATGAAAAAAGTAGAGGATAGGATGAAATAGATGAGCATGAAAGTGAGAAAAAAATAATGAATTGAGGATGAATAATCTAACGTCAAAAAAATATTTATGTTTACGAAGGATTTTTTCAAGGTGATATAAAGTAAGAATATATTGTATTGTGTAATAATTGTTTCTATGTTAGGCACAGTGAGAAAACGGTACAGATTAGGTGTTAGAAATTAAAAGAAAAAGAAATGAAAAGGAAAAGGAAGAAAGGGAAGTGATAAATAGGAGTGATATAGAATGAGTAACAAGTATCATATAATGTATAATAAATAACTTTGAAATAAGGTAGAAAGATGGGTATATTTTTAAAGAAGTATATATATATATATATATATATGTATGTGCCTTTGAGAAAAGGATTCTAAATTGATAAAGTATTGGATATTAGCTGTATACTTTATGGAATGTTCTGTGGAATTTATGCAAGCAGAGAGAAAACAAGTCAGTGCGTCTATTTATTATAGAATCTAAATTAGATATAATGGTAAATTTTTCATTTAGACAGAGATTGCAAGTCTTGGATAGAGAACTGTTCAAGTATAGAGAAGCAGAAGAAACCTTTTTCCAAGAGATGTTATATTTAATATTTTTGTCTTTCAAGGACCATATTTTGGCTCCACTTCTACCTCCTTTAAAGCTCGTCTTTATAATCATCATTCGTCTTTTAAATACCAACTTAAAAGAACCAACACGGCTCTCTCAGAACTCATATGGTCCTTGAGAGACAAAAATATTAAATATAACATGTCTTGGAAAAAGGTTTCTTCTGCTTCTCTATACTTGAACAGTTCTCTATCCAAGACTTGCAATCTCTGTCTAAATGAAAAATTTACTATTATATCTAATTTAGATTCTATAATAAATAGACGCACTGACTTGTTTTCTCTCTGCTTGCATAAATTCCACAGAACATTCCATAAAGTATACAGCTAATATCTAATACTTTATCAATTTAAAATCCTTTTCTCAAAGGCACATATATATATACTTCTTTAAAAATTATACCCATCTTTCTACCTTATTTCAAAGTTATTTATTATACATTATATAATACTTGTTACTCATTCTATATCACTCCTATTTATCACTTCCCTTTCTTCCTTTTCCTTTTCTTTTCTTTTTCTATTAATTTCTAACCCCTAATCTGTACCTTTTTCTCACTGTGCCTAACATAGAAACAATTATTACACAATACAATATATTCTTACTTCATATCACCTTGAAAAAATCCTTCATAAACATAAATATTTTTTTGACGTTAGATTATTCATCCTCAATTCATTATTTTTTTCTCACTTTCATGCTCATCTATTTCATCCTATCTTCTACTCTTTTTACAATATATCCTTACTTAGATTACCTTTGCTATTTTTAATAATACATATCAACATTTTCTTTCAATCGCACATATTATTAAATCCTTAAATATTATTCTTAATACATATTAACATTTTCTTTCCATCGCACATATTATTAAACCCTTAAATATTATTCTTAATACATATTAACAATTTCTTTTCATCGCACATATTATTAAACCCTTCAATATACAAACCTTAACTTTACATTATTTTTCTCTTCGTTAATTTTCAAATTCTTTTAATTTATACATTATCTTCCAACGGTTTTTCAACCTCTCTATGTAAAACAATATATTTTTCTCAGTTATAAAAGCTATCTCTCTCTCTCTATCACCCATCCTATCTCATCCTTCCTCATTATACTCCTCCCCCTCCACTTTTTACTCTCATCTCC
>OZ024741.1:344449065-344459065 GCA_964016885.1 Eledone cirrhosa
ATCCGAACTGAGTTCGGATCTAGATGTCGAAACGGCAGGAGCTCAGCCGTCGGGGTCCTGACTCTTTTCCTATTACCCACTCTACTACCCTAAGTATCGAGTACTCTGGTGCGTTATGGTCCACCTGGTTTCTTACCACACTTTCTTTGTTATATATATATATATATATATATATATATATATATATATATATATATATATATATACATATATATATATATATATATATATATATATATATATATATATATATATATATAATAGTTAAAGAATGAAGAGTAACATGGTTGGCTGTACAATAAGGGGCTTTATTTAAAGTACTGACAATTGTTTCGTTGATCAAGTGAGTCTATAGTTCGCTAATCGTTTGAGGTTGCGTCACTCGATCTCCAATACATTATTTACCTCTGGTCAACACATCAGAGTACGTAGATATCCACGACGCAGAGTACTCACAACCTCTAACTGGATTACCTATAACGATAACTTGTTATCCCATATATATACGAGTATATATGCCCTTTTAGTGAAGGCGTGTGGCTGAGTGGTTAGAGAATTGGATTCGCAATCGTAAGGTTGTGAGTTCGATTCCTGGACCAGGCGATGCGTTATGTCCTTGAGCAAGACACTTTATTTCACGTTGCTCCTTCTACCTGGAGTTGCGACCGATAGATAGTATTAGCAATTGGAAAGACCAACGGAAACATTGTTCCCTCGGTCCGATTTGACGAAAGTCGATCGTAAAAAATAAAAAAAAATAAAAAATATTCCCTTTTATATTTATTCTCCTTATATGTAGAGAACAAAACGTTGTATCGCGCTGCTATTTTTACCGGCATGATCAACAAGTTTATAATATCCCGTTTTTACTTATGGCCTATTTTTGTGTATAGGTCACTTTAACGGCCTGACCCCATGCAACGGGCAGGAAGCGATATATTCTCTTACTATGAGGCTTTATACCCTTATAGTATGGAAATAGCTGTCTGAAGATCTTGGAAATTCTCTGAATTTCCAATCTTTTGATTAGTGAAACGGTCGGTAACAGCAATAGAACGGGTGAATATTTAAATCATTTTTTAATTTATTTAAAAGATTGTTTGATGATTACTTGTCCGTTCATTTATATATATATATATATATATATATATATATATATATATATATATATATATATATATATATATATTCTACCTGGAGTTGCGATCGATAGATAGTATTAGCAATTGGAAAAACCAATGGAAACATTGTTTCCTCGGTCTGATTTGACGAAAGTCGATCGTTCCTATTATATATATATAAGGGAAAGAAATTGAAAATGCAACTGGAGTACCGGTTTCACAGTTCTTATGATTATCAAAAGTAAAATTAATATGGAGTGTTTGTGTTTCTGTTGAGTGTGTGTTCCTGCGTTAATGATGGGCGTGAGAATGAGTACTCAATGCCGCAGTAGAGTTTACATATTCTTTATTTTGGCTCTGTGGTGAGTCTTGGTGGAGGCACGTGGCCTAGTGGTAAGGGTGTTGGACTTACGATCATAATGTCGTGGGCTTGATTCCTGGGTTGCGTGTTGTGTTCTTGAGCAAAACACTTCATTTCCCGTTGCTCCAGTATACTCAGCTGACAATGAGTACCAGCAATAGCTGGAGGTTTAACCCTGCGAAGGACTGGCGTCCTGTCTAGGGGTAGTCTTGTACTCTCAGTCGCTTCACGCCATGAAACCGGGATAAGCACCGGCCAAATGAGCCTTCTGGCTTAAGACAGACTTTAGACTTTTTTAGGTGAGTCTTGTTACTCTGGAATTTCACCTCTATATTCACAGGATCATCAGACAGACTTAGAAAAATCAGCAAAGAGGGGACAAGACAACGAACGAAACAAGGGAAAACAAAAAATAATTTTTTGAGGGGAAACCTTAAAAAAATGTTTTATAAAATAAAAATACAAACGATTGACACAGAACTCCAGGGTCACCGGCTGTTGGGATTGACTTTGGCAGTTTCGACCCCTACCCATGGTACTACTGGTCCACCCGGGGTCACAGCGTCTGATGAAACAATTTCCCAAATATTATATGTTTTATATATATAGTACAAAATACTATGTGTTTCTCTAATGATATATGGATCTTTCTCTCCCTATATATATATACATATATTTTTATAATTTGAATTATTGATGCTCTGAACAAACGTCCATTGAGCTTTTCTGCTGAGAAACATAATCATAATACATATTATATATGTTATCATACTCTAAATTAGTATATATCTGCTCCAAATTCTGAATTTGTTGAGCTGCCTGTGCTGTGACTGGCACATCGCACCTCGAGGTATGGATTGACTACTTCTCGGAACACAACAGATATAAAGGCATTTAGTACTTTATTGGAACTTATACTAAGACGATTTCCTCTGAAAATTAGTTTCGCGTTTTACGTAGCTCTACCAAAATCGATAGTTAGTAATCGATGATCGATTGCTTCGATAGATCTTGGCTTCGGTTTAGGAACTATCAAACGGTGGCCGTAAGGAAAATAACTTTTCCACCTTAAAATATATACTGTTTCCCTAATATTATATGCTTTAAATATATGTAGAAAATAGTATGTGTTAAATGGCTCTTTCTCATATATATTTTAATTTGAATTATATATATATATATGAGGAGTGTATTGAGAAAGCCATAGGGAGTGTGATGAAAGAGCTTTGGCGATACAACCACCCAGTAAGTAGATTAATTACTCAACTAAATATAAACTGAAGTGAAACTCAACTGGAGCGTATATGAGGTTCTAGTTGTATATATATATATATATACATATACATATATATATATATATTAGAAATATGAGCTATCGCCGTATTTTGACTAAAGAAATTACTTGACTAAAGAATTACTTAGCCTGATAGGAGAGTTAAGAACTCTCGGAGAAATGGAAAAAAAGATGAGTATTAATGTACATGGGAGTCGAACCCACATCTGCGGTTATCTATACCACTGTGTTACCATTATACCAACACATCAACTCTCTTCTTCCATTCAAATTAGAAGCTATAATCTTAGCAAGTGTAATGTCAAGTAAGAATATTTTCGAAACAGCGAGCGAGTTTGAAATTAGAAATATGAGCTATCGCCGTATTTTGACTAAAGAAATTACTTAAATATATATATTATATTTTATTACTTAAAAAAAAAATATATATATATAATATTTTATTACTTAAATATATATATATATATATATATATATATATATATATATATATATATATATATATATATATATATATATATATATATATATATACCACCCCAACCTCCACATCACTCTCAAAAGCGTGAACCTAATAAACTCATACTTGTACTACCTCTCTGTTTTTGTTCCTGTCTAAGATTTAACTATATATATATATATAAATATATATATACACTACAAGCATAGCACAACCCTCGGGAATTTCTCTTTATCCTTTGTTTAAACACATAACCAGTTTACAATTTTGTTCTCATATAATATGTAGGATAATTCTAGTCCTGCCAACATGCCACGTGAATCTACTTCGGTTAGAAGATCGAAACATGCCCAATAGTTCCCACCAGCTGACTTATAGACAAAGTCCTCTTCCACTGCATTATTTTAAATTGTTTCAAAAGATTTGGCTCGATCCTGGCTCGATTTGGTTTGATCCTTACTATGGACTCGGCAGTCGACTGGATTTGTCTCATACGCGACAGCAGTTGTTCTGCATAGTTCCACAGGTCGGTTACGTCCGGGTAGTGTACAATTGCGTGCAGAACTGTTTCAATGTCCTGCTCGCATCTTGGACACGTCCTCTTGGAAGGAACCCTGTCGGGGCATTCGTGTCTGTGGATCTTGTCACGACAGGTAGAGCTCCTCCGTAGCACTGCCAGGCCAAGGACCTCTGGAAGTTGTCCATAGGTCCCGGGCGGAAAATCCTACCAAACAGACTGGTGAGTTCATCGTCTTCGACGCCCAGAGTCTCTCCGAGCACGTCGTCGCCCTTGTAACGTACAATCCCTCTATAGAATGTCGAAGTGGAGTCTCCACTGATTGCTGCGCCCGCTTGCCAGAGGACGGTGAGCGCCTGAGCGCATTCAATGTGCCAGGCGCCCATCGTTTTCCGTCTTTTCTTGACCCAGGACTGCAGCTCCGTCAGCGAGACGAACTATGGAAAGCCTGTCTCACAAACAGTGCCCACACCGGTTGGAGGTCGGTGAGGAATACCTGGAGATGCCTCAGCTTCAGCGCATGTTTGCGCATCATCAGCCACAGCATTCCCAGCCCTCCTTTGGAAGGGTGCTGACAGCAGACGGATCTCCTCACCAGCGGAGCCTGCTTCTTCCACAGAAACTGGAAGAGCATGCGTTCCATCTTGGCGAGGTGTTCACGGGGACAAGGCATGACAGTCAATTGGTAGTAGATGACGGACGCTATGAAAGTGTTCGCCACTTCCGCTCGACCTTTCAAGGACAGTTTGAATTCAGCCCACTTCTGGGTGAGTTCAAACACCTTGGCCGTGACCTCGTTCCAGTTTGTCTCCACCTGGAGGTCTGGACCGAACCAGACCCTGAGAAATTTCACCAACGTCCAACGTCCAACGACGCTGTCGGACATCATCGGTTTGCCTCTCCACGTACCGAGTTGCAAACCGACAGACTTGTCCGGGTTTAGTTTTGCTCCCGTCAGCGTTTCGTATTCTTTCAGTAAGTTGCCGATCACCCCGATTACCTTGATTTCCGAGGTTTACGACACCACTACCGTCAAGTCGTCGGCATAAGCCGACGCCGCTTTGCACAGTCCCCGTTCTAGTGGGATTCCCTGCAACAGCTCCAATTTCCGCAGTAGCGGCTCTAGAGTCAATACATACAGAATAGAGGAGAGAGGGCACCCCTGTCGAATGGAACGCGTGATTGCGAACGGCTCCGATAGGTAGCCGTTCACCTTGACCCTCGAGCAGATGCTGGTGTGCATCGCCTCGATCCAGCCTCTTTAAACGGGACCGAAACCTGCCGCCTTGAGAACCGCTTCCAAGTATCGATGGTCGACCCTATCGAATGCCTTAGACTGATCCAAATTGATCAAAGCCCCACCGAAGCCGGGTTTACTACCCACCCTCTCTATGGTGTATCGCATGAGGTGGAGGTTGTCGTGTATGGACCTGGTCGGAATTGCACACGTTTGCGTTTTCCCTACCAGGTTCTCGACGCCAAGCGCCAATCTCGTCGCTAGCACCTTGGCCAAAATCTTTAACTCTGTGTTGAGCAGAGTTATGGGCCTGAAGTTGTTAATTTCGTCCCCCCTTGTTCTCGTCTTTCCTGATCAGCGTTACTATGCCCTTGCCTGCAGAACTGGGAATTCTCCCGTTCTGCTGCCAATTGCAGTAGATGGCTTCGAGGACGCCAGAGAACAAGTCCGGCATGCCTATGTAAAACTCGTAGGGTAGACCATCTAGACCGGGTGACTTGCGTTTCCCGCAGTGGCCCAGGGCGTCCCGTATCTCAGTGTCTTTAGCAGAACTCGGCGTCCGTGTTCGAGAGACGCGGCAAGCCGTCGAGGTATGAACTAAAGTCCATTGCCCTGTTCGGCTCACCGTCGTTCTGCTCAAACTGTTGCGCAAAGTGCTGCTGAAAGGTCGCGCACATTTACTTGGGGTCAAGTCGCACGCGTCCGTTTTGGTCTTTCAAAGACCGAATCGTGGACTTGTTGCCACTTTTCGCCTCCGCCACTCGGGTCCAGCTGACAGCTTTCGCTCCTTCGTTTCCTAGAGCACGTGTTTTGCTTCTGACCACGCAGCCTTCGTGTTTCGCATCGAAGAACTGGTCCAGTGCCGTTCTCGACGCTAACACTCTAGCCGCGTTGCCACTTCTAAGTGCCTCCTCTACCCTGGCTACTAGTTCTCTTTCTATTTTGTTTTTCTCTAAGGCTAACTCTCTGCTAAACCCTATCGATTCTATTCTAATTGCTTTCTTGAGAGAGTACCACCATTTATTATTGACGATGGCTCCCGTTAACTGTTGCTTGGCTAGTCTACTTATCCGTTCACTGTCAGCTTTACGTGCCGGCAACGACACGTTTAGCTTCCAGTATCCGGGTCCTTATCTATGTATTCTATCACGGTTGACTAAGCAGACGACTAATTTGTGATCTGAATAGGCAACCATGTGCATTCGTGGACAGCTTAGCATCTCCTTGTCCCTTTCTCTAATGAAGAACCTATCTAAATACGATCTAGATGTCCCGCTGTGGTTTGCCCACGTCCACTGTGGTGCAATCGGGAAATCCAGTCGATACCTATCGACCAGTTGGAATTGGCCAATTAAAGTTTTGAGGCTGTTGCACCCCCTTCTACTGGGACATGCTCACACATAGTCCCATCGTGCATCTAGGATACCATTCCAGTCCCCCACTAAAAGTAAGGAGCGAGACGTTCTCCTAAAAGACTCTAGACGCTTAAAGAAGTCTGGCCGTGATTGCGATTGCCCGGTCGGGGCATAAACGGCCACCAGTCTGAAGGCTCCACCTCCAATACTGTTCACGTCTAGGACTACCAGTCTACCCTCCGGGTCCTAGTGTACTTGCTGCACTTCGACTTCCAGGTTCTTCCGAAACATGATAGCCACTCCCCTCCACCTCCTGGCTGACAGAGAAATGCGTAGATCTCAAAGTCGTCGAAGATGGGGGTTAGTTGCTGCCTGTTTTGGATCCTGGACTCGGTGATGGCTATCACATCCATACAGTGTGACCTAAGGTCGTTTAAAAGTTGGCCCTGTTTCCAAGACATCCCTAGGCCACGCACATTTACGCTTCCAACTCGTAAACTAGCCATGTTGGTGAAGAAGAGTAGGAGAAAAGCGCACTTACCTTTTCGTTTCTTGGAGATCGGGTTGTTCAATCTCCATTTGGGTGCTGGATGGGGTGTTGGGTGGGGTGGGGAAACATTTTAACAGGACGCGGTTGATGGGTTTCTGGCAGGGGTTGCCCACGTCCTGTGAAAATTTATTTTTCAGGTCATTATAGGTTTCCATAGAAACCCTTATAAGTTTAAAGTGTGGAGACGATTCTGCCTTGACGAAAACTGGTATTACCACCCAGCTGACAATTCAGCTTGGGGGTTAATCGACAAAAGAATATGTTTTTTCGTATATAAATTTACAAAAACTCTTACAGGCGATGTTCCACGCGTAAGGCAGAAAGAGAGATAGATAGATAGATAGATAGATAGATAGATAGATAGATAGATAGATAGATAGATAGATAGATAGATAGATAGATATGGAAGATAGAGAGCATAAAAAGGTAAATACGACTTATTTCCCAATTATCCAGCCAATCTATTATTCTGAATAAGTACTGTTGACATCAGGATCAGATTAGACTAGATTATAAAAGAGCTAAATCTGGCTTAAATCACAAGGATGAATCAAGCATCTGTCAGTCTGCGGCTTCGAACATAAATCGTCACGTGAATCAATCACATCAGTAATCGATAATACTTGATATGTATGTTGATGTTGATGTTGTTGTTTTTATTTTTGTTTAGCCATAAATCTGCCTTGTTCGAGTCAGCTCGTGATCAATAGAATTCTAGCAATGGCGCTCTCGACATTTTCTTCGATTATTGTATATAGATCTATGACTACATTACAGCTATATTCTCTAATGTGACCTCCTCCCGTTTTGAAACGGAAGGTCACATTAGAGATGCATGTGGGGAAGGGACATTTGCTGGTATTTCTAGCAAATCGAGTAGCCGCGAACAGGCTCGTTGTTTTATTGTTGTTTAGTCTCATATTAACCGAGAGAGCAAACCTATGATCAAAGGAGTTTCAGACATAACCATCTTTTGTATATCTATGACTCCATTGATCGACGCGTCATTTATTTTGAAAGACGATAGGGTGTGATTTAGGGGAATTTAGCTGCTCTTTCCAGCAGATCATGTGACATTTTAAAGACTATTTGTTATAATTGTTTCTACTTTAGGCACAAGGCCAGCAATTACCCAGTGCAATGGCACTCAAAAATCTCTTTCTCATGACGTCAGAGTCTCATTCCTGGTCATGGCGTCACTCACTGTCACGCTCCTTTTCATGACGTCGCTCAGTTAAATTCCTGCTCATGACGTCACTCATAGTCATAATCCTTGTAATGACGTCACTCAGTTACATTCCTTGTTATGACGTCATTCACAAACTGACACGTCTCATGACGTCATTCCCAAACACATGCTTCTCATGATGTCAATCACAAGTAAACATCTTGTTATGACGTCACATACAAACAGGTTCCTTGTCATAATGTCACACATAAAAACATTCCTTGCCATGAGGTCACTCACACTTACAATCTTTTTCATGACTTCACTTACAATCACAATCCTTTCTATGACGTCATTCACAGTCTCAATCCTTGGTATGACGTCAGTCACAGTCACAATCCTTGTTATGACATCACTCACAGTCACAATGATTGTTATGGTGACACACACAGTCACACTTCTTGTCATGACGTCAATGGAAATCACATCCTTGTTATGACGTCATTCACAGTCACAATCTTTGTTATGACGACACACACAGTCACACTTCTTGTCATGACGTCAATGGAAGTCACATCCTTGTTATGACGTCACTCACAGTCACAATCCTTTTTATGACGTCACACTTTATGTCATGACGTCAATGGAAGTCACAGTGCTTGTTATGACGTCACTCACAAAAGCATTACTTGTTATGACGTCACAATGATGACAGATACAAATCTAAAGCCAGGCCGTTAGTAACCACAGCTCCCTCATTCAGCATAAATATTCTCTTTTTCGTTTAATGTTAACACTATAAATACGATATCAACATATGCTGGGCATGTTGATTTCCACTATTGTTCAGGCATACTTTTTCTGCTCCATACCTCAATGTCTGGTCTGTTGTTTATATTTCATGTATGTAAATGTGTGTGAGTTTGTGTGTGTGTATGTATATGTGTTTATGTGTGTATGTGTGTGTTTGTATGTGTGTGTGTTTGTGTGTGTGTGTGTGTTTGTATATGTGTGTGTTTGTGTGTGTGTGTTTCTATGTGTGTGTGTTTGTGTGTGTATGTGTGTGTTTGTATGTGTGTGTGTTTGTGTGTGTGTTTGTATGTGTGTGTGTTTGTGTGTATGTGTGCACATATACACACACACACTTATATATATATATATGTGTGTGTGATTGTTTGTATATGTATATCATATTCATATAAGTGTATTTAGATATATATATGTGTGTGGATGTGTGTGTGGGGGTGCGTGGGTGTGTGTGTGGGTGTTTGTGTAACTTTCGTTTGAATTTAATTAAAAACTGCTCATAACTTTCCAATAGATGACCTTAAAGCTATACAATTTGATTACATATACAACTTCTGCTTACATTTTTTTCCTTTCAGACGTATTCAAGTATGTGTGTGTTTATGTTACACATACACACATACACATATACACACAAGCACACATACACACACACATATATGTACATATGTTCGAATTTTATAACCCATACGTACATACATATATATATATATATATATATATATGTGTGTGTGTGTGTGTGTGTGTGTGTGTGTGTGTGTGTGTGTGTGTGTGTGTGTGTGTGTGTGTGTGTGTGTGTGTGCATATATATATATATATATAAAGAGAGAAAGAAATAGATAGATAGATAGATAGATAGATAGATAGATAGCTAGATAGATAGATAGATAGATAGATAGATTTCTTTATTTGCCACACGGGCGCACAAGGAAAGGGGACAATACAAAGACATGCCGAGGATTTTACATACAGTCGTGTAAAAATATTGAAACAAACAATTATAACAATCGAAATCCCTAATAGGGGGGAAGCGCCACAAATGGCTTGTTTAGTACCCCGTCGATAGAACGACCCTCAACTGCAGGAGCGTGTTGTGCAAGTGCTCCTTTCTTCATTTTGCTCTCTTCTTC
>OZ024741.1:344464065-344506565 GCA_964016885.1 Eledone cirrhosa
GTTAACTTTCATCCTTACGGAGTCGAATAAAGTACCAGTCACGCACTGGGGTCGATTTAATCGACTTTCGCCTCCCCCAAAATTGCTGGCCTTGTGTCTATATAAGAAACCGTTATATCACATAATATCGAATCTACAAGATTTTGATATTATGTATTTTGAGAACAATACCTTAAAATAAGTATGAGCTGCTGGTTATGGCTGGTTTGAAGAGAAAGAGGTGAGAAAATTCTGGCCGGATATGGCCGGTTTAAATGCTAAAGGTTTAATTTTCTTCTTCGCTCTCTCTTTTCTTTTCTCTTTTTTGGGTTTTTTTTTGTTTGTTTTATTCTTCTTTTTCGTATTCTCCATCATCTTACCTCTGTATTCTTTGTTTAAGCTAGTTGCTATTAAATATGTATTCAGCATCAATTCTCTAGTTGTTGCTGATGTTGATGATGTTGTTATTGTTGTTGTTTTTATTGTTGTGTAAAGCCTTATAGTCAACTTTGTCTTTCATCCATACGAGGTCAATAAAAAAAGTACCAGTCTACTCCTGGGGTCGATTCTTCCACTATATCTTTTTCTCATTCTCTCTAACCTTCGCTGGAAGAAATCTGCTGTATACATACCTGGAGAGAGATCGGCTCCACCAGGTTTTAAAATGCTCTAGTAATGCCGTATGTCAATACGGCGCCCATGTGACTCCCTCGGGAGTTACGGGACCATACCATGCTACGCCTTATATGCCTTGGTCATATAGATCGATTATCACAATGCATTCCAGCCTTGATCATCCTATATTTTTTTAATATCTATGACTGACTATATTTTGTAAAATGTCTACCTATGTTAAAACAGTTATGGTATTACTTAAGAAAAAACGTCGTTGCTATTTCTAGTAATTCGATTGATTAAGTAGACGTTCCTCTCGTTGACTCAAGTCATTGAGTTGGTTTAGTCCTGCAAGGTTTAAGGCAACACTACTCTCAGTATAAAACCTTGAAATGTTTATATGCATGGGTTGTTTAATCAAGTAAACGACCACAGAACTTCACTAGTGTAATATTTTTTCCAACATGAAAAGATAAAAAACAAAGGTGACCTTGTCGGCGTTTTAACTCAGAAATTAAAGAGCAGGAAAAAGACTGTAAAGCATTTTGTTCGACACTTTAACAATTCGGCTAACCCACTGCTTTTTCGGCATTATATAATGAAAAACAAAAATTATGCGCAAATCAAACTGCACAAATGATACATGAATATCATGTGTGTAAAGATTTAAAATGCGATGATAGTTTTAAGAAGATGCGAATTTGTAAGATGTATTTCATTCGAGTGGTCTTTTCATCTAGACAACACAAAATGAAACCTCTCAAAGCCACAGCAAACGTTAGGCAAAAGAAACTCTAATAAACTTTTCTGAAACCCCTTCATATATAACTTGCAGTAGCACAAAGATTAGCCTTTCTCTTCAAAGCCTGAAAATACTTAGCTTGATATGAAGTCTTTATTAAAAGATGTCAGAAACTAGAACTCGTGACGGAAAGGCTCGTTACAAGTTGAAGTTCCTTAGACAGTGCCTGCTACCCATTTTATTTAGTACGTAAATATTTATATTCTTATTGTCGATAAAAAAAATCATCCTGCATTAAAATAAAAATTGGGGTTGCTAATAAATATATGCTTCTTTGATATTCACAACGTTTTGCTCAATAGATCGTGACACTACAGTTTATGTATTCTAGATCTGTCATGCAAACATTACTGTCAAATATAATCACCTTATACTGAAGCAAACGATATAAACTGAGTTTCTGTGAGAATCAATCAATAATATAACTAACATACCCAGGCTTGTCTGTTCGTCAGGTAAACTGTCGAAGTATTGATCGCTCTCTGACAGGTTTGTAGTCGAACTTGCAGCAGTGGAGACTTCCGATGTTCTTGGTCCCCAGACCACCTCTCTACTCTCTACTATCGGGGTGGAGTTGGCCACCTACAGAAGCGAATCCCGATAGTTGGAATGACTATTCCAACGACTCTCCCTCGCCATCCACCAGGGTAACGTTTTCTCGATGCTGTCCCCTGGGACTACGCATTAGCCTGCACATAAGCTCCCACACATAAGAGAAAGCTCCACGAGCTTATATTATTAGGATTTTTTTTTATTATTGCATGTAGTTGGGAACAACAACGTTGTTGGATATTGAGTGCAAATCCATGGTTCACTGCAATTCCGAATATGCGACTGACAGCCTGTATCTCTTGTGAAAACCTTTAGAGACTCAGTTCATTAGGGTCCCCAAACAATCAGCCGGGGTGGTCGCATGTGGCACGCAAACTACTTTTACCCATGGCAAAACAATTTTCGTGACTAATATTTTCCTAAAACTTGGTAAATAGTCTCTGTGTTAACATTTATTATACAATGCAATTTACCTATTAAATACAGTGAAATAGAAAAAACGGATTCATCAAAACTGTAAACGGAAAAAAGAAAATTTACCAAAAGTAAATACCGAATTACGGAAAATTTGGAACGAAAAATGTGTCCCCTAAATTTTGTACATCATATGCGTATTCATTTTGATGGGGAAAAAATAGTAGTTATATTGCCGCTTTTTTTCTTATCTCATCATATATTTCACTAACTGTATGTAAATTTAAAGTATAAAAAAGATGCAGAAAAGAAAAAAGTATCTTACACTATTTACAAAGAAGAGAATAAAAAGTTCTTAGGAATGGAATGAAGTGGTTCATTAAGCTAGTGAGGCCATGGTAAAAAAGAAATATCGTCCTTTTCATGGTGGCCTGTAAAAGAAGCACTCCTGTAAAAGAAGCATTTTATCCAAAGTTGTTTTTTATATTACTTATAAATTTTGAAAAAATGTTTTTAATGTTACTAAAAACAGGTTTAGCATTATGACATGGTATGGTCCCGTAACTTCTGATGGAGTCGTAGGGTCGCCGTAATGCCATATGATGTTTCTAAGGCATTTTAAGCCTGGCGGAGCCTATCTCCTCTCCAGGTCTGAGTATAGCAGATTTCTTCCAGAGAAAGGTAGAAAGTGAGAGAACGGAAGTAAGAAGGAGATATAGAAGAAGAATCTACCTTAGTATTAAACTGGTACTTTCTTTATCGACCTCGAAAGGATGAAAGGCAAAGTTGACCTCGGCGGGATTTGAACTCGGTGAGCAGAAAATCGAAATGGATACTGCAAAGCATTCTATCCGACATTCTAACGACTATACCAATTTTCAACCTTATTTAGCATTATAACAGGTGGAATCACGCTCCATCCCTCACTTTTGGCCCGATGTGCCTCTTCCCCTAAACGTAAAGGCATGTTTGAGTCATTGAGTTTCAGCTCCCTGTAGTACACATACATCTCACTTCAGAGGAGATGAACAAACACATCTTTTCTTTCTTATTATATTTTCCACTTTTAACAGTTGGAGATCGAAAGACTGCCCTGGCCTGATTCTATGTGACGTCAGATTTTCCTCGACGTCATAAGTCCACGTCTTTCAGACATTCTTGGGTTATACGCAAGATTGGCTGGCTGGCTGGTTGGTTGGTTGGTTGGTCGGCTGGTTGGCTGGAAGGTTGGTTGGTTGGACGACTGGTTGGTAGGCTGGCTGGTAGGCTGGTAGGTTGGTTGGCTGGTTGGTCGTCTGGCTGGTTGGTAGGCTGGTCGTCTGGTTGGTAGGTTTGTCGGCTGGTTGGTAGGCTGGTTGGAAGGTTGGCTGGCTAGCTGTTAGGTTGGCTGGCGGGTTGTTAGATTGGCTGGTGTTATATCACCACACCAATGCATCAACATAGCACTACACCACTATGCCACCACACCATTATACCATCATACTTCACCCCTATTCCACCACCACATCATACCCCTGTACTGCCACACTACACCACTACAGCACCACCACACCATTATACTACTACAGCACTACGCCACACCACCTCACCACATCATTACACAACCATGCCACTACACTCCATCACACCACAACTCTACTATACACAACACGACTATGCCATCACATTAAACTACACTACACCACCAGACCACACAACTAAACTACACTACACCACCATACTACTCTACACTACACCACCACATTACACTGCACCAGCGCGCTGCACTACACCAACACACCACCACTCCACTCAACTACACTACACCACCACACTACGCTACACTACATCACCACACTATACCACCACACTACGCTACACTACACCACCACACTACGCTACACTACATCAACACACTACACCACCACACTACGATACACTACATCACACACTACATTTCACCACCACACTACACCACCACACTAACCTACAATACATCACCACACTACACCACCACACTTCGCTACACTACATCACCACACTACACTACACCACCACACTTACCTACAATACATCACCACACTACACCACCACACTTCGCTACACTACATCACCACACTACACTATACCACCACACTACACCACCACACTAACCTACAATACATCACCACACCACACTACACCACCACACTAACCTACAATACATCACCACACTACACCACCACACTACACCACCACACTACACCACCACACTAACCTACAATACATCACCACACCACACTACACCACCACACTAACCTACAATACATCACCACACTACACCACCACACTACACCACCACACTAACCTACAATACATCACCACACCACACTACACCACCACACTAACCTACAATACATCACCACACTACACCACCACACTTCGCTACACTACATCACCACACCACACTACACCACCACACTAACCTACAATACATCACCACACTACACCACCACACTTCGCTACACTACATCACCACACTACACTATACCACCACACTACACCACCACACTAACCTACAATACATCACCACACCACACTACACCACCACACTAACCTACAATACATCACCACACTACACCACCACACTACACCACCACACTAACCTACAATACATCACCACACTATACCACCACACTACACCACCACACTAACCTACAATACATCACCACACCACACTACACCACCACACTAACCTACAATACATCACCACACTACACCACCACACGACGATACACCACCACGCCACTCTAGCATACAAACACCGTTCATGTAATGCTGTGAGGTATATCTGATAAACGGACTTGACGTTGGCGGGATTCATTTTGGAAGCCACGTCACTGTGAGAACAATGGAAATTATATATCTCCTTATCTCTGTATCAAGAACATTCTTTATCTTCTCATCTATCTATCTATCGATCTATTTTTTTTTCACACGCATATATATATATATATGTGTGTGTGTGTAAACATATCTACGTATATACACATTCACACACATACATACAAGCACGTATATATACATATATATATATGTGTGTGTGTGTGTGTGTGTGTGTGTGTGGGTGTGGGTGTGTGTGTGTGTGTGTGTGTGTGTGTGTGTGTGTGTGTGTGTGTGTGTGTGTGTGTGTGTGTGTGTGTGTGTGTGTGTGTGTGTGTGTGTGAGTATGCAGTGACGGACTGGGTCTAAAAATATTTGTTGCCGGGATATGAAGGGGGGAGGCACCTACATTTAGAATGCTATCATTTAATTTTTATAATGAATAAATAACATTTTTGAAAAATACATAAATGGAAACAAAACAGTGCAATCAAAATTTGCGGGGAAATATCTTACCTTCTCCAATAAGAAATATTATGTATTTTGCGAAATCCAGAGGCGTTTAATAATGACCATACGTCGACCCTAAATATTACTAATAGCTCTAGGAAAGCCATGAACGACACCACATCTTTTTAACTTTGATTTTGAAAGTAGGTTTATAATTATCAATTTTCAGTATGCTATTGTAGCTGTCTCGGTGGCCTAGTTGGAGGAATCGTAGACGGTGGTAATCCTGGCCTGAAGTTCGATCTTGGTCGGGAGTAGATTTCCCGTAAAACTTTTCAGTTTTTTTCTATTGGTTGTAAAATAAAAACTGAAAAAGGTTGCATGTACTTCTTGACCAGGAATTAACCCAAGGCCAGCATCTCCACCGTCTGTAGTTCCTACCGCTTGGCCACAGAGACAACAACGAAAATCTTATGAAAATTCATACTTATAAACTTACTTTCAAAATGTTCAACACAAAGTGTTGTGGTGTCGTTCATGTCTTTCTTAATGTTATTGCTCCTATTTAAGGACAACTTCTAAATCATTTGGGTGTTCCATAAACTACATCCTCGTTTTGTTTCACATCTATCTAGACTATATTTTAACCTGTAATTCATGTTTCATTTCTGTTGCACCTTATTTCCACCCACCCTTCTCTCTCTCTCTCTCTCTCTCTCTCTCTCTCTCTCTCTCTCTCTCTCTCTCTCTCTCTCTCTCTCTCTCTGTCATATTTGAATCTAGTCCGATTTGGGCTTACTTTATTCATATATATATATGTTTTTGCATATCAGATTCAAGCTTACAATGATTGGCATTATATATATATATATATATATATATATATCTATATATATATATATATATATATATATATGGGATAACAAATTATTGTTATAGGTAGTCCACTTAGTTATTATTGTTATTATTGTTCTGATTTAATGCCACTACTACATATAGAAGCCATGCCGGTGTATATCCTTCATTCTCGCATGCTCTGATGAATAGACTGGTTATAACAAAGTATTGGTGATCGATTGACGCAAAAACAGGCGGGTAGCGATATCTAGACCTACCAGTTCAGAGAAACAATTGTCAGCAATGGGAATAAAACCTTTATTGTATAACAAACCATGTCACTCTTCTTTCTTGATTTATATATATATATATATAGTTAGGGAAGCAGAAAATTGCTTTTTGTGATCCAGTTCGTGGTTAAGCAAGCCAGTTTCATGGATGGTTTCAACGTACGGTTAGGGGTAACTCCACAAGTTTGTAAGAATTCTGTTCAATCTTGGAGTATAAAGTATAAAAGAGAAAACACAGGTAAGCATTAAGAGAAGGATTTTATTCAGGTATTTACGACCGTTTCATTGGTAAGTGCAACCTTATATTGCTATACTGCAAATAGCAGCCACTCAATTATAATTATTGTTCACAGTCCAAATTTTCAAAATAGCAGTATAGCAATATAAGGTTGCACTTACTAATGAAACGGTCGTAAATACCTGGATAAAATCCTTCTCTTAATGCTTACCTGTGTTTTCTCTTTTATATATATATATATATATATATTATTTGTTTGCTAAAGTAATTAAATTAAATTAATTCAACAGTTAAATACACATAGGAATAATAAGATTCTTACCAAAGGGCCAGAAGAATGAGAAGTAGACCCTAAATGTTACTAATAACTCTAGGAAAGCCATGAACCCATCTTTTTAAATTTGATTTGGAAAGTAGGTTTATAATTATCAATTTTCATTATACTTTTGTAGCTGTCTCGATGGCCTAATTGGAGGAATCATAGACGGTGGTGATCCTGGTCTGAAGTCCGATCCTGGTCGGGAGTAGGGTTCCCAGTAAACCTTTTTAATTTTTTTCTATTGGTTGTAAAATACAAACTGAAAAAGGTTATATGCACCTTTTCAGTTTTTTTTCTATTGGTTGTAAAATAAAAACTGGAAAAGGTTACATGTACCTCTTGACCAGGTTCTCCACCGTCTCTAGTACCTACTGCTAGGCCACAGAGACAACTACGAAAATCTTATGAAAATTCATACTTATAAACCTACTTTCAAAATTTTCAAAACAAAATGATGTGGCGTCGTTCATGTCTTTCTTAATGTTATTGCTCCTAGTTAAGGTCGACTTCTAAATCATGTGGGTGTTCCATAAACTACATCCTCGTTTTGTTTCTCATCTATCTAGACTACATTTTAACCTGTAATCCATGTTTCATTTCTGGTCCACCTCATTTCTCCCCCACTTCTCTTTCTCTCTGTGATATTTGAATCTACTATGATTTGGGCTTACCTTATTCCTATATATATGTTTTTGCATGTCAGTTAGATTGAAACTTACAATGATTGGCACTATATATATATTTGAACAAAGGAAAAGAATGACTTCATTTGTAATTCCAAACAATTTGATTTAATTTTGTAATATTATGATATTATGAGTTGGTAGATCTAGTAAGTTCTTTGTTAACTTCGGTGGGAAGATTTTTAAAGATTCCTGGTTAACTTTCCTGAAGAACTTTCTCGCTTTCGTCGGTGGCGATTGTCATACCTGATCTCAGTATGACAATCGCCACCGACGAATGTGTGTGTGTGTGTGTGTGTGTGTGTGTGTGTGTGTGTGTGTGTGTGTGTGTGTGTGTGTGTGTGTGTGTGTGTGTGTGTGTGTGTGTGTGTGTGCGACTGCCTGGGAAACATTTGTAATTAGGTTAAGCAATAAATCTCATATGTAACACCTCTACTTTGTTCTTATTATATATATATATATACATATAAGAAAACAAGAAACAAAAAAACAAGAGGGTGCTTTAACATAAAGTCGCATTAGTATCAAGCTTAACAGAAAGAGTGAGTTACACAGTCAGCGTGTCGTCATTTGCCGTTCATCAGGAAAAACAGCGTTCAGAGTGCAGAATACAAAAGGAAAAAGGAAAATAAAATAAAGAATACTTTTTTTTTAAATAGAATTAGAAAGAAAATTAAAACGTGGGAGAGAGAAGTCACAGCGTGTTTAAGGGCAGTGCCTTTCATAGGTTATAGATACCATACACTGGTGGTTTTTTCCCTGTATTATTGATAACGCACTATATATCTCTCTCTGGTGTGTTACCTTCTCAACATATTATATTTTAAAGGGCTCAGGCTCTCTTCCCCTTTGAGCACATTATTTACAGGGAATAACGACGGCCTATGCCTCCGTTAATTTATCGTGATATTTCGCTCCTAATAACAGTCTTTCCTATCTCTGTTTGGTTGAGCACACTTCTCTGAGTGGCTTTGGGCTGCCCTTTCTAGCAGTTCGTCTCTCAGAGGCCACTGGTTCACTGCCCTTAAACACGCTGTAACTTCTCTCTCCCACGTGTAGCTGGACAGTCAATTGTAAAATTCTCTTAGTGTTGTCTGAAATGTATGGCCTTACACACGCTGATGAACCGAGACTAGACCATTTCTTTCAACAAATTTTTTGGTGAAACATATCTTTGGATTTGTACGTGTGTTATATAGTTATAAAGGTATTTATTTACGCTTTAATTTATATTTTTAATTATCGTGTCTATAGTCTGCCTTTCATAGGTTATAGATTCCATACACTGGTGGTTTTTTCCCTGTATTATTGATAACGCACTATATATCTCTCTCTGGTGTGTTACCTTCTCAACATATTATATTTTAAAGGGCTCAGGATCTCTTTCCCTTTGAGCACATTATTTACAGGGAATATAGACGGCCTATGCCTCCGTTAATTTATCGTGATATTTCGCTCCTAATAACAGTCTTTCCTATCTCTGTTTGGTTGAGCACACTTCTCTGAGTGGCTTTGGGCTGCCCTTTCTAGCAGTTCGTCTCTCAGAGGCCACTGGTTCACTGCCCTTAAACACGCTGTAACTTCTCTCTCCCACGTGTAGCTGGACAGTCAATTGTAAAATTCTCTTAGTGTTGTCTGAAATGTATGGCCTTACACACGCTGATGAACCGAGACTAGACCATTTCTTTCAACAAATTTTTTGGTGAAACATATCTTTGGATTTGTACGTGTGTTATATAGTTATAAAGGTATTTATTTACGCTTTAATTTATATTTTTAATTATCGTGTCTATAGTCTGCCTTTCATAGGTTATAGATTCCATACACTGGTGGTTTTTTCCCTGTATTATTGATAACGCACTATATATCTCTCTCTGGTGTGTTACCTTCTCAACATATTATATTTTAAAGGGCTCAGGCTCTCTTCCCCTTTGAGCACATTATTTACAGGGAATAACGACGGCCTATGCCTCCGTTAATTTATCGTGATATTTCGCTCCTAATAACAGTCTTTCCTGTCTCTGTTTGGTTGAGCACACTTCTCTGAGTGGCTTTGGGCTGCCCTTTCTAGCAGTTCGTCTCTCAGAGGCCACTGGTTCACTGCCCTTAAACACGCTGTGACTTCTCTCTCCCACGTGTAGCTGGACAGTCAATTGTAAAATTCTCTTAGTGTTGTCTGAAATGTATGGCCTTACACACGCTGATGAACCGAGACTAGACCATTTCTTTCAACAAATTTTTTGGTGAAACATATCTTTGGATTTGTACGTGTGTTATATAGTTATAAAGGTATTTATTTACGCTTTAATTTATATTTTTAATTATCGTGTCTATAGTCTGCCTTTCATAGGTTATAGATTCCATACACTGGTGGTTTTTTCCCTGTATTATTGATAACGCACTATATATCTCTCTCTGGTGTGTTACCTTCTCAACATATTATATTTTAAAGGGCTCAGGATCTCTTTCCCTTTGAGCACATTATTTACAGGGAATAACGACGGCCTATGCCTCCGTTAATTTATCGTGATATTTCGCTCCTAATAACAGTCTTTCCTATCTCTGTTTGGTTGAGCACACTTCTCTGAGTGGCTTTGGGCTGCCCTTTCTAGCAGTTCGTCTCTCAGAGGCCACTGGTTCACTGCCCTTAAACACGCTGTGACTTCTCTCTCCCACGTGTAGCTGGACAGTCAATTGTAAAATTCTCTTAGTGTTGTCTGAAATGTATGGCCTTACACACGCTGATGAACCGAGACTAGACCATTTCTTTCAACAAATTTTTTGGTGAAACATATCTTTGGATTTGTACGTGTGTTATATAGTTATAAAGGTATTTATTTACGCTTTAATTTATATTTTTAATTATCGTGTCTATAGTCTGCCTTTCATAGGTTATAGATTCCATACACTGGTGGTTTTTTCCCTGTATTATTGATAACGCACTATATATCTCTCTCTGGTGTGTTACCTTCTCAACATATTATATTTTAAAGGGCTCAGGATCTCTTCCCCTTTGAGCACATTATTTACAGGGAATAACGACGGCCTATGCCTCCGTTAATTTATCGTGATATATATATATATATATATATATATATATATAACGAATGAAGTGTGGTTAGGAACCAGGTGGACCTTGACGCACCAGAGTACTCAATACTTAGGGTAGTAGAGTGGGTAATAGGAAAATGTTCAAGACCCCGACGGCAGAGCTCAAGCCGTTATATATATATATATATATATATATATGTGTGTGTGTGTGTGTGTGTGTGTGTGTGTGTGTTACAGCAAAATTCCTCACAAATTCTTAAAACTTCTTAAAACCAATAAACTAATCGATTTGCAATTTTCCAGGTTTCCAGATGAGACGTCTGGCCATACTGACACCAGATTTTGCAAGAATCAGTGAAATACCTATTGAGATATTTAGCTAGAAAGAAAACAGGCTGAAATCGTTTTGTGCCAGCCTCATCATATCTTCCCAACTGAGCAATGTTGAGCAGGCTAAGATAATCCAGGCCTTCAGTAATGATACCAACATTTATTCTCTGGCTTCCAAGTCCATTCAAGAACCATCAAGAGAATTGTGAATAATTTGAGAAAGTGGGAATAGCGGAGATAAAACTGGATCCGGGGGTCATAACCGCAAGAGGCATCATCATGTCAATCTGGAACTGAAAAGCTCCAACTCAATCCATAAGAGGCTTGGCACGTGATGGGGGAGTTTCAGCTATGAGAGTTCAAAGAGCCGTGACAGAAGACTTGAAAATGAAATCGTACGTGAGACCTTGTTACTCCAGGACAAAAGGTTAGAAGGTCGGAGAGGCGAAGATCAACTTGAACAAAATGAAGCATAATCCTGGAGTGATCTTTTACACAGATGTGAAGAATTTCATCCAAGATACGCATACAAACAGAGGAAACAGCTGCGTTCGTGTTTCAGATCCTCACGAGAGAGACAAAAATGTCATTTCCAGGGGCAAAACCCGGCCAAATTGATGATTTTCACCTGCGTGGCCTTTGATAGAAAGAAGATGCTATTGATCATGTTTGAGAAGGCTGAGAGTCTGACAGGAATTTATTATGTTCAGGATTTGAAAGAGGTAAAGACCTGGATGTTTCCGAATATCTTGATGCAAGAGTCAAGGGAAACCCCAACAAGATCACTAAGGACTTCAAGTTTACATTCCATCAAGATGGAGTCCCTTGTCACACAAGTGCAGTGGCTCAAATATTTCTCAGGGATGAGTTTGGGAACAGGTTTGGAGATAAAGACACATGGCCTCCTTCATCACCTGATTTGAATCCATTAGACTTCAGCATCTGGAATGAACTGCTCAGAAGAGCTTGTGAGCAGCCCCAGAGTAACCTGCTAGCCCTCAAAATCTTCATCCATAGGACATGGGAGGAAAACATTGATGAGAAATTCATTAAGAAAGCTTATGGTGCAGTCAGAAAGAGGGTTGAGAAACTCATTTCCAAAAAAGAAGCAACTCTTGATGCCTAACAGGTAGGATCTTAGCCAGGATTGTGTTGGCCACTTTGGAATAAAACCATTCAAACTGTATTCTAATCCTGAGCTATGGTTAATTATTTATGAAAGTGTTATTTTCGTCCATGAACAACTTCATCACTAATTCTGCTGATGAGCTTAGGCAGTAATCAACTTTTTCTTGCTCAAGGTAGAGTCCAATGGTGTTAGAAAACCCCTGACAATTCCATTAAGTTATCTTTAAGCATTCCTGAAATACAGAGATTCGAACTTGAATCTAAGATTTGGACAATTTTGCTGGTAGATTCGGTATATAATATATATATATATACATAGCATTTATGTATATATATGTGTGTGTGTGTGTGTGTGTGTGTGTGTGTGTGTGTAGCATTTTACTAGTTTTCTCACACACCATTATTTCTTTCTTTCTGTTTACAAATGAAAATGTGTAATTTCAATTGGCAGAAAAAGATTTAATATTTCAAGAATAATTAGCAGTTAACAGAAGTGTTAAAATGTTGGCTGAAATGTATTGTGATATGCATTCTAATTTCACAGCCTACCGAGGTCAACCTCACCATTCATCCCCTCAAGGTTGATAAATAAATTATCAGTCTAGGCTGAGAAATATGCATACCATTTTACTGAATTACATACACACACAGTGTGGGTATAGGAGATGGGTATATATATATATATATATGTGTGTATAGGGTATATATATATGTATATATATTTCAGTGCAGAAGTAAATGATAAAGTAGAAAATCAAACTTTCCAGTTGTGGTCTTCCTGTTTCTTCTACAACGGTACGCGATGGGGCCCACCCATGGCCCCGGCGGACAGAATGGAGAAGACGTTTCCCCGGAGGACGGCAAGGGAGACGCGCTGGAAAAGCCACTCCAACTCGCGGGGATCACACTTGCGGCTGGCCAGCTCAGAGCCTATGGTGGTGAGTAAGGAGGTAGCCCTAGGGCCGAAGACACCAGAAGTCTCCACTGCCAGGGGTATGACCGCAAACCTGTCTGAGCGACCGGTATTTGAGGAGTTTGGCCCCCTCATCCCGACGTTCAGCAGAACCTGGGTCAGTCGCAGACTGCACCAGGTTGCGGCTGCAGAAAGTGTCGTTGCAAGTGGCATCCCAGATGAGGGGTTTGCCACCGCGGAACGGGAAGATGGTCATGCCATCTTGCCTTTTGCCGTCCCCTCGATCCAGGCGCACCGGCTCGAGCTGGGAAGGGAAGCCTGCAGCGTCCAAGCCATGCTTAATGACCTCGTTGAGGGCAGCATGGCGTGGAATGTGGCCGGCACTGTGGTGTCAGGAAAGCGGGTGGAGGCCGAAAGAGTCCACGGTGGAACCGCAGCGATATTGGTGTGACTGGCAGATCCGAAGACCGAGCCTCTGGGAAACGTCGATGCGCAGGCTATGGTTGTCTCGCTGCGTGCCAGTGGAGAAGGAGGGCAGGGTATGGATCCATGGAAACACTGTAGGGTTTGGAGGCCGCACGAAAACAAGCAAGGCGGTGCTGGTCGAGCTGGCGCGTGAGCCTCTCTGAGGCCAGGCTGCACTGGATGGCATCACAAGTGCGTTGGGGGGACTTGACGTCAACAGGAGGAGAAGGAGGAGGGACGTCTACTGGGCTAAGTCCTAGCTGGTCCCACGTTTCACAGGCGGCCTCACGTTCTCTGAACACAGAGGGTTCTGTTGTGTTTTGAAGAACCCTGCTGACGAGGACGCGGCATGAGGTTACCGACGAAAGATACGCCAGCAAAGCTAGTGAGATCGGGGACCGGAGGCCAAGGCCGCCATACCTGACAGGTAAAGTGGCCTGTTTCCACCCTATGTCGTCAAACTTGACGTTGCATATCTCCATATCTTGCATATGCTCGGTTACAAGTATCGAGGTCAGCGAGGACAGATGTCTGGCTGTAGCACGGAGCGCTGGGGAGTGTATAGAGGAACTTTGGCATGGCGAAGCAGTTAGTCAGCAGAAAGAGAGCTGGGTGGCCATCAATCAAGCCTAGTCGGCTCGTGAGAGTCTGGAGCTGTTGAAGCCTGAACCTGATGCTGGAGCGGATGGCCGGCGGGTGGATCGGTGACCCGAGGATAAGGACATCCTCTTTGGGGGTCACCTGAACCTGGCGGAGAATGGACCGCAGGTCCAAGACGGAGGCTGCAAAGCTCGCAGCATCGAGGCTGACATTCACCACCTCCGACTTGGCCGAGTTGACCTGGAGGCCGATTCCCGTCAGGGCAGGAACCACCGATTGAAGGTCATGGCAGACCGTCCGTACGGGCCCGCCCAACGTAACATCATCCAGATACCAAACGTTGAGAGGGGCCGTGGTACTCCGGGCGATGTGGTCAATACCAAGGGCGAACAGGAGGGGTCCCAAAGGGTCGCCCTGTTGGACCCCAGTAGCCGAGGGTATGACCGTATCAGCAGCAAGGAGCATGCTCGGGGTTCCATACGACAGGTGAAATTAAAGTGAACTAAATGCTACCATAAATATACACATCTTGTCATCAATACCATCAACACAAAACCCCACTCCTACCCCCCATCAACATCACAACCTCATTCCCACCCGTAATTCGATTATCTCAAAATACCAAAAAAAAAAGAAACTTGCTTCTATATCTTTGTGATGTATTTGATACTTTGAACTTATATCAGTCTGTTGGAATCACGATGACAAAGTCGACACACAATGACTTATTGATAGCGAGAAAATTTTAACATATACTAAGAAACCACAGTAAAAACCATGTGAAAATATTCTAGCAGCGAAATATGTATGAAAGTGTGAGGAGTACATCAAAAGAACGTGGCTTCTGCAACTTTTCAATAGCAGTTGATGCTTGAAATCTTATTTACGAGTAAACACTAATATATATATATATATATATATATATATATATATATATATATATATATATATATATATATATATATATATATATATATATATATATATATATGTATATGTATATATATATATATATATATATATATAAACAGTGATATAAAAATTTGTAATTCTGTGGTAACTTTTTAGATATTTTTACATTTGAATGAAAATATATGCTTTTGCAGATAATTCCATTTAAAATTACAACACGTTATTTATTTTTGAATGTGATAACACTGTGATATCAAACAAATATCATAATAAATCAGTTACGATCTTATATATAGCAAAAATGTCAGTTTCGGATCTAAATAAAAAATCTTCATACATTACTGTTCAATGATGCGACGATAAACTAGGAAGAAAAAGAAAAAATGTTGTTTATTAAAATTTAAATGATGAAAAAAAGAAGATAACTGAGACTAACGAAAAAAATTTTTTTTTTACTTTAAACCAAGAGCAAAGCAATCTTCAGTCCCAGATGAAATTTCCTCGACATTTAGATTATATATACATATATACATAGTTCGGATCTAGCTGTCGAAACGGCCGGAGCTCAGCCGTCGGGGTCCTGGATCTTTTCATATATATTTATGATAGCTGCAAACTCTGCTAAGAGTATTGCAATCGCTTGTCAGATTATAGAGATTGGTGCAGTTTTAGGCTACGGCCAGCCACACTAACCTGTAACATAACCTGAATAAGTAATGCCTGTGCTTTGAAGGTCTTTTAAGTGGGGAAAGGCCTTGCACTCGGCCAATCTCACTCTCTGAGCATCGAAACCACTACCCAAAAAGGCGAACTTGTCAGCAGAATCGGATGCTTCCGAAGCCGCAGGTTTTTATTTTCAGAGTTTCCCTCCTAGAAGGGTGTTGTGACAACAACTGGGGGCCTTTCACTCCCAGGTGGGGAAAAAATACTATTTGGATGGCCGTTGACGCTGCTGATTCCTCCGCCCTTTGCTGGGTCTTGTGTTTCATCCCACAGGGTGTCAAAATATCACCCTCCTCACCAAGCAAGCTCGCCGACAACCCGACCATGAGACAAGTTGTACTGAGTTACATGTTACCAGTAGCACTCTAGAGCGACCTGACATATATACATATATATATATATATATTATAAAGCTGACGGCCGTATGTATGTAACAAACTTTTCGCCAAACGGGTGGACCAAAAAGCACCAAATTTGCACCATAGATGTAACTTTTTCCAAGTAAGAAAGTGAGGGTATTTTTGTCTTCAAAATTTCGTTAAAAGATTAAAGATATTTTATCGTTTATTTAAATATTCACTTCTTTAAAATTTTCAAATGCGAACACTTCCGGTTATACGACATTCCTCTCTCTTTCTTAGTCTGTCTTTTTAGATAGATACATAGCTATAACGTCGAGCCCTTATAATGTCTCTGTATATCTTGCTCGCTGCATTAGATACATAGCTATAACGTCCGACGCTCGTAATGTCTGTCTGTTTGGCTGCCTGTCTGCATTGACTTCGCTTCTAACCAACTTTTAATTCATTCAGTGCAAAGATACCGCACGCCCTCTCAATAACTAATTACATATATATATATATAATTAGTAATAATAATAACTGTCAAGACTAAAATCCAAAGAGGGCTCGATAAGGATAAATATATATCAAATATATAAGAAACCTAGAGTAAATATTGTTCTCATTGCTGACATATTATCTTAGCGTTTTTCCGTTCATTGCCAAGGAACGTCTTCACGAACCAAAGTATCATCTTCCTGTTTTCCTTCGGTTGCAACGTTTTTCGAAATATTTACTTCTGCGTTCACAGATTGATTTTTTTAGTTTCACAAGATCTCGTTAAGGGTGAAAGCAGCGATTCTTTGCTTAAACTTTAATCTGTTATTTTAATATATATATATATATATATTCGTGTACAGATATGTTTGCATTCACAAAAACAAACGTATTTATTTCACGAAAGCACAGACTGCTTATCGTCATTGTTATTGCCGATATGCCACCCAAAAAGTTCCAGCTTGGTCGCAAGAACAGATTTTCCAGAAGAAAAAATGTTACTAGAGCAACAGAGAGACTAAGCTTCGCGATTACCATCAACAAAGCTCAGGGTCAAACCCTAAAAGTGGCTGGCCTTCATCTGGGAAAACGATGCTTCTCCCATGGTCAATTGTATGTAGGATGCTCTAGGGTGAGCTCGCCAAACAATCTCTTCATCTTTGCTCCCGAGGGCCGAAAAAACAATATTGTATACTCTCAGGCTCTAACAATGTAATTTATGTATTTTCTGTTACTTGGAATTTCCATTATGGTTGTACAAATTATTGTAAAGTTTGTTAAAAAATGTGTTCTCTGTTCAACCTTTATTGTTGTAACTATCAATGTTCTTTAACGTACTGGCTGCTGAACTGGGGAATCCTAAAAACTATTCAAACCCAACACCAGAGCACGTTAACCCCACCCCACTCCCACCAACCCCACCCCCGCTGACTTGAGAGGGCGTGCTGTATCTTTGCACTGAAAAGATAAAATGCCGGTATACCTAGCCGAGCGCCAGCCGGACAGGCCAGCTAGTATATATATATATATATATATATATATATATATATATACTAGCTGAGCTACTCGGTGATACCCGGGTATTTTATGAAAGTTACAATATATTTGGCACACATTACAAAATATTTGACCATTCAAATATGATTGCTGAATTTTAACCAAAGTAGGAATTATAGCAGAATATTTATTGCCGTTTGGTCAAAGTAAATTCATCTAGATAAAAATATTATTTTTTTCCAGTGGTGATTTTTTGAATACTGCCCCCTATTACAGTCACCATATAATGCTTTACTCATAGATGAATCATTAGGTATGTTGTCAATGAAAAGGGCATGACCAAAAAAATACATTTAGATTTTTTTTATTTATCCTTTTCTTTCGTTTTTTTTTTGTTTTTTTTTTTGCTCAATCTGAACCTCTGAAATTCAAACAACATGTAAATACTATTTTAAAAACCATAAATAGAATAATAACATAAATTTAGCATTGGTTTATGATTGAATGAAGCATTTACTTACTCATTTCTGTAATTCGGGGAAAATGTATTTAAATTTGTACACTGTAGCTTTCACCAATCTTTGGCCTCTATGGCAGTAGGATCTTGTTTGAGGGAGATTTGTTTTCTATTTCTATTAGCTATACCAACAGTTATAGTGGCTCATATGACATACTTACATACATACACATGTATGTGTGTAAGACAGTTGTTTGTGATTTGAAATGGATTTTGCTAATATTTCTAGTAGATCGAGTTATCACATAGAACCATTCCTTTTTGCTTCATACATATATATACATACCTGAGAAAGTAAGGTGGGATTTGAAGGAAATTTGGCTGCTATTTCTACCCAACAAAGTCCTCACTTATACTACTTTATATAGCAGAGGTACCCGGGAATGCCTGCATATTCTTCCAAAGTAACACCATGCAGTAAATTTGCGGCTTCAGAATTCCTTGCAAACTACATGACTAAGTAATTAGGATCTGTGTGTATTGTCATTGAATGAGGAATTACGACATTGCTCATTCCAAAGCCTCTGGATACACAACATTTTTGGTTTTGCCCTATAGTGCCATAATGAAGAGACAATCAGGGTTCCCAACCCTTGTTGTGCCAACATAGAGTTGATCATGTGAAAAGACAGGATCTGCCAGATTCAACCCAACGACTTTCAATGATTGCCCTTGAGATTTATTAATGGTCATGGCAAAACTGAGCCTGATCGGAAATTGAAGTCTTTGAAATTCAAATGGCAAATCAGTTGGCTTCAGAGGTATTCTGGGAATGAAACAATTGTCACCAGCAAATTTTCCTGGCATGATTGCAACTTCTAGAACATTGGACATCATATTTTTGATGATGAGTCTTGTGCCATTACAAAGTTTTGGAGATCCAGATTGCGAAGTAGCATAACCGATGCTCCAAGCTTCAGTATCAGGTTGTGTGGAGGAATTCCCGCTTGTTCAAGACTGTTCAAAAATTCAGTTGGATAGTTTACAACCTGGTCTTGAGAAGTGATTGTGTCAACTGATTTGTAGGATATTTTCTCTCCCGGTAACATCTCCAGCAGCTTTCTGTTGATTTCTTTCACATCAACATTTTTAGGTGCTAAGATTGCTCGTTCACAGAGCCATTTCGGATCACATTGCCTGGTCTGAATGTTTGGAAACACTCTGGCAATCAGTTCTTGTTTTGTGTCAATGATATGGCCAGATGACAACTGAATATTGTCATTGGAGTCCTTTTCAAGAAGTCCATTTCCCAATTTAAGTAGTTGGATGGCAAACTCACTGACACCTTCGCCACCAGTTAAGTACACTCGCATGTTGGTTGTAAGGCTCAGCAGCTGAAAGTGGGGTCAGAGATAGGATGTTTTCAGACATACATTGATCTGATCAGCTCGAGTCCCTCGAAGAATTACAGGCAGAGTTTGTCTGAAATCACCAGCAAAGACCATTGTCACTCCTCCCATTATGCAACTATTTTCTCTTAGATCCCTTATCGTCCGGTCCAAAGCTTCAATTGCTCCTTTATGGCTCATAGTAGCTTCATCCCAAATTATCATCTTGCTTGTTTGCAGAAGCTTGCCCTTAGGTGAGTTCTTCTTGATGCTGCAAAAAGATTGTTCATGCCGTGTGAGAACTATGGGCAGCTTAAACATGGAGTGCGCAGTTGTTCCTCCATCCAGAAGTGTTGCTGCAATGCCACTTGAAGCCACAGCAAGGGCAATATGTTGTTCTTGGCGAACTTTTGCAAGCAGGAGGTTTATGAGGAGCATCGATGAAGAAAAGTCCACCCCTGTCATTTTGAATGTTTTCGATGATGTGGTAGGTGTATTTCTGGTCATCCATCAATCGAGGTTCATTTTCATCCTCAAACTTACGAAATGCTTGAATATCGTAGTTTGTCTCCTGAAAAATGTTTTGTGCTACCTCCATTTCTTCATCTGGCTCTGGCATCCCGCAGTTAGCTAATGTGCTATTCATTGCCTGAACTCGATGGGACAAGTCACAGAGAGCTTGATTGTAAATCCTGGGGGTATATTCCATATACATATTGCCATGATGTCTTCGGGTTAGGTGTAGATAGTCGTCCGACATATTGTTTTTGTACTCCTGCCGGGGTAGATGAGCTTCATCAATTCCACATGCTGTGAGTATAATAGCAAATAATTGTCTTATTTGACTGGCTACTTTAGTGATTGCTGCTTCTCTAGGCACTTCTTCCAGTGTCCATTGTCATACAAGAGTCCATGTTATTGGTATGTTGCGCACTCCCTTCCTCTGAAGCACCTAAGATCCTCAAATGACGTTGGTCCTCGAACAGTATGCAGAATTTGGGATGTTGTTGAAATGGACATTGGAAGTATGTTGTTAGGATGGACATTGTAAACACGCCCAAATAGCATCACTTGACTTGACTTCATGACCTTCCACTAAATGACCATGTTTTCTTCGATTGCAGGCCTTGCAATTGGTCCAGGTGTAGTATGTTGGGACTTCAGCATATAGGAGGGATCGAGCAAATTCATCATTCTGGCATAATTTTAAAAAAGCAGTTAGTGTAGTGTCATGTGATGCTTGTGCCAACTGAGGAACAGTGATCTCAGTGAAGCACACTCTGTCCATTTTCCAGATGGACTGCAAGGTTGACAACTGTTGGGTGGCGTTGATGGATATCAAATCCAAAGATACGCCAGATAACTTCATTGCTGGAGATGTATCGACCTGTTTGATACCGTTTGACCTCATCCAGCCCACCATCATTGAGTTCTTTGTCAGTAATAAAGGTAGCCATGTCACTGCCCTTGTTGATATATTTTGTGACATATAGGATTGCCTTGACGGAGCTACAATACTCAACATTGATATGAGCTTTTAAAAGTTTACACAACAATTTGTTGTGTGGGATGACCCACTGATTGTTTATGGTCAGCTCCTCTCCTCGAACTGTTAGGCTTGCAGTATTGCCTCCATGTTCTGGTCTACGCCTACGATAAAGGGGGTATCCATTATTGTCAGTCCGAGTTTCTCGAATAAAAGCTCTAGGATAATGTTTGCTGAAATTTTGATCTTTCATGCAGGGAGAGGCTGGATTGATGACTCCACATAGACCATGAATGAGTTTGGACTTGATGGTTTCAAAGAGCTCTGGATCACCACCTTTATCAGGCAACTCTGCTGAAATTATCTTATCAACATCATCTGGTCTTATCTTCTCCTTGCACCAGATTAGTGTGTGAGAGTGAGGAAGACCTCTCGTCTGCCACTCAATAGTGGTCATCCAAGCACTAAGCTCACCAAAGATTCACCTTCTTTTAGGAGCCAGGTGAGTTTTTTTTGCTTTTCATGGAAAACCCGAGCAATGAGATCATGTCGATCCTTTGGTTTTTGATTTTGAAATAATTCATTTGATATTTCTGACCAGTTTGAATTGCATGTAAATGTAATGAAGAGATCTGGCCGACCAAATTTTCTGACATAGCATCTTGCGTGCATTCATGCATGTAACGTGGTCCTCCCGTGAAGCTTGATGGTAGTATGACTGGCTGGCCAATATTTCTTGGGTCAACATCAGAATTGATGGCATCTCTAAGGTGGATGTAGTTATCTGCCCTCAACTTAGTTTGATTTCTTCGCAGAAATCCCAATCTTTCTGTTTCAATTTTGGCATACATGTCCACCATGAACTGGCTGGTTACTTCTTTGAATCGCAGAACTTGGTTGAATTGATCACGTACCATGAAATGATAAGCATAGAATTCTTTGCAGCTGATTGATCGGCCAGTTTCTTGTCCCGTTCCTGGGTTGATCTGCCGTAGCTGAAAATGATATCCATCTTGACCATTCCAAAAGATGAGCGAATATTGGAGTGAATCATAGGCTCTATGAGTTTCACAAATTCGCTCCAAATGCCACGTTGTTAATGCTGTTCATCAACCATTATGATTGCAACTTCATCAGTGACAGGTGCATTGAATCTGCGTTCATGTTCTGAAGCTGGGCGTTTGTCTGCCCTAATGATGATTTAACAATCTCTGGTGTTGTTCATATGCTCCAGTGCATATTTAAATACACTGACGTATATGTGATGTTGGTGAAGCATTTCTTGTAACTTTATGACTACCATGGACTTTAGTACATCTTTGTTGTGCCTGTGTTTCATTTCCACCCATGAAGTAAACCTGCACAAATTTGTGAGGCTCCTGTGAAAGTGGCAGAAGGCCACCCATTAAGTGGTAACACTGTCCCTGAATTTTATAAGTTGTACAGAATCTAAAGTCAGTCACATTCCTGTCAGCCCCAAAAGATGTCATTTGAAAGGCAGAATTATATTTTATGATGTATTTATTGAAGTGTCATGCTTCTGGTGTATACTGAAGGAGCAGATGCTTCTGAAATTCAGGAGGTTCTTGTATTGTTTTAAGGCTCACTTTGCCTTTTGAGCAGCATAGACTTGGTGTTTCTGCTGCCCACTTCTTGGCACCACAATACAGGCATCATTTGTTTATTTTCCCAATGTTGATTTGTGGATTACTGCTGTAGTCCTTTTGGGGGTCATAAGAAAAAGCACCCATCAGCCAGTTCATTTTACTTGTGGCTTGTTCTCCTGCTCGGGCAGTAGAACGATGTGCTTGATTAGCATTTCGTCTGATTTGCTACTGTTCCTTAATTTGTTGTTCTCGTGTAGCAGCAGTCCTTTGTTCCCTTTCATCCAAACGGTGTGCTCGTGCTAAAGCTGTTTGGGCTCTGTTAGCAGCTAGACGGGCATGGCGAACTTCTTCACTTTCTTCAGATCGCTGTGTTTTCTTTCTCTTAGCCTCTGAAGATGACCTTCCATATCATGATCTGGAACGTTTTCTAGGCATTTGAAGTGATATTACTACACACCACACTCTTTCCGAAATAGAAACAACTATAGAATGTATTGTTCACTCAGTAAAGTTGTTTTAAATGATCTCTTTATATGAATGTATATTAGGTGTAATTAATTTTAGACATATGTAGAAAATATTGGGATTTCAGATTGTATAAAAAAAAACGACAAATACTACAAAAAAAATATTGTCTGTGTTAATTCAAATAACAGCAGAAAATAATATATTCAAATAATATCTTTTAAAAATACGGTTTTTTTTTTGTTTTTGTTTTTTTGTCTATTAAATACATATATACAACTGTGATTTCTTTAGACATATGTAGAAAATAAGCTTTGATGGTAACATATATCGTCTGCTAAAGAACGCCCCCCCCCCCAATAACATACACGTATGTGTGTGTAAATATATATATAAACGCGGACACACTTTAGATAAAGAATCCCTCCAATCACCCTCCCTCTCTCCTGCCTCTTTACTTTTTTCTCTCTCCTATCTTTTCTATTTTCTTATTGTCTTTCTCTCCCCATCTGCCTTACTCTCTTTCTCTTTCTCATCTCCTCTCTTTCTTTCTCTCACTCATCCTCTACAGAATAGCGAACAAAAAATAAATAAAAGATAAATAACATTGGGAGAGTTAAGAAGTGTGTAAAAAAAATAAATAAATAAAAGTTAATGAACGCTGGCTACTTTCCCTCTCTCTCTCTCTCCCATACCATTACTCTCTCTCTCTCTCTCTCTCTCTCTCTCTCTCTCTCTCTCTCTCTCTCTCCAGAATAGAGAACAAAAATAAAGAAAAGATAAATAACGTTAAGGAAGCGGGAGAGTTAAAAAGTGTGTAAAAATAATATATAAATAAAAGTTAACAACGCTGGGAGCTTTCCTTCTCTCTCTTTCATCTTCTTTCTCTCTCAACTCCTTAATCTCTTTCTTTCTCTCTCTCATCCCCTTACTCTCTCTCCCATCTCCCACTCTCTCTCTTTCTCTCTCATCCCTTACTCTCTCTCTTTCTCTCTCCCATCCCTCACTCTCTTATCTACAAACTGGAGAACCTAACAAAACAAAATGGATGATCTCTTTTGATATTCATTAGAAAATAATATAAATTGAATTTACATGAATTCCTTGCTTTGCAAAATAAAACGTTTTCGACCGTTACCTGTCCGGGTGTATAGTGAATATGTACATGTAATTTTGAGGAGTTTGGTCCGGTAGTTTGCTGGTTTTAGGCGGACACACAGAATCGTAAACTTGCATTTATATATATAGAGATAAATATTCGTTATATATATATATATATATATATATATATATATATATATATATATATATATATATATATATATATATATATATATATATATATATATATATATATATATATATATATATATATATATATAATATAATAATATATAATATAATAAACTTTTCAAGGATTTACACCAGTCCAGCCCCCTGCTATTTTATATATATATATATATATATATATATATATATATATATATATAAAATAGCAGGGGGCTGGACTGGTGTAAATCCTTGAAAAGTTTATTATATTATGATCATTTCAATGACCGGGTTCCGAATGAATCCGGTGATATCATCAGGTATTCGAAATATAACAAAGGAATATAGTGAACTGGTTGAGTACTCTCCATAATATTACATCCAGATTGACCGTACGGAATGACCAATTCTATCCAGTGGTGAACCAACAAACCTAAATAAATATATATATATATATATATGGTGGCTGCCAACTCGTTTTCGAGTACGGCCACTACTTTATATCCATGTAGGAGAACCCCTACCGATGCGCTGAACGAGTGTGACTTTTAGTCCAGCCAGCGACTTGAAAACTCTGGTACAAACACTACACTTGTGACAATTATTGACACATAGTGTTGGGCCCATGGTACCATGTGACGACAAGTGCAGAGAGATCTCCAGATATAAAGCAATGCCTGTGCCGTGAAGCTTTTATAGTGAGCAAAGGCACTGCACAAAGCCAGTCCCACTCTCTTAACCAAGATGATATTTACCAAAAAGAAGAACAAGTCAACATCATTGGATACCATCAGGGTTTCAGGTGTTATATCAGAGTTTTCCTTCTCCTAGAATTCTGCCTTGACAGAGGCTAAGGGGTCATCTCTCCCGGTGATTTTGTACATGTAATTTTGAGTCAATGGCCATCCCCCCCCCCAAAAAAAATATATATATATGAGTGTGTGTGTGTGAGACAAACCACAACAGAAACGCAAACCCTCCATCTCAATTTTACATTTGAAAATCATAAGAAATGGGAAACTAGTAAAGTAATTGAATATATATTCTTAAAAGACTCCAGCTGCATTTTCAATTTCTTTTCCTTCCTTATACCTTCACCTGTGTGGGACATCTTGTTTTTGTTTTTTTTAATCATTTTCTTATATATATATATATATATATATATATATATATATATATATATATAAGGGCGGTGCCCCAGCATGGCCTCAGCTGGATGGCTGGAACAGGTAAAAGAGTAAAAGAGTATAATATATATATATATATATATATATATATATGAAGGCTTCAGGCTTGCAATTGAGAGGTTGTGAGTTCGATTCTCGGACCGGGGGTGATGCGTTGTGTCCTTGAGCAAGACAATTTATTTCACGTTGCTCAGTTGTTGAAATGAGTTACGACATCACTGGTACCAAGCTGTATCGGCCCTTGCCTTTCCTTTGGACAACATCGGTGACGTAGAGAGGAAACTTTCTAGGTGCAAAACGTACCCGGCGTCGGGTAAAATTTACCTCAAAGGACAACGTGTGAAACTACATCCGGTATGAGAGCCGATGAAATGAAATGATATTTGTGTGATCTTGTCTCGTTCGTTTTCTTCCTTTTCTCCTTTCTTTCTATCACTTCTGCAGTCCAAAACACTTCTAGCTACAGATTTCTGTCCTCTGAGGTAAATCTTTACTCGATGGCGTCATGCTGATGTAACAGCTTTTCTTGTGTTGAGTTTTTCTCATTTTCAATGAATTCTAATACACTAGTGCTCTAACACGATCTTCGAGAAAACTTTATATATATATATATAGTAATAATAATAAAATTGAAGACTAAAATCCAAAGAGGGCTCGATAAGGAAAATATATATCAAATATATAAGAACCGTAGAGCAAATATTTATTAAAATAACAGATTAAAGTTTAAGCAAAGAATCGCTGCTTTCACCCTTAACGGGATCTTCTGAAACTAACAAAGTCAATCTGTAAACGCAGAACTGGATATTACAAAAAACGTTGCAACCGGAGGAAGACAGGAAGACGATACTTTGGTTCGTGGTAACGTTCGCTGGCAAAGAACGGGGAAAAACGAATATTACGCCATTAATAGGAGCGGTGAAAAACAATTACGCGCAAAGACAGAACCACGTTTATGGTATAAAAGAGGTCGTAGACTAATGTTCTCTTAGGTGGTGCATAGAGACGTTCTCTGGCAATGTAACGAAAAAACGAAGATAATAAGTCATATGTGGAGCGTGGAGAACAATAGCACGCAATTGCTTAAACTTTAATCTGTTATTTTAATATATATATATATATATATATGAAAAACATGGGGAGAAGAATACTGCATGGTTGCACATGGATTACATATTATAAAATTAGTCCCTCATCAGTGATTTGCCAACGATCATTGGTATTTCATCGCATTAAAAATCATATACCTCAGGTTGGTGCGAGCAATAACTAAAATAAGCTATTGGGACAAGTGAAACGCGTAAAGCGAGTGAGACAAGTAAACAACAAAGAAGGAAAAGCTAACCGAAGATGGGAAGAAAAACAAGCAACATGGTTATCCGATCAGCATAAGCTGGGTGAATTTCATGAGCGCTCAGCAAACAGACCTTTCGCTGTGAATGGGATGTGAGAAAGAAGGAATCCCACTCCTAGCGAACGGGAGGAAGTGAGATGGGGAGAAACAGAGAGTGAGTGAGTGGAAGTGCGAGGAAGAGGTCAGTCGAGAGAAAGTGTTAACTGAGAGAGGGGACGAAAGAAGGTAAGAGAAACAGAGAGAACGGGGAAGCAGTAAGAGAGAAAGAGAGAAACAGAGAATCGCATGTGTTCTTACAGAAAAATATGTAGGCTTCTACATAAACCGGAAACATTCTCCCAACTTGTAGAAAACTTATAATGAAACAATTGTTTGGAAAGAGAGATATATTTTAATTTTAATTATATCTCATATAAAATAATACAACTGGCTTTCCACAAAATACATATAGTTAGCACCCCAAACACAAAATTGGGATTATACTAACGTATATCCTAATGTTTGTTGAGTGAGATGGTAGCCAGTCAGAGTTTAGCTTAAAGCTTTCTCTGTTATTGTATTAAATATATATATATATATATATATATATATATATATATATATATATATATATATATATATATATAAAATTATAAAACTATAAAATTATAAAATTATAACATATATATATATATATAAACGGAAAAAATGAAACGAAATTTCATTTCTCACTCTTAGTACGGCTGTTACTTAAATTTAAGTATGTATACGTACATACATATATGTATACAGACGTACAGTAGTATGTATATATATATATATATACATACATGCACACATATATATATGTACGTATGGATTCACCGAACATTTATTATAATGCTCGGTGTGTTTGTAAACAAACATCCCGAATTAAGCCGTACAGTGTCTAACAACCATCGTTGCTCATTTGTTCAACCCTGACAAAGCGTTCCTTTGTCAGGGTTGAACAAATGAGCAACGATGGTTGTTAGACACTGTACGGCTTAATTCGGGATGTTTGTTTACAAACACACCGAGCATTATAATAAATGTTCGGTGAATCCATACGTACATATATATATGTGTGCATGTATGTATATATATATACATACTACATACTTATATATATATATATATATATATATATATATATATATATAAAATTATAAAACTATAAAATTATAAAATTATAAAACCACATTAAAGGCAAAGTGCGACAGTTGATATTGACTTCCAGCCGACCCAGGAGGAGTTATACCCGACTGTGAAAGATTCAGTGATCTACACTAAAACCACGTGGTGGACATGTAAACAACATTGTTGTCATCGGTAGTTCTAGCCGTGAGTTTACTATATCTTCTACAGTACTTGAACACACCAGAAATTTACACTTTTTCTAATAAGCTCCGCTATTAACCTAACCATAACTGCTTTTCCTTCACTCTGCCCTAGGTAATTCCATAAGCGGTGTTTTCTATATACGCTTTCTGTCTACGAGACTAACTAGCCATTACGAATAGCATTTACTGTAGTATATTTACATATGGTAAGGCACTTTAGCCAGATGCAGATTAGGCCATACTGTGTATTTCACGTGGGACGTTGGGTTGCGTAACCGAACGTGAAGACTGTGAGAGATAACAGATATTGCGGACCCGTTTTATTTCCACTTCCTTCATTGGAGTGCCAGCAGTGCATGTACTCTGCTTTACCTCACTTCATTGTATTCTGTTTTGGATTTAAGGTGTTTGTTGCAGACAGCCTCTGTGGAAAAATCCTCTATGCGTGTATTTGGAAACCTAGTATTATGTCGCCTAATACTTGGAACTAGAACCAATGGATAGAGGGTGGTGGCCGGATATGGAGAAATCAACCTGTTACAAGGCGATACCACTGGAGTGCACCATTTTTCCTATAAACAATCCTGCCTGTAAAGCTGCACCACAGCTAACCAACTTTTCTGTTTACTGACTCCTGCTTACAAGCTTTCATACTCTGCCTGTAAATGATGTACTTGCACTGCTTGTGAATTGATGTATCTATGCTTGGTTTGTTTTTTGATCATGCTGAGTAACACCCTCATTCATTTCGTGCTCTCCTCTCTCAACTTCCTTATGATCTATTGCACCATTTATGTGTTAAACTTTTAACGTAATTTTTTATGATGTAATTCTTTGTGACATTATATGTATCATGTATTGACCTTCCTTGACGAGGCTCGATGGAGCCTGCAACCTTTGATATACTTTTGTTTATAGGCTCTGATGATTCTTGCCCTAGGGTATGGATGAAACACTGTTAGCAAATAAAACAATGTATTTCTAAGCACACTTTGGTTATTCCTAAACTTATATATATATATATATATATATATATACATGCATACATGCATAAGGCAACACCCAATCGAGCTTTTGCACTTCAGAAAGATAGAACGAGGAAACGAAAGAACACGACAATCTTTCAGTGATTGATTCGTGCTGTTAACTTGGTCTTGTATCGTTAACAACACAGTATTTCTTTGATATCTATCATATATTTACATATCGCTCTCTCACTCTGATCGATCGACAAGATCCTAAACCTCATTCGCTTGCGGAGTGGGGTGGACCTCGTCAAATCAGACCAAGGAAACAATGTTTCCATTGGTTTTTCCATTGCTGATACTATCTACCGGTCGCAACTCCTGGCAGAAAGAGCAACGTGAAATAAAATGTCTTGCTCAAGGACACAACTCATCACCCGGTCTGAGAATTGAACTCGCAACCTCACGATTGCGAATCCAACTCTCTAATCACTATGCCACACGCAGGTTTTGTTAAATAATATAAATATAATTTTTTTTCATTTGTTTAAGAAAAAAACTTAATATAAATGCATCTTCAATTAATTTTTAAAGCAATCAAGAATTTGAGGGAATTAGTTGTATAACAGTCATTATCAAGCCAGTGTTTGGAACATGAGAAATGTTCTTACATAAAATTATGATAGAAAGTATTTAGATAAAATACTTTTGTATAGTTGAACCAAGGGTTTTATTAAAAATGTACATGAGACCAAAATGGTAATTTATGTACCGTTTTTCCCGGCGTCGAAGAGGCTACTTTTTTTTTTCCTAAAATACCTCTCAAAAATCTACCATGCATCCTGGAGGCCGAAGGTTGTATATTATTTTTTTCAAATTTTTGGTTGTCAAAATTAGGGTGCGTCCTCGAGGACGAAGCGTCTTCGGCGCCGGGAAATACGGTAAGTTGAGTGCATTTGAGTTTTCAAAATTAAAGATACATTATTTTCATCAATAATGATGCCCCCCTTCCTTAGGTATCTTTGAGTTTGCAATTTAACGTCGATGCTGAAAAAGGTACCCATTCCCTGTTGTAGACTATCTATTCAACTCATTTGTTGCTTAATTCAACACAATTTATCACAGCAGTACTGGAAATTGACGCTGATGGTGTGGGGTTCAATGTGTAGTATATACAAAGCAGTTGTATATACTATAGAAGTATCTTGGCTTAATTCGAGGCAAGGAGTAAATATGTGAGAAATTCTTCATTACGCTCAGTTGGATCATGTTATGATAACTAGAGGACTGTCTCTTTTTCAAAACATATTATAAGTATATCGATATGGTGATGTAATGTAAATTCTTTTAAAAATATTATTTCTAGAACTGCTGAAAAGGAATGTCACAAGAATGTTGTGCTTTAGGAAGAAAATGAACTTTGACTGATGTTCTTTAAAGATATATATCTTGCACTCCACTCTTATATTAAATTATCCCTGGCCACTCTTCAAAAATAGAAGCCTAAACATTTTGCATAATTTCGTTATATAAGATGATATTCAATTTGATAGACAAATTTCAGAGAAAAGAAGACAAAATACTTTCTTTTTTTTTTTTTTACTTTATTTTAATTCTAGGAAAACGATAGAAAGTGAGAAAGTGGCAGTGGAGGTGTGCTGAAATACCGAACTTTTTTTTACCAAAATTGCGCTTTAAAAGAATGCTAGTTCTCCTTACCTAAATGAAGATACCGTACACATTTTGACAGGCTAGAAATTGCAGCCTAATCTCCATCAAACAATATATAACCGTCTTAATAAAATAATTGTTTCTACTTTTGGCACAAGACCAGCAATTAACCCAGTGGTACTTTTTATAAGTATGCTTTCTTATATAGGCACAAGGCCAGTAATTTTGAGGGAGGGGAAAGTCGATTAAATCGACCCCAGTGCATGACTGGTACTTTATTTTATCGACCCCGTAAGGATGAAAGGCAAAGTTAACCTCGGCGGGATTTGAACTCAGAACGTAAAGGGATGTAACTCTATACTGCAAAGCCTAGCGTCCAACCTTCTACCGATGCTGCCAATGCGCCGCCCTTGTTCCTATATCTAAGTATAAAAAAAAAAACTCTACATAAGATTGAGCAAGATACCCAACCTAATGTTAAGACCCCAACCTCTGATATAAACGTGGTTTCTTGCATTCGGTAATAATAATCTAGAACAGTCGTCAAAAATCTATGGTTGGTGTCATCTCCGATAAAAAAGGCGGAGATGTTCATAGTAAACAAGTAAATGGATATGAATGAGTTTCCGCTGGTCCAATCAAACGAACTACATACTAATTTAATTCAACAGGCAAATATACCATTAAGATTATTTCTTGAGCAGAATCAGCATAAAACAGGAAGACAAAGCTGGGCCCTTGAAATACATTTAGAGATCAGGAAACGGGATTCCATAAACGGGTTTCACTAAATAATTTCATTCCCAAGGTTTGGGTTAACTCATTGCGGATGATGTCACGCAATAGTATCGACTTCATGGCTACAAAGCGAACCTTTCTAGCCACTAGACCCCAGCTCATGCCTGCTTAAAACTAGAATGCATAAACATATAGTTTTCAATTTCCTGGTGTGCAAAACAGAAACATGTATCATCTCTTCTATTTAGATCAGGGCCGAGTCCGTACATATATATATATATATATATATATATATATATATATATATATGTATACAGTATATATATATATATATATATATATGTATACAGTATATATATATGTATATATATATATATATACAGTATATATATATGTATATATATATATATACAGTATATATATATATATATATATATATATATATATATACAGTATATATATCTATCTATCTAAGGCGGGTAAAATTCCCGAGATCCATGGGCGAGTTCTCTCCAGCGGTCTCTGTCCCTCATTATCGCTGCCATGTCCTGCAACTCCAACAGACCAGTGTCTGTCCTTAGGGCATCAACATACGTTAACCTTGGTCTTCCTCTTCAAGTGTGTCCATGTAGGGGCTCCCAAAGGAGTACTGAGTGCAATGTCAACTCTGGATGTCGGTGAGCATGTCCAGCTAACCTCAGTCTCCTCTGTGTCACTTTTGAGCTGACTTTTGGGATGCTCCCATACAGCTCTGAGTTTTTCATCCTCAGTGTATACTGATTAATGTTCAGAGCCATCCCCAGCATTCTCGTGTAGCACCCATCCACCATCTGAGTGAGTCTCTTGGTCAGTGTCCAAGTCTCAGACCCATACAGCAGCACAGACTCCACTACAGCAATGAAGAGGCGGATTTTCAGGTCTCTACGAAGGTCCGACTTCCACACCGATCTCAAGCTGTGGCACGCCGCCCAGGCCTTGCTCTTCCTCTCAACCACATCATCTTCCGTATTCCCAATCTTTGCTCCCAAATACAGGAAGTCCTCAACCAATTCCAGCGGCTTCCCGCCTACATTAGTGATCCCCTCTGGCTTCTCAACATTCTCTACCAGATATTTTGTTTTAGTCTCATTCATTCTCAGCCCCACACTCATCGACACAGTCTCAACCTCCCGCATCAAATCCTCTGCCTCCTTCACTGTATTTGTCACCAAAACTATGTCGTCGGCAAATTCAGCATCCGATACCTTTTTCCCCCTAACTCTCCTGCTCTGAGCCGGTGCTACAGTAAAGCCAGAGTCCTGGTGTTTCTCCAGTGCAAGGCGCATACAATAGTCCACTACGATGATAAAAAGGCAGGGAGCCAATGTATCTCCCTGGAGCACTCCAGCCAGTATCTCAAAGAACTCTGTCATCCCATCAGGTGTAATGACTTGGGCTTTGGTGTTGGTGTAGAGCAGTGATATCAGGTCCACTATCTTCTTGGGGATTCCATAAGCCTGTAAGATCTTCATCAGGCAGTAACGGTCAAAGGCCTTCCTAAAGTCAATGAAAACCATGACCGCAGGAAGGCACTTTGCTCTAGCTCCCTCTAATATCCTCCTCAGCATCAGGATGTGACTGGTGGTTGATCTACTCTCTCTGAAGCCGTTCTGGTTGTCCCTGAGCTTCTTCTCCATCTCAGGCTGGATCCTGTTAAGAATCATCCTGTTGAGGGTCTTTGCCACAAGTGACTTCAGTGAGATCCCCCGGTAGTTGTTGGTGTTAGAGAGATCTCCCTTCTTTGGCACTGGGACGATGTTACTGATCCTCCACTGATTCGGGGCAACTCCTTTCTCCAGTGCCCCGTTACAGAACCCAGGATGATATCATCAAAATCACACCTCTTCATCACCTCTGATGCCACTCCATCTACTCCATGAGCCTTGCCCTCCTTGATCCTCTTCTTGGCTCTCTGAAGCTCCTCTCTGGTGAAGGGCTCTGTCTCAACATCCAGTTCCTCAAACAGCCGCCTGATCTCCCCAGTGCTCTGGGCTGTGGAGGGTGGCTCTCCTAGTAGGGTCCTAAAATGGTCTAGCCATTTCCTCTTCCTATCCTCGGGCCCCGTTCCCTGGATCTGACTCGAACACCTCTTCTTCCTCCCTGTGATCTCGTTGATGATCATCCAGCTCTCCTTACATCCAGATCTGTCAACCGCTCTCTCCACACTTCTGATCTTCTCTATTAGTGCCTCCTCTCTGACCTCAGTGTAAGCGGTACAGAGCTCTTCCCTCATCACCTCCACAGTCTCCATCCTCTCCTCCGTAGGATCAGCATAGAATTGGTCCCTGGCAGCTTTCAGGTGTTCTCTGGCTGCACACACTTTGGGGTTTGCAGAGCTGTATATATATATATATATATATATTTATTTTATTTATTTATTGGGTTAGACAGAAAGTTCCGTCGTTTTTCAAAAGAAGGTATTTTGGTACTATTTACTTGAAATGTTGAAGGTTGCGCATGCGTCCATATATAAGAAGTGCCGTTGGTATGCACTATATTCATTTCTCATTTCCTGTTACGCCGTCAAAGGGGAAGGAAATCGTTTATTCGTGGCTGTATACCTTGTGGCTTCAAATCTGGCCTGAGCGCTGCAGCATCGAGTCGTCGCATTAACAATGAATTTGTGCCACACGCTATGTTTGAACACAGCGCCAGGGACTGGTTCGTACGCTTCAGTCAGTTCAAGTGATTACAACCTTGAAAATCGACCCCGCACAGGACATCCATCCGACTTCAATAATGAGCAGCTGCATGAGCTGATGGAAGCCGACCTACGCCAAGCATCATATCAATTCCCCGGAGTGCTCGGGGCATCGAAAACAAACATCCTCAATCACTTGCATGCAATAGGGATGGTATCCAAGCTGGACCAATAGGTGCCCCCACAATCTGACTGGTGGCCGTAATCGTGAATGTTGGGTGGTAGTTGCGATATCTCAGCTCTCCTCCCATTGCACAACCAACTGGTTACGTTTCAATGTCACTGGTGATGAAAAAGTACGTATATTTTCTTGAATGTTATTTGCTTTATATGTGTTCAAAATACTGTGTTTCTCAAACGACATATGGCTCTCTCTCTCCTCTCTCTATATATATATATAAGAACAAAGTGGAGGTGTTACATATAAGATTTATTGCTCAACTCGGGTTGAGAAATAAATCTCATATGCAACACCTCTACTTTGTTCTTATATACAGTCTGCTCTATATCGAGTGCTGGCATTGGTACTCTCACCAGTTTTCTTCGGACTTACTGAACCATTTGCCTATATATATATATATAAATCAAAATAGATGCAGTAAAAACCTGTAGACCATTACTCACCAGGGTATTCAGTACTTGGGTTTGTAGAGAGTGATAATATGAAAAAGTCGGGACCTCGAAGGTTGAACTTTTGCCGTTTCAATACTTAGAGCGGAACTAGCTCTTGGAACGGCAAGAGCTCAGTCATCGGGGTCCCGACTCTTTCATATATATATGAACAAGTGTGTCTTATTTACAATATGTCTTATATCAGAACCCACTACATATCCAACCTCAAAAGTACCTTCAAATACCCCAGAATTGTTCTTAAAGGTATAATCCGGTTAATATAAAAGCCTATCGGATTTCTCTTGTAAAGTTATCTTTCATAGACATGAAGTGCTTTTCCACTACATTTATATGAGGCCGGTGAAACACTGTGCTATAGACACATACTCAATACCATTAGTATATTTCATAACTTAATAGGGCGGTGGATTGGCACTATCGGTAGAGGGTCGGACGCCATGCTTTCAAGCATAGTTACGTCCCTTTACGATCTGAGTTCAAATCCCGCCGAGGTTGACTTTGCCTTTCATCCTTACGGGGTCGATAAAATAAAGTACCAGTAATGCACTGGGTAATTGCTGGCCTTGTGCCTAAAGTAGAAACAAGTATATTTCATAACTTAATTTTCGAAATTTCATATAGCTAATCTAGGCGTATTAAATAATAACACAAAATGAAAACAATTTTAATTCATTTGAAATTATTATTGAACACAATATTTAATCTTTTATTCTTGAAATTCTTTAATTCTTAAAATGATTTTTATAAAGTAATAGAAATCGGCGTGTCGGGATGTAAACCATCCTAGGAAATAAAAATCATCAATAAAACGTGTGGAAGTGGCCAGAAGCATTACCTGCATTAATAAACAAGTAATATTAAGTTCCGTGAAACATGATTGATATATATAATTTATTATATTTAATTGTATTAGAGTTACAATTAGCCTCAGCTTATATTATATTAGATATGTAACAAACGTAGATTTAGCAATTCTGAACACTATCATGTCAGTACTTTAGGATACATAATGGTTTTTTTTCTTTTTACTATTGACATACCTGTCAACTCTCCCCATCAGACGGGAAGATCTCCCACCCACTTTGGTGTGGGTGAAAGATGTCTTCTGTTGTGAAAATGGGTATAGCTTTTATTATGTAAATTCTCCTCAATTACCTCATTCCTCCCCGTTTTGGGGCACTTTTTTTCATGGTACTCTCGTTTAGGTTTTATTGAAGTTGGCAGGACTGCACTATGAGTATAAAGAGATTTGTGGGGGGTTGAGCTTTTAGATATCCTTCAGAAACTTGACTATAATCAAAGACAGATTTTTTTAAAATGCAGTCCACCAACTGTCACTGTTTGACTTTGTGATTTATTAATAGTTATGGTAAAACTAAAACATACTCAGACCTGTCAACCCCCCCTCGTCCGACAGGGAGATCTCCCACCTACTTTGGGGCGGGTGAGAGATATCTTCTCTTGTGAAAATAGGTATAGCTTTCATTATGTAAAATCTCCCCATTTTGCCTCATTTCTTTTTTTCATGATACACTCCGTTTGGGCTTTTAGAGGTTGGCAGGTCTGCATACTGGAAACTAAAATATTCTAAAGCGAGAAGGCTCATGTGGTATGAGTAAAATTCTGTGTATAATTGCATCATATCTTTGGGGTACCTAGTGTCATTTAGCAGTCACGATGACATGTGGCATAATCTTCTTAGTTTTACTAGACCTGTTAACTCTCCTCGTCCGACGGAGAGGTTTGTAATAGCCTTTGGGGTGGGCGAGAGATGTCTTCTCTTGTAAAAATGGGTATAGTTTTCATTATGTTAAATCTCTCCATTTTGCCACATTTCTCCCCGTTCTGGGGCACTTATTTTCATGGTACTCCCTGTTTAGGTTTTTAGTGGTTTGGCAGGTCTGCATAATGGAAACTAAAATATTCTAAAGCGAGAAGGCACATGTGGGTATGAATAAGATTCTGTGTATAACTGCATCGTAGATTTGGGGTATCTAGTGTGATCTAGCAGTCACGATGACACGTGGCATAATCTTCTTGATTATGCAATTTCATAATCTAGGTTTGAACTGAAGTATGTGTGACAGTAGACAAGAAGGTACTAAGGAATTAAAAAATTAAATTTGCAGGTTAATGAACTGTTTCTTCTCGATCCACATCAGTATCTATTGATTTGTACGTATGTCTATTTAATGGTAACACCTGCAATAGCTGCCAGTCGAGGCTGCTGAAAATAATATTTCCGGGTGCAATTATTGCATTTTAGTACAACCACTTCTGTGTTAGACACAGGGGTGGTGGAAACATTTCTGAATTAGTGGGGCCAAATTTGCTCAATTTGGTTTAACTGTTATTATCAAATATCAACCAATATAGTAAGAAAAAAATCGATACGCTATAAACATAACATGTACATAAATTGTAGCGTATATATAAATAGATGTGTTTTGGTAGTTTGGGGAGGAAAATATAATTATTGGGGGGGGGGGGGGGGCAGGCCCCATCCCACCAAATCCCCAGTTCCACAGCCCCTGGAGCATCAATGCTGCAAGTTAGATAATCACCATCGATAGTAAATCAACCACTGCCTTATCCACTGTGTTTATTACATTACTGTCGCGAAGAAGTCTTCCCTCTCCAGCATGTAACAAATTTTTAGGAAATTGATCTTATGAAACTGGGAGAAGTTCCATACTGGTTAGTACTTTATTTATCGATTCCGTAAGGATGAAAGGTAAACTTAACCTCGGTGTGATTTGAACTCAGAATGTAAAGAGCACGAACAAATACTCATATGAGTTTTCCCGACGCTCTGCCAGTCTAATAACGGTTTCTGATTTAGTCACGAGGCTAACAATATATATTTTTTTTTGTGTGTGCGTTTGGTGGTGGGGTATTGATTAAATCTACCCCAGTGCGTTACTGGTACTTTATTTTAATGACCCCGAAAGGATGGAAGACAAAGTTAGTTTTGACGGGATTTGAACTCAGAACATCGAAGGGGATAACGAAACACTGCAATGCATTTCATCCGACACTCTACCAACTCTGTCAATACATAATACATCGCCGGTGGTGGCTGTAGTAATAGCTGTAGGTGTTAAACGTCGTTGTTGTAATTGAGTCCTACTTTATGTCTGGTAGAAGAAGGGACTAATGACATGGATTCTGTATTTCTTTATATTGTCTACTATTGTTTTCCCCATTTTCCCTGTAAGACGATTGTATATGATTTGAGGGATATTTTACTGCTATGTCTAGTAGGTCAAGTGACCGGCTTGGGGCTACTCCAATGGTGGATGGGAGTAGTGGTGATTGTGACTGGAGCTGATGCCGGTGCTGATGGTTGGCTGTGGTGGTGGATATGGAGGTAATGGTAGGTATAGGCGTGGTGATGATGGTTGTGGTACTGAGTGATGGTGGTGCTGATAGTGTTGGTTGTGGTGGTGGTGGTGCTGATGGTGATGGTTGTGGTGGTTGTGGCTGTAATGGTGATGGTTGCGACTGTAGTGGTGGTAATCGTTGTGGTAGAAGTGGTGATGGTTGTGGTGGTGATGGTTGTGGTGGTGCTGGTTGTGGTGGTGATGGTTGTAGTTGTAGTGGTTGTAGTTGTAGTGGTGATGGTTGTGGCTGTAGTGGTGGTGATGGTGGTTGTAGTTGTGGTGGTGGTTGTAGTTGTAGTGCTGGTGATTGTTGTGGCTGTAGTCGTGGTGGTAGTGGTTGTGACGGTTGTGGTGGTGATGGTTGTAGTGGTTGTGGTGGTGATGGTTGTAGTGGTGGTGATAGTTGTGGTGATGGTTGTAGTGGTGGTGATAGTTGAGGCTGTGATGGTGATGGTTGTGACTGTAGTGGTGGTGATGGTTGCGGCTATAGTGGTGGTGGTTGTGGCTATAGTGGTGGTGGTTGTGGCTGTGGTGGTTGTGGCTGTAGTGGTGATCGTTGTGGCTGTGGTGGTGATGTTTGTGGCTGTGGTGGTGATAGTTGTGGTGATGGTTGTGGTAGTAGTGGTGATGGTTGTGGTAGTAGTGGTGATGGTTGTGGTAGTAGTGGTGATGGTTGCGGCTGTAGTGGTGGTGGTTGTGGTACTAGAGGTGATGGTTGTGGCTGTGGTGGTGATAGTTGTGGTAGTAGTGGTGGTGGCTGTAGTGGTGATGGTTGTGGTTGTAGTGGTGGTGGTTGCGGCTGTAGTGGTGATGGTTGTGGTAGTAGTGGTGATGGTTGTAGTGGCGATCATTGTGGTAGTAGTGGTGGTGTTGGTGGTGGTGGTTGTAGTTGTGGTGGTGATTGTAGTGGTGGTGGTGGTTGTAGTGGTGGTGGTGGTTGTATTTGTGGTGGTGGTTGTAGTGGTGGTGATGGTTGTGGCTGTAGTCGTGGTGGTTGTGACGGTGGTGATGGTTGTGGTGGTGGTGGTTGTGGTGGTGGTGGTTGTGGTGGTGATAGTTGTGGTGATGGTTGTGACTGTAGTGGTGGTGATGGTTGTGACTGTAGTGATGGTGATGGTTGTGACTGTAGTGGTGGTGATGGTTGTAGTGGTTGTGATGGTTGTGGTTGTAGTTCTGATGTTTGTGGTAGTAGTGGTGATGGTTGCGGCTGTAGTAGTGATGGTTGTGACTGTAGTGGTGATGGTTGCGGCTGTAGCGGTGATGGTTGCGGCTGTAGTGGTGATGGTTGTGACTGTAGCGGTGATGGTTGCGGCTGTAGTGGTGATGGTTGCGGCTGTAATGGTGATGGTTGTGACTGTAGTGGTGATGGTTGCGGCTGTAGTGGTGGTGGTTGAGGCTGTAGCGGTGATGGTTGCGGCTGTAGTGGTGATGGTTGTGACTGTAGCGGTGATGGTTGCGGCTGTAGTGGTGATGGTTGCGGCTGTAGTGGTGATGGTTGCGGCTGTAGTGGTGATGGTTGCGACTGTAGCGGTGATGGTTGCGGCTGTAGTGGTGATGGTTGTGACTGTAGTGGTGATGGTTGCGGCTGTAGTGGTGAAGTTTGCGGCTGTAGTGGTGATGGTTGTCACTGTAGCGGTGATGGTTGCGGCTGTAGTGGTGATGGTTGTGACTGTAGTGGTGATGGTTGCGGCTGTAGTGGTGATGGTTGTGGCTGTAGTGGTGATGGTTGTGACTGTAGTGGTGATGGTTGCGGCTGTAGTGGTGATGGTTGTGACTGTAGTGGTGATGGTTGCGGCTGTAGTGGTGATGGTTGTGGCTGTAGTGGTGATGGTTGTGACTGTAGTGGTGATGGTTGCGGCTGTAGTGGTGATGGTTGTGACTGTAGTGGTGATGGTTGCGGCTGTAGTGGTGGTGGTTGCGGCTGTAGTGGTGATGGTTGAGGCTTTAGTGGTGAAGGTTGCGGCTGTAGTGGTGATGGTTGTGACTGTAGTGGTGATGGTTGCGGCTGTAGTGGTGATGGTTGTGACTGTAGTGGTGGTGATGGTTGAGGCTGTAGTGGTGATGGTGATGGTTGTGACTGTAGTGTTGGTGATGGTTGTAGTGGTTTCATGGTTGTGGTTGTAGTTCTGATGTTTGTGGTAGTAGTAGTGATGGTTGCGGCTGTAGTAGTGATGGTTGTGACTGTAGTGGTGATGTTTGTGGTAGTAGTGGTGATGGTTGCGGCTGTAGTGGTGATGGTTGTGACTGTAGTGGTGATGGTTGCGGCTGTAGCGGTGATGGTTGCGGCTGTAGTAGTGATGGTTTTGACTGTAGTGGTGATGTTTGTGGTAGTAGTGGTGATGGTTGCGGCTGTAGTGGTGATGGTTGTGACTGTAGTGGTGATGGTTGCGGCTGTAGTGGTGATGGTTGCGGCTGTAGCGGTGATGGTTGCGGCTGTAGTGGTGATGGTTGCGGCTGTAGTGGTGATGTTTGTGGTAGTAGTGGTGATGGTTGCGACTGTAGCGGTGATGGTTGCGGCTGTAGTGGTGATGGTTGTGACTGTAGTGGTGATGGTTGCGGCTGTAGTGGTGAAGTTTGCGGCTGTAGTGGTGATGGTTGTCACTGTAGCGGTGATGGTTGCGGCTGTAGTGGTGATGGTTGTGACTGTAGTGGTGATGGTTGCGGCTGTAGTGGTGATGGTTGTGGCTGTAGTGGTGATGGTTGTGACTGTAGTGGTGATGGTTGCGGCTGTAGTGGTGATGGTTGTGACTGTAGTGGTGATGGTTGCGGCTGTAGTGGTGATGGTTGTGGCTGTAGTGGTGATGGTTGTGACTGTAGTGGTGATGGTTGCGGCTGTAGTGGTGATGGTTGTGACTGTAGTGGTGATGGTTGCGGCTGTAGTGGTGGTGGTTGCGGCTGTAGTGGTGATGGTTGAGGCTTTAGTGGTGAAGGTTGCGGCTGTAGTGGTGATGGTTGTGACTGTAGTGGTGATGGTTGCGGCTGTAGTGGTGATGGTTGTGACTGTAGTGGTGGTGATGGTTGAGGCTGTAGTGGTGATGGTGATGGTTGTGACTGTAGTGTTGGTGATGGTTGTAGTGGTTTCATGGTTGTGGTTGTAGTTCTGATGTTTGTGGTAGTAGTAGTGATGGTTGCGGCTGTAGTAGTGATGGTTGTGACTGTAGTGGTGATGTTTGTGGTAGTAGTGGTGATGGTTGCGGCTGTAGTGGTGATGGTTGTGACTGTAGTGGTGATGGTTGCGGCTGTAGCGGTGATGGTTGCGGCTGTAGTAGTGATGGTTGTGACTGTAGTGGTGATGTTTGTGGTAGTAGTGGTGATGGTTGCGGCTGTAGTGGTGATGGTTGTGACTGTAGTGGTGATGGTTGCGGCTGTAGTGGTGATGGTTGCGGCTGTAGCGGTGATGGTTGCGGCTGTAGTGGTGATGGTTGCGGCTGTAGTGGTGATGTTTGTGGTAGTAGTGGTGATGGTTGCGGCTGTAGTGGTGATGGTTGTGACTGTAGTGGTGATGGTTGCGGCTGTAGTGGTGATGGTTGAGGCTGTAGTGGTGGGGGTTGCGGCTGTAGTGGTGGTGGTTGAGGCTGTAGTGGTGATGTTTGTGTAGTAGTGGTGGTGGTTGCGGCTGTAGTTGTGATGGTTGAGGCTTTAGTGGTGATGGTTGCGGCTGTAGTGGTGATGGTTGCGGCTGTAGTGGTGATGTTTGTGGTAGTAGTGGTGATGGTTGCGGCTGTTGTCGTGATGGTTGAGGCTGTAGTGGTGATGGTTGCGGCTGTAGTGGTGATGTTTGTGGTAGTAGTGGTGATGGTTGCGGCTGTAGTGGTGATGGTTGTGACTGTAGTGGTGATG